>VWZI01010723.1:132354-194579 GCA_013396835.1 Psilopogon haemacephalus
GGAAGGAAGGAAGGAAGGAAGGAAGGAAGGAAGGAAGGAAGGAAGGAAGGAAGGAAGGAGAGAATAATAAGTTCTGAGTAAATCTGTAACTAGAATATAATCTCGTAGGTAAAACTGTAGGTAAACTTTTTTTTTTTTCTAATGGCCAACCTATTGTAACTTCTCACAGAAGTTTTAGGTGACCTTCACAAGGTCCCTCAGCAGCCTGTACTGAAGCATACAAATTAAATCTGGCAGCAGCACCAAGAGGTCATCTGATACTGTCCAAATCAGAATTAACTACAACAAAATAATTCCTGAGAACTGTTTATCTAACCATCTTTAAAACAACTTCCATTGATGTAAAGATAGATATACCATTCATCATTTTTCCCTTAATAAATACTGACCCTGAGTTTTCCATGTTCCACATCAAAAGAAGAAAAATTTCCCTACCAGAAGTGTTGTCAAGCACTGGAATAGGCTGCCCAGAGAAGTAGTTTAATTACCATTCTTGGAAGCATTAAAAGACATATAGATGTGGCTATTAGTGGCATGTTTTGGCAGTGATGTGGTAGTGCTGGGTTAACAATTTGACTTGATGATTGCAAAGCTCTTTTTAAACTCTCAGTTATTTTACAATTCAAATCCGTTTCTCATCTTAGCCATACTGTACATGGTCAGAAACTTACTTCTCTAATGCATCTTTATTTGATGTATTTCAAGACTGTTGCATAGAGTTTGTTGCCTTCTTTCAATTAAGAATCTCCATGTCTTCCACATATATACATATATAATAAATATATACACACATTTATTTTTATCCTATTAGGTCACATTTTTAACCCTTCTTATCATCCATAAGAAGGTGCACATGTGACTTTCCATCAGTAATTAAAATAAATAGATGGATGGATGGATGGAGAGATAGATAGTTATAGACAGACATAGACGTAGACATAGATATAGATATAGATAGATAGATATAGATACAGGTATAGAAATAGATAAAGTTATATACATAGACATAAATATAGATGCAGATATAGATATAGATAGATATAGATTATATAGATATATATAGATGTGGATATGGATATAGATATAGATGATAGAGATAGGATATGGATATTGATAAAGATATAGACATAGACATAAATATAGATATAGATAAAGTTATAGAGATAAATATATATACATATATAGATATAGATATGGATGTGGATGTAGATATAGATATATATAGATATGGATTTGGATATGGATATAGATATAGATAGATATATAGATATGGATGATATAGATAGGATATGGATATAGATATAGATATAGATTATATAGATATATAAATAAATTGCATGCTTTGTCCAGATGCAGTTGTTTTTTCTCCACCCAGTCTAAACTCAGGGTTTTGGGGATTTTCTTTCATTGCGTGGGTTTTTTTTTGTTTGTTTTTTCATTTGCTTGCTTTTTTTTTTTTCTTGACATAGCTGATTTGTGCTTGGTTGTGATCCCTCTCTGATGCCTCTCACTTCAATTCTGCCAGTTTGCCAAGTGGGTAGATCAAGGTTGGGCCAGCTTCCTAACTGTCAATATCTGGGCTTGAGAAATGGCTTTGTAGCTGTCCCAGAAAACTTTTATCACATTTTAAAACTATTTTCTCATGTTTAAGAGGGTGTTAGAAACATGCAAATATCACAAAGCAGTTGACATTTGTTGTGAATATCTTCCAAACCACAATATATTACAACAGTTTTAGTTTACTGCTCCGTTTATTGTATATTTGTGTAGTATTTTTTTTTACAGCGTGCCCTATAGGGCAAGAATTCTCTGTTTATTATATCTGAATGTGTTCAATATATTGCCAAGCACAAAGGGGAACAATAATCTGGGAGAGTGGTGAGCACTATCAGATGACAGAAAGTAACAGGAGAAAATTAACAAATTTTAGTTCTCTGTATATTTACAGAGAAAAGGATTACCTTTATGACACTATTTTAAGAGTCCTACATTTTACAATATGAGATTAAACAGAGAATAATATATAAAGTAATAAAGAATATATGCCTATTATCAAAATAGGCTAAAATAACAACCTTCATGTTACCTTTAACCATCCCTGAATTGAGGCCATGCCTTTTGTTTCACCCATATTTAGCAGAGTTTTTACCATTTTAAAGCTGATTCTTCATCTTTAGCCTTTACTTAATTTCTGCTGCTTCTCCACTAGCGAGGAAGGGGCACACTCCCATCTGCTAGCCAATTGCCAGCAGTGTCCTAAATGAGACTGGTGTCATGGCACCTAAATCCTAAGATCATCTCTGAAATCATGTTTGCAATGACTTTAGGTATTTGGCACCGCTGCTTTCTACCCATCCGAAAAAGAAAAATAAAATTCCAATTTACTTTCCTCTTTAGATCTGCACAGGGAATGAGTCTACATCAAATTGTTATGATCACCGAAGATATTGCTTGCAGCAGTCTCTCACAGGTTTCAAAATGACTCACGGGGATTGAAAAACTGCATGCCTGTCAGCAGCGAAATAAAAAAAAAAAGAAAGAGGAGGAAACACAGAAAGAGGAGGAAATGAACAATTTGGAACTTCAGATGGAAGTAAATTTGCAAACAAAAGACAAATGGAAAATACATATAAGAGGCCCATTGCTGAGTTGGGGATAAAAGTGAAATGTAACTACATATAATAAAAATGCATCTTTACAAATCCCTCTCTA
Source organism: Psilopogon haemacephalus (assembly GCA_013396835.1). Taxonomy (NCBI): domain Eukaryota; kingdom Metazoa; phylum Chordata; class Aves; order Piciformes; family Megalaimidae; genus Psilopogon; species Psilopogon haemacephalus. The sequence continues at coordinate 135,067 of VWZI01010723.1, forward strand.
TAAAATTGTCCTTTCTTACCGGGTAACTCGTTCATGTGGGATGGACTTTTTTTTTTTTTCTTTTTGGATACTAGTCTTTAGTTTGTTTTTTTTTTCTTTTTTTTGCCAGGTTTTTTGGTTGGTTGGTATTTTTGTTGTTTTGGGGTTTTTTTTCTTGGTTGTTCTACCCCACCACAAGAAGGACATGGAATTCTTGGAGAGAGTCCAGAGGAGGGCCATGAAGATGATCAGAGGACTGGAGCAGCCCTGCTGTGAGGACAGGCTGAGAGAGTTGGGGCTTTTCATCCTTCAGAAGAGAAGGCTTTGAGGAGACCTTATAATAGCCTTCCAGTATCTGAAGAGGGCCTACAGGAGGACTGGGGAGGGACTATTCACAAGATCTTGGTATGACAGGATGAGGGGTAATGGGTTTAAATTGGAAGAGGAGAGATTTAAATGGGATATTAGGAGGAAGTTCTTTCCAGTGAGGGTGGTGAAACACTGAAATGGGTTGCCCAGGGAGGTTGTGGCTGCTCCTTCCCTGGAGATGTTCAAGGCCAGGTTGGATGAGGCCCTGAGCGACCTGTTCTAGTGGGAGGTGTCCTTGCCTATGGCAGGGGTTGGAGTCTTTGAGGTCCCTTCCAGCCTAAAATATTTTATGATTCTATGATTCTGTTTGGGCTTTGGGTTGGTTGGCTGGTTGGTTTTCGCACATTTATGTATCTATTTATTTATTTATTACTATGATGGGAAAATATTACTGAGAGTTTTCAGGGGGTGAAAAATCTTATTTTTAACTGAACTTTGTTAATTTTCATACTGGTTTTCAGGAACAACAGGTATCAAAAGTGGCTTCTTGTTCAGGCAATTGATAGCTCCCAGTTTATCATCAAATCTAACACATTTGTGCATGAATTCTATATATGAAAAAAAAATATGCTAGAAAGGCTTTATGTTCTGTTTTGGATGGCATGTGGTACACGTAGTACAGCGCTGTAGAGCACAGATATTGTGTGACTATCATGCAGCTAAAAGAGTTTTGCTAGATCACCCTTTTATCATGCTTCACTGCCTCACCAGGAGTTAAAAAAAATTACAGACATATGTTAAACCAGCACTCAGTCTCCCTACTGTCAGAGTTCCCTTTTATGACATTTCTACACAAAGCAGGCAAATAACTCTCCATTGTCAACAATTATTCAACAGAGCATCTGTGGCACAAAACCTGTTCTCATGTAACAACACCGTTACAAAGCCAAGATGTCTAAGATACACAGGAGACACTTTTGCTGCCTGCAAAGAGTGGCTTGTACTCACCGGTGCTACACAACAAAAGACACGACCCTCTGGGAAAATGCATGTTTCTCTCCACCTTCTGAAATAGAGAGTTGGGTTGATAAAGCTGATGCAATTTATCAGAGAGAGCCAGGAGGGTCTCCGAGACTTGTCCTGAGCTGTGGTATTCTCTTTACAGGTGCTGCAGCAACCTATGCTTGTCAGATGATACCTCCTAAGAATGTTTGTAGTGGGTTTGGCAGTTACCTGCCCCCCCCCCCCACACCTTTTATAAACCCTGGCTAGAACTCAGGACACTGGAAGTTAATAAATGAAGCTTTATATTTACAGCAATGCACAATATACAAGCAAATATTTACAAGATATAACAGATATTTACAGATATATACAGTGAACAATACAGACACCACACCCCTCCCAGAGACCAAAATCCCCAAGAAAGGGTAACCAAACCCCCCTTACCACCTTTTGCCCCTTCCCCAGCCTTGTCTCATCACCTGTTGATGATGCAGATAAGCTGATATAGATTGGCCAGGGGTGGTTAGTAATAGGAAGGAGTTAGTAGTTTTACTCTGAATTAGCTACCGAGACAAAGGGAAGCAGCAGCAGCCAGCACAGACGCAAACTGCTAATGTGCTTGTTTTGAGAACAGTTCTTAAAACAACTTTTTTTTCTTTCCTCAGTAAAACTCGGTGAAGTGACACACTGTGTTTATTTCTCTCAGCCAATAGCCTAATTTCTCACTCAAATTCTCCAATTAGCTCAAACCAACACAATGTTGTTCCAAGTGCCATGCTCCTTCTCCCTGCAGCAGCTATAGCTCCCATGTGCCTTGGGTCTCCTAACCCATTAAAAGAATGCCTTCCAAGAGGTTTGTGCACATCATTTTACCCACACCCATTACTTTCAGAGAACGCTCAGGAACAGTTGTCAGGTTCACACAGCACCCATCTTGAACAGCAGAATGGATAGGAGGGTGGAGATAGGTATGCAAAATAAAACATAATTAATAATACTAGATTATGTCAAACAGTAAATTATTTCACAGATGCTTCAGTGCCCCTGTAGGAGTTCACTGTTTGCATAAACCATACCTGCCAACTAAATTCCTCCATACAGGGCAGTGCTGGTGATCAGCTTGTGCCCATGGGGCTGTCCTGGTCTGGGACAGTTCCTACTCCAGTTTTGTCTTTGATATGATCTCTGATCTGTGTACATCAGAGATCTGAACCTCTTCTGATTAATTCTGCCAGAGGCACTTCCTCTGTTCTATGGGGCAAATTCCTCTCTCAACCCCTGTCTTTTTTATCCCCAGTTATGCCTGTACTGTTTTTTTCCCCCACTATTTGTAGAGACCATGAGCCTTTCTTTTTGTCTTCCAAAAAACAGATAATCACATTCAGTGATAATTCACACAACAATGTTTTGTACATCTGTCACAATCTTATTACCTCCCAACCTAAATGTGTTTAAACTGTTTCTATTGCTACACAGGTTTCACCTTCACCACCGACACGTTCAACAGGGCTGACAGCATTTAGCAAGTTTTTAGCTTTTGATAGAAGCCACAAAAGATACCCGGGGGCAGAGTATAGCACTGCAGACTGCTTAAAGCTTTGCTCCTACCTCCTGTTCAAGGGCTCTGATTATCATATGGTGGTACCATTTGCCTGCCTCAGAAGGCCACTCATTGCTGCAGAGCAGTGCTGGAAGCACTGCATATTGAACCTTTTTAAAAGCCATAGAGGAAACGTTGCTGGCAGTCATGTTTCCACCAGTGTCTTGAAGATATTATGTCCGCTCCTCGGGCTTTGCGTAGTGTTTCTAGGGCTGTTGGCACATCAGCTGCTATCACTCTAGACCGCCACTGACACAGAGAGCCATAACTTTAAATGCACAGCATAAAAAAAAAAAAACCATCTTTGTGTTGAAGTGTGGAATTAAACCAAAGGTTATATATTACAATTTATGAGAGTGACTTTCATGAAATGCGTTTCCCTTTACTTTCGTAGCTGCATAGATCATTCTGCTGAATGATCTATCTTTTCATTTAATCTTTACTTTTTTCTTTCCTTTCCCCCCCCTGCCCCTCTCCATTATTTGTTCCTAAAATTAAAATTGATTTTGAACTATTCATCAGTGCACTAGGAGTTGGGTCTGGGGTTTTTTTTTTGTTTGTTTGTTTTTTAACATTGTTCCCAGTCTATCCATTCTACATAAAACTAGCTCTTTGTAGGTCTTTTCAGAGAGGATTTGCATTCTGGTTTTTCCTCTTAGGGTATCAGGTACTAAGTAATTATTCTTTAAAAGAATACAGGCAGGGCAGTTTACCAAGACTGAAGTGCAGAGTACTGAAGAGGCATTGTCTCTATGCATTTGAACCATCTATCAAATTAAAAAAAATACGTCATTTTAAATAACCAAATATTCACTCCTGCCACAAATTATGAATTATAAACTGCTATTTTCTACTAAACAAATCCACACCATAAATATAATTTCAATGTTTTATTGTTCTTTATTGTTTGCCTGCATACCTTAACCATTTCAGTCTTTAAAAGTTAAAAGAGGGTTCTAAAATCTTATACAAATTCCTCATCAAAGATTCTTAAAATGGCTGAATTACACAAACTAAGAATGAGAAATAATTAAGCAATTTGATAATTTTACAGGATTTCTTGCAATGGAACCTGTAGAGATTACATTTTCTAATTGGAAAGTAAACCCAAAACCTTTGTTTCAAACCTCTACAACTAGATTTGATTAGAATTAATTTGATTAGATTGGATTGGACTAGATTAGAATCAGTTAGATGGGATTGGATTAGATTGGAGTAGATTACATTAGATTAGAATCAATTAGATTAGAATCATTAGATTAGATTAGATTAGATTAGATTAGATTAGATTAGATTAGATTAGATTAGATTAGATTAGATTAGATTAGAGTAGAGTAGATTAGAGTAGAGTAGAGTAGATTAGAAACAGCTGGATTGGATTGGATTAGCATCAATTAGAATTGATTGGATTGGAGTTGATTAGATCAGATTGGATTGGAATATATTAGATTACATTAGAATCAATTCGATTAGGGAAAATTATTTTTTTAATTAAGAATTTCAGGTATAATTTCCATTTCTAAGGCATAAGACACCTGCCTAGATAAAATATTTGCAAAAGAAACTACTACTTTTAATAAAGAAAAAAATAGATTAACATTTTACACCTAAATTTGCACTGACAATGTCATCACATATTTTGTATTAAAAATTATGAGCAAATTGCATAGTTGGAATGTCTCATTACGTAGTTGTTTTTTATTATGACTGAAATATGGTGTGCAACTGCCACCGTATTATGCATATATGCCACCATAATTGCAACTGCCACTGCAATTATGATAGATTGTGTTTTATTCACTAATTAGTTGATTCTAAATAAAATAAAATTGAACAGAAATGGGCTTCTGCAAAAAGAAAAGAACATCCATTCCGCAGGATTTCAGACTGCTAAGACAGTTATTATTATTTTGTAATTTTACTCATCCAGCTTCAAAAATAAAAATTTAAGACTCCTATAGTCGCATAAGAAAAAAAAAAAAGTGTTTGATTTTCGTGCTCAATTTAAGAGATGGATTTGATATAAATTCTGCATTTTCTCTGAAATATATTAAATGTTATTCAGCAGATTCAACTCCTTTGAGCAGTATTTTAACACTGTTATACAATCTGATACTACACTGATTTAAAAACAGAGGCTTTTTCATCATATCACGATACACTATTTACAACAAATAATTTAAAATGCATTTAGGGTGTTGTTTTGTTTTGTTTTCTTTTCTTTTTTTCCAGAGGGTAGAAATAAAGACTTTATTTCTACCTGCAATGTTTATGCAAGTTTCTTTTTTCAGCACATATTGTGGCAGAGGAAATGGTTATCCTTTTCATACCGTTTCCACATAGTGATGTATTTCTTGTTGAAAGCACATGCATGGAAAATTAATTTTCTACAATGTGCTAGCTTGGCTATATGCCCAAAGGACTTTTTTCTTGTCTTTGCAAGCCTTTTGTATTCCAGGTACCCTGTTTTTCTTAGAATTGTTACAGAAGATCTTCAGGTTACTGTTACAATTATTTAGAGATTCATGGATTGCGAAATCACAGGGGACTAATAGGTTTCTAGACTGACATCCTGTGCAACAGCTGTATTCAGATTTACTCAGTTGCCACCGTTATGAAGCAAACAATTAAAATGCAGAAGGTTTTCCCGCCTGAAAAGTACAAGTAGAGGCTTTAGATGTCATACATACTGAATTAAACACATGGATGAGCACACCAAGAAGAATGAGGGGACAAAGAAAGTAAACTTAGGAAGTTGAAACAAATTTCACAAGACAATTTCCAGATTTCACTTTACTACATCTCTGGACCATCCAATAGTTTGCATGGCCCTTGTTGGTTCTCTAAAATGTGGGAGGAAAAAAAAAAATACAATCCACTGAATTTCAGACTCCTGAAGCTGGCAGATCATACTATTTCCTTTTGTGACAGTTCCTATGTGGTTGTTGTACCCAAGTGAGACAGTATTGTCTTTCAAGAGCTGATGGAGAAGACAGGCTGTGCCACAGAACTGGAACCACTTTTGTCATTCCTTCTCTGCAGCTAAACAGTGCTCTAGTTTCATTTTTAAACAGCTTAAACTAGAAAGCAGGATTTATTGAGAATTTTCTCACTTCCGCAACCACAAAGGAGTTTTTGGCTTGGAATGCTGTTGATGATACTAAATTCTAGGAATATTGATTGCCATATTGGCCAAATGAATAAAAATTAAAGAATACAGTGATAGACATGAGGGAAACCAGCAGTGCCATAGCATGACAATGTCTGAACTTCCACTTGATCTAATGACATCATGTCAGATGTTTAATTTTTACACAGCATGAGAAAGTTAAGATGAGCATACATAAGCAACTTTCTCCCAAGGAGAAAACAAACAAATCCAATGAAAACCTTCTCTTCCTTATATATTGCTTTTGTTGCTTTCATATTTATTTCACTGTCACAGGAAAGATTCAGCTTAATAAATCAGAGAACATGTATTTTTCTGCTTCCTCATTTCATGCAAGATTGTTTATTCATTTATATTGTGTATATATTGATCATCTAATTGCTCCATTTGAGGGAGCATAGTAAGGCTAATAAATTCTTCAAAGCAGAAATTTGGACCTCTTTACAAATAGTTATTTATAGAAGCTGTTTCATTTCTGGCCAGTAGTTTACTCAGGAATTCAAACTCCAGATTAACTTGTGCTTTGTTCAACTAAATAAGTGACAGTATTATCTATTTAAACTTATTTTCTTTTAAAAATCTTAAGTGTTAATAACACTTTCATCAATTATCTTTTCCAAAATCAATATTTAGATATAAGTCCTCAAATAATGATTTCATCTGGGATGAAAGAAAAAGTTTCTTGACTTCTCAAGTTGATGGTTTTGCTTGTGAGCATTGCAAGTGGCAAATAGTTGCTTCTTAGATATAAAAATGACAGCATCATAGAATCATGTAATCATAGAATCATAGAATGATAGAATCTTAGAATCATAGAATCAGTCAGGGTTGGAAGGGACCACAAGGATCATCTAGTTCCAAGCCCCGTGCCATGCCCAGGGACACCCTACCCTAGATCAGGCTGCACACAGCCTCATCCAGCCTGGCCTTAAACACCTCCAAGGATGCGGCCACAACCAAGTCCCTGGGCAGCCCATTCCAGGCTCTCACCACTCTCATGCTGAATAACTTCCTCCTCACATCCAATATGAATCTCCCCACCTCCAGCTTTGCTCCATTCCCTCTAGTCCTGTCACTATCTGATAGCCTAAAATGTCCCTCCCCAGCTTGTTTGTAGGCCCCTTCAGATACTGGAAGGCCACAAGAATGTCACTTCGGAGCCTCCACTTCTCCAGACTGAACAGCTCCAACTCTTTCAGTCTGTCCTCATAGCAGAGGTGATCCAGCCTTGTGGCCCTTCTCTGCACATGCTCCAGCATGTCCACATCTCTCTTGTAATAGGGTCTCCAGAACTGGACACAGTACTCCAGGTGAGGTCTCACCAGACAGAGTAGAGGGGGAGAATCACCTCCCTCAACCTGCTGGCCACACTCCTCCTGCTGTAGCCCAGGCTCTAGTTGGCTTTCTGGGCTGCAAGTGCACACTGCAGCTGCAAGTGCATGCTGCATCAGTACTTGAGTTACAGGTATGGAAAAGTACTGAGCTCATATCCAAACCCACAAACAATTACTCACCTGCCTGATTTTACACAGCTCATGCTGAAGCACCCAGCTTTTCAACACCTTTGACCAGCAAAGGCTTGCCACTGCTGCCCTCAAGACTATTTATTGCAGTGACCGTCCTCTGAACGTGACAGCTCTCCAGCGCTATAACATCACACCATTTCTTATCAGTATTTAGGGGAATTGACTTTCCCTTTTCATGCTAACCTTTCAAAAGTGAATCTGTCTTGCACTGCAAACACGGGGAGACTTGTCAGGGTGCAGCAGATGTTAAGGATATCACATGCCACCCCAGCAGCCCAGGCTTGCTTCCGAGGAGGTCTAGAGAGCATTGCTTTTCAGTCTAACAGTTTCACAGGATTAATAAAGTGACACTGGACTTGTTCAGAGAGCAAGTATTTCTAAACTGACTTTTACCATCTCGTAACTCATTTTCCAAGCTAACCTTGTATCCTTCATGATTTGTTGAAAAGTACTGAAAAAGACATATGAGGGGCTTCAGAGATTTTTTTCATCCCTCCCCCCCCCCATTTCAAAGGTAAAAATTAACTCACAACGAGGTCCTTGACTTTGCGCCATCCATTTCAAAACACAAAGCCACTACCGGAAAAAAAAAGGCAGCAGCTCAAAATAAATAGAAACACCTGAAATCGTGTATTTCTCTGTTTCTGGTGCTCTCACACAAAGCCTTTAACACTGGAACAGTGTGTGTCGCTTCAGCCAGTTGTGGATTTTGCTCTGATTAAGCTGTAAACCCTTGAAAGTAAGGATTTGTCATGGAAATGCTGACACAGCCTTTAACTGAAGCAGGGTGAATGGCATGGCACGGCTCTCTGTACCGAAGCAGCACAGCCTCCATTGGCACCAAACTCTGTATACACAGGCATGACAAAAGGGAAGCTGGGAGCCTCAATATTCTCCCAACGCACTTAAAAGGCCAGCGTGAATTGTGAGAGAGCCTTGCATATTTTTTTGTTTGTGTGCAGCTAGCAGAGTGTGCTGCGCTATTCATTCTGGGTTAAGCTTTCGGTGCTGTCTAGTAAGTGGCCCTCATACAAAAACGTGATCTGTGCTTTTCCAGATATTTGTATGTCAGGCAGCTACACAGCAGCAACTTCTGTAATCCCTTCTCCTGCAGTTAGAGCTACTAGAAAGGCTTAATAATATCCCAGAGGCAAAGATGAAACGGTATCTCCACAGCTACTGTTTGCTGTAGAGAGCTTTTGAAGTAGAGTTTAAGATGTCTTTATTTCCCTACCAGAAAGAATTTTTTTTTTTTTTGCCCTTCTTTCTCCAGTGTTGTCATGATGATGGCTTTCTGCTTGAAAAATATTCCAAGAGGCTGCAGCATTCCCATAAAACATTAGAGAATGAGAACGGCTTTTCATCAGGGGCTCCTGAAATCTTTAAGTACAGTTTGTCACTACAGAAACCCGGAGCCATCCTACCAGCAATCTCAATTTAAAACCCCACACTTCCCTGCCTTATCAGGTTTAGAGCAGCCTCAGTCTTTACTGGCAGCTTCCTCCTGCTTGGCTTTTGGCTTTTAACTTCCCTTTCTAATTAAATTTAAGCTGAGTTCATCACACGGCTCCCATTTATAGCTCATTTTCCTTCAGTATAAGAAAGTGAAATATGATAAAGCTGTTAAGTCCGTGCAGAACCTCATCAAATGATGGTCCCGCTTGATAAATGACAGGGGATGACATCACATTCTTGCAAATAATTATTGATTGTAATTACAGTGATTATAGCTAGCACTTAGGAACCCTGACAATTTCTCTTGCTCTCCTGTGTCAGGTGCTGTATGCTTATGCAACAAAAAGACAGTCCTGAAGAAAGAGTTTATGATTTATCCATTAGAACTAAAGAGAGTAGATTCGGAAGGGGCTTGCAACAGAGCAACAGGACACTAATCACCATGATCCTTGTCAGTGTTAAGCATCTCTGTTACCTAATCAAGCAAAACTTCTTAGAAAGATAAAAAATAGTAGTGATGTAATTTAGCAGAAGTTTTCTGAAGATCCCTTCCCAGATGAGTTAAAAAAAAAAAAAAAAAAAAAGAGGAAGCATGTATAATAATCTTGCTCTGACAATTTAACAGCTGAGGCTGGGCACAGCATCATGGTGAATTTCAAATTTCTTAATGGCAAATAATAGATGAAAGGCAGAGCCAGGAGAATCTCAAAAAAAAAAAAAAAAGATAACCAGGGTGTTACAGAGTATGGGGCACAAAGAAAGAGGATTGTGGAGAAATATGAAAGAAAAACAGTGTAGGAAAATAGATTTGCAGCATCATTCTGATTATTGGCTATATGAAGAAATGCATTTGTTGGGGGGGAAAAAAAAAAAGAAGAGTGTAAAAATTATCCAGATGGAATCCAGTGAGCTCCAGTAGTATCAGTTAATTGGAAAAGTGTAAACTTTTCCAATTAGGAAACTAAGAGGAGCAGACGAGGGTGCTGGGGTCGTTCAGGGCAGACCTTATTGCTCTCTACAGCTACCTGAGAGGAGGTCATAGGCAGGTGGGGGTTGGTCTCTTCTCTCAGATACCCAGTGACAGAACAAGAGGGGACAGTCTCAAATTGTGCCAGGGCAGGTTTAGGCTGGATGTTAGGAAGAAGTTCTACACAGAAAGAGTGATTGCCCACTTAAATGGGCTGCCCAGGGTGGTGGTGGGGTCACCATCCCTGGAGGTGTTTAAGAGGAGGCTGGATGAGGCACTTAGTGCTATGGTTTAGTTCATTAGAAGGGTTAGGTGATAGATTGGACTCAATGATCCTAGAGGTCTTTTCCAACCTGGTTAATTCTGTGATTTAAAAAGTAATAATAATAATAATAAGCACCACTCCCCATGTACATCAGAGTATGCATGCAGTCATTTTATTGAAGGTCGTATTGCAGCCACAGAAGTTACAAACATATCAGAATGCATAGACACTGATATTTTGATATTTACAGGAGTTCACCCAAATTCTTTATAACAATATGTGATTTATTTCCAAATAGTAAAATGTGGGAAATCAAATCTGGGCAATTTTAGGTTTGTCAGATGAAAGACCTCCCCAGAGTTGCTTAGCTTTCATTAATAGGTTAGAGCTGAAAGCCTGAATCAGCAAAGTTTACATACGGCTATAGAGCAAATGGAAAGCAGGCAGTAAAATGAAAACTTCTCTGAACACACAGACAGACACACACACACATGCATACACACATTTTAATTCATTTACTTGTGACCTGATGTGTTATTATATGAGCTGAGTCATAAGTCAAAGCCAGGCAATACACTCCATATGCTTCAGGAAATGAAATCAGTATAAAAAGGATTTTTCGCTTGATATCACCAATCATGTGGTAGTTTATCTGGGTGAGATCTGTTAGCAAAATACAAAAACAAATAAGAATAGGATAGGATAGGATAGGATAGAATAGAATAGAATAGAATAGAATAGAATAGAACAGAACAGAACAGAACAGAACAGAACAGAACACACCTCCAAGATCATCTGGTCCAACCTATCACCCAGCCCTATCCAATCACTAAGCACTCCATGTAGTCCTTTCTTGAACACCTCCAGGGATGGTGACTCCACCACCTCCCTGGGCAGCCCAATCCAATGCCAATCACTCTCTCTGTGAAGAACTTCTTCCTAATTCCCAGCCCATACCTCCCCAGCACAATGATTGATACCAGTTTGATTCCAATTTGATACATAGCAGTGAAGTGGGTGCTTTGCCTGAGAATTTAAGTAAGATGACTCTATGTAAGATGAGAGGTCCTGTTTCTTGGCATTCCTTCTCTCTGTTCCACAGCACTGGAGGGTGACTCTTTCATTAGAGGTGTTTTTCTTTCCAGTTCTCCTCTTCATTTCCATACAGGGACAATAAAGACCAAAACCTCCAGCTTCACTGTGCAGGAGGGCAGACTTCTCGGTGAGGCAGCAACATAGCAGAGTAGAGGACCTGGACATCCAATATAAAACCTCAACAAGAGGTTAACTGAACTGCAGAAAAATGCAAATTTCTTCAGCTAAACTTCAAATGTTACAGAGTCCAAGACAAAACATGGGTGTGGGCACACAGCAACAGCTACCCAAAACTGGATTTATTCTAACCAAAGTTACTCAGCACTCCTTCCAACATGATTAAATTCCAAGTTCATGTGTCAGTGGGGAATACACTGCTACACCACCAGCTAAACTTGAACCTTAAGACTTAAGGAATATTCTTTTTAGAAAGATGAGCCATAATGTGTACACACTCACTTATAAAGGAGAAATTACCAAAGGAAAGGTGAGGACTCACTCCATCTGTGGAAGTTTCCTTAGATGACATCCCATTCTAAAGGGAGAGAATGCAAATGCAAGGTCATTTGCTTCAAGGAGACCAACTCAAAGATGCGCAGTTGATTGTGGTCAGTTTCAATTAGATGGAAGGCTAAACCCCCATGAAAACAGGAAAAGAACCTGGGAATGAAGGTGCCAGTTATTGTCTGAGAGACTCCAAGCTGGCCTTGATCTTTCAAGTCCAGCAAGCCTTGGCCCTTTGGTATATGTCTGCCAGGTTTTTGTGTTTCTTTCAGGACATTTGTACATGCCACAGCTTGGATCTTTGATGCATTTCACCATGAATTCTCATCACAACCCAGAAGATCTCTAGGTTTACATTCTGGATTTCTAGACTATGAGAAACTGATCAAAGACAGCATGAAGACTCACCCCTAAATGCAGAGGTTTTTTCTGATTATAGTACTCCCATAGAAACTTAAATGATCTTGGTGGCTGAGTCGCCATCCCTGGAGGTGTTCAGGAAAAGACTGGATGGAGCACTCAGTGCCATTGGATATGGCTGTGTGATAGGTTTGACTGGATGATCTTGGAGGTCTCTTCCAACCTGGCTTATTCTGTTCTGTTCTGTTCTGTTCTATTCTATTCTATTCTATTCTATTCTATTCTATTCTATTCTATTCTGTTTTGTTCTATTCTATTCTGTTTTGTTCTATTCTACTCTATTCTATTCTATTCTGTTCTGTTCTGTTCTGTTCTATTCTACTCTCTTCTATTATATTCTATTCCATTCTATTCTATTCTATTTCTTCTATTTTATCCTATCCTATCCTATCCTATCCTATCCTATCCTATCCTATCCTATCCTATCCTATCCTATCCTATCCTATCCTATCCTATCCTATCCTATCCTATCCTATCCTATCCTATCCTATCCTATCCTATCCTAGACATCTGGACTTTCCTATCCTTATCCAGTACAGAGACAATGTTCTCAGTCCCCAGACCTGGGAAGAGAGTAGGAAGTTTAGTCATAGAATGGTTTAGGTTGGAAGGGACTTCATATCCAAATGAAATTATAAGAATATTAATTTCACAATGGTCTTTTTCACTGACAACAAGGAAGATGAAAACACAAAGTTAGAGGTTAGTGGCCTGTAAATTTTCATTCCATCTTCCTGCTGTCTAAACTATGCTCATAGCTGCTAATCCTTTCTCTGCAGGGATCCTAATCTACCCCAACTGGATTCTAAGAAACCTTGCCAACCATGTATAGAAACCTGATGACTTGTCCTGCTGCTGCGATCTGCAGCAGCGTGTGTCCACCTGCCAGCCTTGCTACAGGGCTTCAGGCTTTCAGGATCCCATTCTGACAGAAGCCCTTCATTGTTCCCCATCTCTTTGATGCTCTTTTCCTAGGCTTTGCTTCAATAACGCTGTGCTTGTCTCTCTCTCATTCACAGTGGGCAGCTTAGAAATTCATAGTATGAATGTCTTCCTCATAAATACCATGCCAGTTGGCCCATCTCACACCTTCAGATTGGAAGGCTCTCAGCATTGTGGCTGTGATCTGCCAAGAGTTTTTACATCGAGAAAGACAGTACCACACTGCTTTATTGGGACATAAACACAATACAGTAATATTCATCATTCGACATCACATCTTTATCACAGTACATGGCAACAATTTTTTTTAAGTTTCAGGAGAAGGTAATACAAATTATACCTTTATTTACAATTATCTTGCTGACAGTGGCAGGTACCCATTCAAATATTCAAATACTTTCCTTTATTTTTCTCCATTACTTTTCCCCCCCTTCCTTCCTTCCTTCCTTCCTCCCTTCTATTTCTTTATTTGTTTTTCTGTAGCTTCTTTAAGGAAAATGTCTAATCATTGCTGTTTCACATAATGTTGCTGAGGACTAAAGAAAAAGAGGTAAAAAAACATTAAGGGCAAAGTGAGAGCAAGACTGCAAAGTCATTACTTTGCTGGCAGATGCAATGATTATTACAACAGATGAGAAAAAACTCCTGAAGTACAATAGTATTTACAACTGTGTGAATGTGCCTTTCACTTTCTTGTCTTTCATAGGAAACCCAAGGCCTGTTTCCTTTTGGTTTCATTCCCTGTGTTCCCACTTAAAAAACCTCCCTGGTTGAATTATTACATGACATTTTTTATTGGTGTTAACTTAATTATTTCTTATCTGTGGAGGATTTGAGCCTGCTGGTGTAGCTGGCATTAATTATTAAATAAAAGAGAAATTATCTGTAGATCTGTAGTTCTCTTAGCTTGAAGCTCTCTTCTTTTTTTGCTTTTTTTGGTTACAATCTTACCAAAAAACTTCCTTTCTTTTTTCTTCTATTAGGCTTTCAAAGCAAGTGTGTCTTACCTGAAATTAACTTGAGACAAAGCAGGAATCAAAACAAAGGACACAAACTTTATAATTAATATCATGCTTCACTAACGAATGTTTTGCTTGTCAACACCTGTCAGGCTTGTAATATTCTCTTCTCAAGTATGGAAGGTAGTACAGAAATGTCAAAACCTCATGGGAATTCAGAACAAAATGTCTAGGAATAAATACCAAACTTTATCTGAGGCTCTGAGATGCCATCAAAACATCATGGTCAAATATAGACACAAAAAGCCTTTGGTTTTAATTTTCTTTTTTTAATAAGAGTTGCAATTTGGTATCCTTTTAGCAATGATTCCTCTTGCTTTGCAGAGGGCTTAAGTCACCTAAAAGTGAAGAAATGCACAGCTTCTTTGTGCTCATGGTAAGAACTTTGCATTTTGTAGGTGTTTCTGATTTACTACTAAGTGACCTTCCTGCAGGTAGGGCTCCCAGAATGGCTACACGGTGCAATGTGCTATTACTCCCAGTAGATCTGGTACTATCTGCAGCATCAATAAACTCTTGAGCAGATGTTCAATACCCAAACATAATGACCACCAGGGAGCCATGATAACTGCCTACAAATACATAAAGGAATGTTAGAAGGGGATGGGGACCAATTATTCTCATTAGCCAACAAGGGCAGAATAAGAAGGAATGAGCATTCTCTCCGACTAGAAAATATTAACTTGATTTAAGACAATCTTTGCTTGATAAAATAAGATCAGGAAATCACGAAAAAATAAAAGGCAGAGGAATTGATAAAACTGTCATCATTTAAGATATTTAATGTGGCCTTCTCCTATGCCTAGTTCAAAGAAACATACGATGTAGTGATTTTTATCTACTTTTATGTGTGTACTTTGAGAATAATTTTACTGTGGTTGACCAGAACAGCTAGCTGTTTTGATTTACAATGACCAAATAACCACGAATGAACAAAATTTACATGATGATTGAGACAAAAATTCAAAAGCTTGTCAAGACATGCTTTTGTGTATCTGTGGATGAGATGATATGAGTGAATGTGTTCCAGTGACTGTCTTTACTCCCTTTTCTTTGCTTGGATCCTGTAACTGCAGTGCCTATGTCTGTTCATAAGCTTATGATCTAAAAGCAATGGTCTTTGGAAAAGGAAACCACTGAAAATTTAGAGTTAGATTTTCTTTACCAAACCTGCACAAAATATATTGAAACACTGAAGAAGATGATCAGAGGGCTGGAGCAGCCCTGCTGTGAGGACAGGCTGAGAGAGTTGGGGCTTTTCAGCCTTCAGAAGAGAAGGCTTCGAGGAGACCTTATAATAGCCTTCCAGTATCTGAAGAGGGCCTACAGGAGGACTGGGGAGGGACTATTCACAAGTTCTTGTAATGACAGGATGAGGGGTAATGGGTTTAAACCGGCAGAGAGGAGATTTAAAAGGGATGTTAGAAAGAAGTTCTTTCCAGTGAGGGTGGTGAGACACTGGAATGGGTTGCCCAGGGAGGTTGTGGCTGCTCTCTCCCCGAAGGTATTCAAGGCCAGGTTGAATGAGGTCTTGAGTGACCTGTTCTAGTGGGAGGTGTCCCTGCCTATGGCACAGGGGGGTTGGAACTGGATGATCTTTGAGGTCTCTTCCAACCTAAACCATTCTATGATTCTATGATTCATTAAAAAGTTTCCAGCAGGGATCTTAGTTCTTACACCTAAATTTTGTGCTTTAGCAGGTTCTAAGATATAGCATTGTAGGAGAACCTGCAAATGACTGACAACATTTCCTGGTGCTATTTCTTTTTTTAATAGAACCATCCTAATTCAGTCTGGAAACAAGTTAAAATGAGAACTGTGTAAGTATTCCTCAACATATGCAAGAAAGATAACAAGGATGTTATCAAAAAGATTTCCAGTTGAAGTAATCCAGTAGATTTTATCTCAGCAGGCAACTTCAGTCGTATCTTCAAGGGGCACCTTTGTAAACTGAATTTGTACAGAGGAATGCCAGATAGAAGTTTGTTTTTGTAGAACATTAGGTAGAGTTTTGATTGAAGGAAATTAGCTCAGCAGCAAACTGTAAACACTTTTTTAATCCAGGTATTCCCTATAATATGATGCTTATTCTTTGTGGGGGAAACATCTCTGTAAGTTGTTTTTGGCATTTCCCAGGAACCACAGAATCACAGAACGTCAGGGGCTGGAAGGGACCATGAAAGATCACAGAATCACAGAATTAACCAGACTGGAAAAGACCTCTAGAATCATCGACTCCAACC
Organism: Psilopogon haemacephalus; assembly: GCA_013396835.1. Taxonomy (NCBI): domain Eukaryota; kingdom Metazoa; phylum Chordata; class Aves; order Piciformes; family Megalaimidae; genus Psilopogon; species Psilopogon haemacephalus. The sequence continues at coordinate 151,565 of VWZI01010723.1, forward strand.
TATAACCTAACCCTTCTAATTAACTAAACCATGGCACTAAGTGCCTCATCCAGTCTCCTTTTAAACACCTCCAGGGATGGTGACTCCACCACCTCCCCAGGCAGCCCATTCCAATGCCAGACACTCTTTCCATGAAGAACTTCTTCCTAATGCCCAGCCTAAACCTGCTCTGGTGCAGTTTCAGATTGTGTCCTCTTGTTCTGTCACTGGGTGACTGGGAGAAGACACAAACCCACACCTGGCTACAACCTCCTTTCAGGTAGTTGTAGAGAGGTCATCCAGTCCAACCACCTTGCCAGAGTAGGATCACCTAGAGCAGATCACATAGGAATACATCCAGAGAGGGAGACTCCACAACCCCTCTGGGCAGCCTATTCCAGTGTTCTGTCACCGTCACAGGGAAAAAAAATCCTCCTCAAGGAGGCCTACAGGAGGGCTGGGAAGGGACTATTCACAAGGTCTTGTAATGACAGGACAAGGGGTAATGGGTTTAAACTGGAACAGGGGAGGTTTAAACGGGATGTTAGGAGGAAGTTCTTTCCAGTGAGGGTGGTGAGACACTGGAATGGGTTGCCCAGGGAGGTTGTGGCTGCTCCTTCCCTGGAGGTGTTCAAGGCCAGGTTGGATGAGGTCTTGAGTGACCTGTTCTAGTGGGAGGTGTCCCTGCCTTTGGTGGGGGTGTTGGAACTGGATGATTTTTGAGGTACTTTCCAACCTAAACCATTCCATGATTCTATGATTCTATGATTCCTATGCCTCAATTTCCACCTATTGCCCCTTGTCCTCTCACTGAGCTTCACTCAGGAAGGTTAAACACAATTGAAAGAAGAAAAAAAAATGTACATAGGTTTTCATATAATATATTCACAGCAATTTCCTCGTATCGTAGTTATTCTCTATAGAGCAGAGAGATGATTGAACAAAGACCTAGAAACAGATCTTAGTATCCTTATGGAGATTCAAGACAGGGGAAAGGAAAGGAAAGGAAAAAAAATTTAAAAAAAAAAAGAAAAAGAAAAGAAAGAAAAAGTGATTTGAACATCTGCTACTTGAATTCCTTACTAATCTGCCAAAGAGAATGCTCGGGATTGTTTTTAGCAATAAGAAAAATACACAGTGAGTTGGAAGACATTGATAACACTTGAGCAGAACAGCTCTTTAGCGCTCTGATGAGATGAGTTACTGTACAGATGGCTTCCATCATGCAAGCCTTTTCTGTTTATAGGGCTGCAGGTGGTAGAGCGGGAAACAGGGTAAACGGAGGAAAGGTTAGGACTCAGAATCAATTGTAGCCATTCACCAAGCAAAATCTGTCCCCGCCGAATGCGTTAGCTGTTTATCAGCACTGCCATCTAGAGCTGCATGAAAAAAATTCACCCTAGACAGCAAAAAAAAAAAAACAAACCAAAAACCCAAAACCAAACAACAACAAAACCCCCCTAAAAATCAAATCTTTTATTGTTAAGATGATTGCACGTAGAGGGAAAACTAAAGCTCTTTTGTTACCTTAAGGCAGAGCATGTACTCACTGTGTTAAGGGATCACGAGAAGACCATCAGTCTTGGCTGATTCTTATGCATGGCAAAAAGAAAGACTGCTGGATCAACAAGACCAAGTGCAAAGTCCTGCAGCTGGTTTGAGGCAATCTCAAGCACAAATCCAGGCTGGGCAGTGAGTGCCTGGAGAGCAGCCCAGAGGAGAAGGACTTGGGGGTGCTGGTGGACGAGAAGCTCAACATGAAGCAGCAGTGTGCACTTGCCAACTGGAGCCTGGGCTGCATCAGGAGAAGTGTGGCCAGCAGGGCAAGGGAGGTGATTCTCCCCCTCTACTCTGCCCTGGTGAGACCCCACCTGGAGTACTGCATCCAGCTCTGGAGTCCCTATTACAAGAGGGATGTGGACATGCTGAAGCATTTTCAGAAAAGGGCCATGAGGATGATCAGAGGGCTGCAGCACCTCTCCTATGAAGACAAACTGAAAGAGTTGGGTCTCTTCAGAGAAGAGGAGGCTCTGAGTTGACCTTATTGTGGATTTCCAATACCTGAAGGGGGCCGACAGAAAAGCTGTGGAGGGACCTTTTAGGCTCTCAGGTAGTGACAGGACTAGGAAGAATGGGACAAAGCTGGAGGTGGGGAGATTCATATTGGATGTGAGGAGGAAGTTGTTTAGCATGAGAGTGGTGAGAGCCTGGAATGGGTTGCCCAGGGAGGTGGTTGAGGCCACATCCTTGGAGGTGTTTAAGGCCAGGCTGGATGTGACACTGGCCAGCCTGATGTAGGGTAGGGTAGGGTGTCTCTGGGCATGACAGGGGTGTTGGAACAAGATGATCCTTGTGGTCCCTTGCAACTCTGACTGATTCTATGATTCTATGAGTTATGACTTTGTAAGAATTGGGGCAGTAGGCAGGGTAGGCAGCTTTGCACCTTTTTTTTTTTTGGTAGCACAGCTGAAATTTGCGTCCTCCTGATTTGGTACAATTTTGTAGAACCTCTTGGTTAGTTCTTTTATCTCCTCTGCATCCAGCTTAAAATACTTTTGAAGTGCACAGTTCTTTCACTGCAGCTTTAACTCCCTTGGGCTGATTTTAATCACTCAGATAGTTATGAGCACTGAAGAGGTATCACAAGGTCTAGTGAGAGCCAGAGATCCACTGAAATGATTTTACAGTTGTCAGAGATTCAGGGAGGGTAGAGAAAGAGCCAATTGGATGTGCTGGGGAAGCTTGGAGCTTTGTGATGCTCTACAGCTCACTTTGTGGAATAGAAAGGATAGGTATTTGGCTTTCTGTGCTACCACGTTGTTATTCTTGCAAAACTCTGTTTCTCTGTGTCTTTTATTTGTTTTACCACCAGCTGGGGAAACGACAAACTCCTTCAGTCACACGACTTTGTTCCTTTAAACGATTGTAGATTGTTTTCCACAGGAATGCAGACGAGCTATATTTCAGGGTAGGACAGACTTTTAAGGCAAAGGGCAGCAAAAATTATAAATTCTTTTTCTGCCTAATCCTCTGGATATTATGTAATATAGCCATTAGCTATAAAGCTCTTAAATAGCTGTGATATAGCCAGAATTCATGAATGGACTGAAGTGAGTGTTTTTTTGAAGTACTTGAGTGCTGAATTCTAAGTTCTACAGAAACAACAGGTACTTAAGTGCCATTAAAATGCTGGCTTTTGAGTCACAACTGCACTGCAGTCTAAAAGGACTTCTAAGAGTGTCTTGATGCATTTAGGTTAAGTGTTCTCATTCAGGCGCTTACATCTGAGGTTTCTCACACACCACATCATATTCCTGCAGCCACTTGCTGGCAGGCAGGACCTCTCAGCACACACAGTTACTGGCATCACATCATCCCTTCCCTACAGGAGGGCATAGGAAGCTCATAAAGGTTTGGGAGTCTTCTTAACTCTGTGTTCTTTGTAATTCAGACTGGGTAGATTCAGACTGGACGTGAGGAGGAAGTTCTTCACTATGAGAGTGGTGAGAGCCTGGAATGGGTTGCCCAGGGAGGTGGTTGGGGCCACATCCCTGGAGGTGTTTAAGGCCAGGCTGGATGAGGCTGTGAGCAGTCTGATCTAGGGTAAGGTGTCCCTGCCCATGACAGGGAGGTTGGAATTAGATGATCCTCGTGGTCCCTTGCAACCCTGACTGATTCTATGATTCTATGATATGAGGACAGGCTGAGAGAGTTGGGGCTTTTCAGTCTGCAGAAGAGAAGGGTTCGAGGAAACCTTATAGTAGCCTTCCAGTATCTGAAGGGGGCCTACAGGAAGGCTGCAGAGGGACTGTTCACAAGGTCTTGGAATGATAGAATGATGGGTAATGGATTTAAACTGGCAGAGAGGAGATTTAAACGGGATGTTAGGAGGAAGTTCTCTGCAGTGAGGGTGGTGAAACACTGGCACAGATTGCCCAGGGAGGTTGTGGCTGCTTCCTCCCTGGAGGTGTTCAAAGCCAGGTTGGATGAGGCCTTGAGTGAAATGTTGTAGAGGGAGATGTCCCTGCCTATGGTGTGGGGTTTTTCTGGATTATCTTTCATGTCCCTTCCTACCTAAACCATTCTATGATTCTATGATTCTAATATCTGGAGATACCCTGAAAGACTTACTTTTGAACATAAGCCTGGTGTGTCCTCTTCTAGCAGGTACAGTATGCACCCACTGGAAATTATGAAGCCCTTTAGATATTGCACCATCAGCAGAGGTCAGCCAGCTTTCCTCTGGCAAGCACATGTTCATCCTCTCCATGATGAGCTGACAGAGGCAGTGTGAAAGAGCACATCTTACAGAAGACTAAACTCAGTGCAAATTGGCACCTTCTGGAAGCTGACTACATGAAATGCAGTCCATCACCAGCACACCAATGTGGACACTCACTGAGATTATCTGATGCATTTGTCACTACCTACCCCTTGCCTACTGGCATCATCTGGAAGCTGACTACGTGAAATGCAGTCCACCACCCAGGACAGCAATGTGAACACTCACTGAGATTATTTTATGCCTTTATCACTACCTACCCCTTGCCTACTGCCATCATCTAGAAGCTAACTATGTGAAATGCAGTCCATTACCCAGTACAACAATGTGGATACTCACTGAAATTATCTTATGTCTCTGCCACTACATACCCCTTGCCTACTGCCATCATCTGGAAGCTGACTATATGAAATGCAGCCCATCACCCAGCACAGCAATATGGACACTCACTGGGATTATCTGATGCCTTTGTCACTACCTATCCCTTGCCTACTGGCATCATTTGGAAGCTGACTATATGAAATGCAGTTCCTCACTCAGTATAGCAATATGGACACTCACTGAGATTATCTGATGCCTTTGTTTTACCTACCCCTTCCCTACTGGCATCATCTGGAAGCTGACTACATAAAATGCAGTCCATTACTCAGTACAGCAATGTGGACATTCACTGAGTGTATCTTATGCTTTTGTCACTACCTAATCCATGTCTACCAGTGAGTGGTACTACTATCTGCAGGAGTCCAGAAATCATTGTTGTTGTTAAATACAATAGTATTCTGTGCAGTAGTCCTTGACAAAACACATCCTTGTACAGTTACTCCAAAAGATGTAAAGAATATACTGTGATCATGCAATTTTGACATATAAAAATGTTGTCCCATGGCACTCCTCTTTAGGAATCAGGTCATCTTCATCTCAGAAAAGATTGACACTTTCTTTTCTGCCTAAAGACATGAAGTCCAGCAGCATAAGAACAGACAACTGCTGGTGACAGCACCACTGGTGCCCTGAGGAACGAGGGTGCATTCAGAGCAAGCTGACACCAGCAGAAATTTCATTTTAGGCCTCAGCTTCTACCAGATCATCTTCAAATAAGCCTTAGGTGAAATAAGGTGCATTGATTGTTTTCAGAAAAATATTTGAAAACTCAGCCCTCAATATTGTCATCCACTCTCTTTTGACCTTAGAATATACCATAGCTTCCTTTCATCTCTAAGCTATAGAAAAAAAACTATTAGGGCAAGGACACAGAGAAATGGAATCATCAGGTCTTGGCTAGAGCTCCTTGCCTGATATCTCTGGAGATTGCCTAGGTTTCTGCAGTTTGCAGGGAGTCATTACAGCTAGGGAAGGAATGAAGCTGGAGCAGAATCATAGAATCATAGAATCATAGAATGGTCTAGGTTGGAAGAGACCTCAAAGATCATCCAGTTCCAACCCCCCACCATAGGCAGGGACACCTCCCACTAGATCAGGTCGCTCAAGACCTCATCGAGCCTGGCCTTGAACACATCCAGGGAGGGAGCAGACACAACCTCCCTGGGCAACCTATTCCAGTGCCTCACCACCCTCACTGTGAAGAATTTCCTCCTAACATCCCGTTCAAATCTCCCCTCCGCCAATTTGAACCCATTCCTCCTCGTCCTGTCATTACAAGACCTTGTGAACAGCCCCTCCCCTCACCCTCACCCTGGTGGGATGTCTATGGCATGAGTGGCCCTCAAGTTTTATCTCTTGTTGAATGATTACACATGATTACATTCAATAAGAGATAAAACTTGAGTATTGCTATTCTATTTTCCCTTCTATAAGTTCTCTTCTATTCCAGTATATAAAATAGTATACTCTATATACTATTGTATAAGTGCTCTTCTATTTTATCTTCTTTTAAGGTCATTCTTGGGGCCAGGGGTATGGCTTTTCTCTGATCTAATGGTAATCATAGTAGATTTCCATATGATGAAGTCAGGTTGGATGGGCCAGGTTGGATGAGGCCTTGAGTGACTTATTCTAGTGGGAGGTGTCCCTGCCTATGGTGGAGGGGGTTGGAACTGGATGATGTTTGAGGTCTCTTCCAACCTAAACCATTCTATGATTCTGTAAGTCATAGGAAAACAAAGCCGTAGTAACGATTAAAAAAGAAAACCAAACAAAAAAACCCAACACCACAAAACACTAAACAACAAACAAACAAAAGGCAAGGCTTTATGAGGCTCTGTCCAGCCTAATCTAGGGTAGGGTGTCCCTGCCCATGCAGGGGGATTGGAACTAGATGATCCTTGTGTTCCCTTCCAACCCTGACTGATTCTCTGAGTCTGAAAAATCAAACTTAAAAAAAGGAAACTCATTGCATAGGAATATGTGAAGAAATGAAAAGTTTACCTTTATAAAGTCACTTATAAAGAGAAGAATGTGAATAATTGCTACACACGTATCAGCATAGGTCTATTGCAAATATACAAAATGCAAGAGAGGCAATTTAGTTGACTTCATGTGGGTATGTAACCTATTATAAATGAGAATTAGAACATGCAATTTGAAAAAATAAAGGCTGCTTTCTTTAGCTTTCTTTGAGAACTTTTGCATTTACCATGAGATGCAAGTAAACAATAGATCTGCTGCGTTGCTTTAGCTTATAACCATCACATCAAGAAGCTACAGTAACAGTGAAATGTCTGTGACTTTTCAGTGTTTGGAGGCCATGAGGAAGATTGGGGGACTTGAGTATTTGCCCTACAAAGATAGACTGAGAAACCTGGGGCTGTTAAGTCTGGAGAAGAGAAGACTGAAAGATTTATCTGTGTGTACACATATCTGAGGTGTGAGTGTCAAGTGGCTGGAGACAATCTCTTTTTGGTGGGCTGCAGCAATAAGACAAGGAGCAATGGATACAAACATAAACACAGGTTTCACCTCAACATGAAGATGAACTTCTTTACAGTGAGGGTGACAGAGCACTAGAACAGGCTACCCAGAGAGTCTCTGGAGCCCCTTTCTCTCGAGACTTTCAAATCCTGCCTGTATGCAGTCCTGTGCAAACTACCTTAGGTGATCCTTCTTGGCAGGAATGTTGGACTCTGGTCTCTAGAGGTCCCCTCCAACATCTAAGGCTCTGTGATTCTGTGATTCTGTGTAAACAAAGTGTCCTCACATCAGTGGGAATCTTCCTTCTGTGTTTACCTACTAGTTAGTGTTCAGAACCAAGGGCAACCCCAAGATACACCTCTGTTTCCCTAAACCACCCTGTGTTTACATACCAGATATGTCCTTCTTTTTTTGTATGCTTGTATATTTGTATTGTGTAGATGATGTAGATCACCTCCCTCGACCTGCTGGCCACACTTCTCCTGGACTGCATCAGGAGAAGTGTGGCCAGCAGGTTGAGGGAGGTGATTCTCTCCCTCTACTCCACCTTGGTGTGACCCCACCTGGAGTACTGTCCAGTTCTGGAGCCTCTATTACAAGAGGGATGTGGACATGCTGAAGTGTGTCCAGAGAAGGGCCACGAGGATGATCAGAGGGCTGGAGCACCTCTCCTGTGAGAACAGACTGAAAGAGTTGGGGCTGTTCAGTTTGGATTATAGGAGGCTCTGAGGCGACCTTCTTGTGGCCTTCCAGTATCTGAAGGGGGTCTACAATAAAGCTGGGGAGGGACTTTTTAGTTTATCAGGTAGTTACAGGACTAGGGGGAATGGAGCAAAGCTGGAGGTGGGGAGACTCAGACTGGATGTGAGGAGGAAGTTGTTGAGCATGAGAGTGGTGAAAGCTTGGAATGGGTTGCCCAGGGAGGTGGTTGGGGCCACATCCCTGGATGAGTTTAAGGCCAGGCTGGATGAGGCTGTGGGCAGCCTGCTCTAGGGTAGGGTGTCCCTGGGCATGGCAGGGGGGTTGGAACCAGATGATCCTTGTGGTCCCTTCCAATCCTGACTGATTCTATGATTCTATGTGAAGTGTACTGCTTCAGGAAATTTATATCAAGAGCTCTGCCATCAGCACGTCTGGTACTAGAGCAATTTTAATAAAGATCCACCTTTGTGAATTCTTTTGAACCTAATACACTTAAATATTTTTTATAGCACTGCAAGATAATGCTTTAACTTTGTTGGACACACAGGTTTCATAGATAAGGAAAGCTGAAGTCTGAAATTCAGCCTCTAAAATGATGTACTTAAAAGCAAGGTATGGGATTTCAGCCCAGTCGAGCCAGTGGCTTAACCTAACAATGTTATTGTCAGGGAGCCACATCTGAGGCTCAGATTTTTCAATGCTTTGGCTATTCATGTTCTTTTGTGCAGCATTGAAGGCACTTCTTGCTCTTTGTCTAGTTGATTATTTTTACTAAGTCGAAGAGGAAAAAGATGAGACCCAACTTTTGATGTATTTAGAGTTGAAATTAATGAAAAAAAAAAAAAGTGTTTTTCCTTCTTGGATGATATTGCTTGCAGAGACACGAAACACTCAAAGAGAGGTAAAGGCACATGGAGCAGTCCAAGTTCACTGTCACTGGCAGCCGCCTGAAAAGTTTGTTCCGTTTCAAACAGCTGAACCTGATAAAAAGTATCATTCCCTACAGATATCTAGGAAGCCATGACAATTTCTCAAGCTGTTGCAAAATACACAGACCTAATTAAAGACAGGTCTCTGTGTTCTTCTTCCCAGGGGTGGGCTGGTAAACCAAGAGCAAACAATTCAGATACTGGAAACAGAAGGAGTGTGAGGATTACTCCTGAGGAGTGCGTGGACATGGCACTGCACCAAGGGGCAACACTGATGAGGAGCCAAGCAATCTGGAACAATTCTAGTAACTGCTCCTAGAGATGTTTTAGCAGCTCCTATTTTAACAGCTTTTTCTACCTGAACAATACTAGCTGCCCATGATTACTCTGCTCTCATCAGACCCCACCTGGAGTACTGTGTGCAATTCTGGAGCCTTCAATACAAGAAGGACATAGAACTGTTGGAGTGAGTCCAGGGGAGGGCCATGAAAATGATCAGAGGGCTGAAGCACCTCTGCTATGAGGAAAGGCTGAAAGAGTTGGAGGTCTTCAGCCTGGAGAAGAGAAGGCTTCCAGGAGACCTTGGAGTAGCCTTCCAGTATCTGAAAGGAAGCCTACAGGAAGGCTGGGGAGAGACTATTTTCAAGGTCTTGTTATGACAGGATGAGGAGTAATGGGTTTAAACTTGCAGAGGGGAGATGTTAGGAAGTTCTTTCCAGTGAGGGTGGTGGGACACTGGCATGAGTTGCCCAGGGAGGTTTTGGATGCTTCCTCCGTGGAGGTGTTTAAGACTAGGTTGGATGAGGCCTTGAGCGACCTGCTCTAGTGGGACGTGTACCTGCCTATGGCACAGGAGTGTTGGAACAGGATGATCTTTGAAGTCCCTTCCAATCTAAACCATTCTATGACTCTATGACTGCTAGACTTCATTAATTTTTTTAAATCATAATTCCGTGATTTGTTAAATATTGCTGCTTTCTTTAGTGGTTATTTAAAAGTTTTACATCATGAGGACAATTTGTATTAAAACAATAAAAACTAAAGAAAAAAAAAAAAAGAACAACCCAACCCAAGACAAACAAAAATGCTTTCTCTGGCAGAGACAAATAAAAAAAACTGAGACCAAGAGCCTCATTGAATTACATTGTCATTTTTCATTACATCCTTATAATTTTTTTTTTTTACTTTAAGGCAAATCCCACAATGAGCAGGGTTTGGAGAATTCAAACCTCAACCCTGATCATTTTTTACTAATTTAGGCAAGCACTGGTGAAATTCTAAGTCAATTACTGTAGTTTTAGAAGCCTTCTAGCCACACTTTTAGCCATTCTTGTGCCCTGCTCAATGATCCTTATTTAACAGCCGCTCCTGGATATTTCTAAGTAAGTTAGATATGTACCAGAATGCTTTGCCCTACTTTCTCCCTGATCCTGAAAGTCTTTATCTTCTATGATTCAAATAGGACAGATGGCCCAGAAGAGATTAACAGACCTCCTGAGACATATTTCATTAAAACTGGGAGGTCTGTTATAGTTCAATAGTTATGTGATCTTTATTCTAAAAATGATATAATAGTTATGATTGGAACAGCTTGGATATTTCAGATTTTATTACCAATTAACCTTCAAAATCATGTGATGATTAGAGGCATAACTGGTATTTTTTTTTTTCCATTTAGTATATGTAATACAGAATAATTGTAGTGGGCTTTAAAATTATACAGTATACTTTTAAAATATCTTCCTTTCTGTTTCTGATTAAACTCCAAAATCTGTCTGGGTTGCTTATTAGGAGGGCAAATTTAGAGATCATGGGCAGTCAGCTAATATTGCATAGTCAGAGTGTCACTTAACTTTAGAATTACTTCAAGTCACTGTGCTGATGGCATACTAGAGATAGAAAAAAACAACAAAAAAAACCAAGAACAGAATCATGGAATGGTTTAGGTTGGAAGTGACCTCAAAGATAATCTAGTTCCAACTCACAGCCATGGGCAGGGACACCTCCCTCTAGGACAGGTCACTCAAGACCTCATCCAACCAAATAATTTGTTTTGAATTCAGGATCCCCATTCCAAGAGGGATAAGCAATGAATTTATAGATTTCAGTTCTAAACAGTAGCAAAGCCAAATTGTGAAGAAATTGTTTCTTCAGATGGTTGAGGGGTTTTTATTTGTTTAATTTGGTTTCTGGAGGGAGATGTGCAGTGCTTTCATGATATGTGCAATGCTTTCACAAGTGCACCCTCAGCAAGTCTGCTGGCATGCTAGAGGGCAGGGATGCCACCCCAGGGACCTTGACAGGCTGGAGAGGTGGAACCAAGCCAATCTCATGAAGTTCAGCAAGACCAAGTGCAAGGTCCTGCATCTGGGTTGAGGCAATCCCAAGCACCAATATAGGCTGGGCAGTGACTGGCTGGAGAGCAGCCCTGAGGAGAGGGACTTTGGGGTGCTGGTGGAAGAGAAGCTCAATATGAGCTGTAAGTGTGCACTTGCAGGCCAGAAGGCCAAGCAGAGCCTGGGCTATATCAAGAGAAGTGTGAGGGTTAGGGAAGTGATCCTCCTCCTCTACTCCACGCTGGTGAGACCACACCTGGAGTATTGTGTCCAGTTCTGGAGCCCCTATTACAAGAGGTATGTGGATTCTCATGAATGCTCAGAACTAGGTGGATTTAGGAATTGTAACTCACTAAATCAGGATTTTTTTATTTTTTTTTAATATATAACAGTGTTTTGGGACCATTAACAGATAAGTTGTTTCATTTCTGTATAAATACATTTCACCCACACAAAATAAGATGTTTCAATGACTGTTAAATGGAACATGTCCAGAGAAGGGCCAGAAGAATGATCTGAGAGCTGGGACACCTCTCCTCCGAAGACAGACTGAGGGAGTGGGGGCTGTTCAGTCTGGATAGGAGAAGGCTCTGAGGTGACCTTCTTGTGACCTCTCAGTATCTGAAGAGGGCCTACAAGAAAGCTGAGGAGGGACTTTTTAAGATGTCAGGTAATGACAGTACTAGGGGGAATGAAACAAAGCTAGAAATGGGTAGATTCACACTAATGTTAGGAAGAAGTTCTTCACTATGAGGGTGGCAAGACCCTGGAAAGGGTTGACTAGGGAGGAGGTCAAAGCCCCATCCCTGGAGGTGTTTAAGGCCAGGCTAGATGAAGCTGTAGACAGCCTGATCTAGTGTGAGGTGTCCCTGCACATGGCAGAGTAGTTGGAACTAGATGATCCTTGTGGTTTCTTCCAACCCGTACTGATTCTATGATTCTGTGATTCTATGATGTCTCTTTGTTTTAAACATCACATTTGTTTGTGTCTCATCTGAATAAGGTGAAAGGAAATAATGTCAAAGTGCCTGACATTCAACTTGTGTATGATTGTCAACCTAATCAGATCTGATGAGGTAGCCTTTATTCATACATAAATGAAATTATCTTCATGGGACATTTCAAATTCTTGCAATTCGTTCTCATGAATGCTCAGAACTAGGTGGATTTAGGAATTGTAACTCACTAAATCAGGATTTTTATTTTTTTTTTAAATATATAACAGTGTTTTGGGACCATTAACAGATAAGTTGTTTCATTTCTGTATAAATACATTTCACCCACACAAAATAAGATGTTTCAATGACTGTTAAATGACACTTCCTGTTAAATCCTGAGAACAAAGTGGAATTTTCTGTGACTGCCATGGCAAAACGTAGGACAGGGCACAAATAATATCAAGGAAGCTTCATTCTTTTCCATGCTGAAATAAGAAAGCAAATTACAACTATTTTCTGTTTTTCTCCTGCTAAAACTTTATACAGTTTTAATGAGGCTTCAGAGAGGAGGGAAAAAAATAACAACTTTGTCAGAATCACTTCTACTAACGCTAGACTTTTGACAGCATTTCTAAGTATTGCACAATTCTATGAGTTAAGGGAGACAATAAGGCAACAACATTAAAATAAAGTGCTTGAATTGATGGGTCCCTCTACTTAGACATGAAGAATTCCACGGTGGTATTTTTTTTTTCTTTCCTGTTTCTGACAGGTTTTGTCTGCACCAATTAAATGACAAATTCTGACAGAGTGCATACAATTTTTTTGGTGGTAATTTATAGACCAGAAAGTAAATGCTTTTTAGTAATAAAATTGGGGATTTTATAAAGAAGAAAATTAAACTGGAGTTTGGAATTCTTATCGTTTATTTCAGATATGTAGCCGTGGTATTACCCAGATGACATTTTACGTGCTCACACCTAGAAAAGAGAAGGAGGCAAACTCAAGTAATCTAAAAATCCCTGCAATTTCAGTCAGCGGAGGAAAGCAGATAGCTAACATTTGCAGAGGAAGATCCTGCATAAGTCTCCCTTTTTCTTCATTGCCATTGGAGAGCAATCCAGCTGTGATAACCTATTCTAGATAAGTTTCCTAATCACTCTCCTTCAATCATATGTAATTTTGTTTTTAATTTTAGAGAGCGAAATTATCATTATTTTTTCTTGGATTTAAATGTCTCCCCAGGCTGACGATGGGCTAGAACTCAAGTCTTCTAACCCATGAACACTTTAGACTCTGTCAGTCACAATGACATGAGTTGTATTTAATTTTAGAACCATAGAATCATAAAATCAGTCAGGGTTGGAAGGGACCACAAGGATCATCTAGTTCCAACCCCTTGCCGTGCCCAGGGATACCCTACCATAGATTAGACTGGACAGAGTCTCATCTAGCCTTGCTTTAAACACCTTCAGGAATGTGGCCCCAACCACCTCGCTGGGCAACCCATTCCAAGCTCTCACCACTCTCATGCTGAGCAACTTTCTCCTCACATCCAGTCTGAATCTTCCCATCTCCAGCTTTGCTCCATTCCCCCTAGTCCTGTCACTATCTGATAGCCTAAAAAGTCCCTCCACAGCTTTTATGTAGGCTCCCTTCATATACTGGAAGGCCACAAGAAGGTGACTTGGGAGCCTCCTCTTCTCCAGACTGAACATTCCCAATTCTTTCAGTCTGTCCTCATAGCAGAGGTGCTGCAGCCCTCTGATCATCCTCATGGCCCTTCTCTAGATGTGCTCCAGCATGTCCACATCCCTCTTGTAACAGGGACTCCAGAACTGGACGTAGTATTCCAGGTGCGGTCTCACCAGAGTGAAGTAGAGGGACAGAATCACCTCCCTTGACCTGCTGCCACACTTCTCCTGATACAGCCCAGTCTCTGGTTGGCTTTCTGGGCGGCTGCAAGTGCACACTGCTGCCTCATGTTGAGCTTCTCGTCCACCAGCACCCCCAAGTCCCTGTCCTCAGGGCTACTCTCCAGCCAGTCACTGCCCAATTTTAGTCTTCTGTAGATACAACTTCTGAGTTTTTTTCAGACTGTCACTTCAAATTGAATCAGAGTACCACTCAATCTCAAAAATGGAGATTATTTCATAGAATCATAAAATGATAGAATTAGTCAGGGTTGGAAGGGACCACAAGGATCATCTAGTTCCAACCTCCCTGCCACACACAGGGACACCCTACCCTATTTGTGCCGTGCATGCACTTCTCTCCACTCTGAGGTGATGAAATGTTGACAATGTTTAAAGATGAATACAGAATGACTGAAAGAAAAGCAAAACCCCTAACAGATTTTATCACCTTGCAGGTTAAGGAGGAAAAATCTGGACAGTAAGGTGAACTGGGTCAATGTGGTTGTTTGAACAGTTACCTGTCCCCCCACCTTTTGATATAACCCCAGCTAAGACTCAGACCACTGGAAGTTGGTAAATGAAGCTTTATATTTACAGCAATGCTCAATACACAAGCAGATATTTACAAGGTATAACAGATATTTACAGACATATACAGTGAAAAGGTAATACAGAAACACCACACTCCTCCCAGAGATCAAAATCCCTAAGAGGGATTTTTATCCACCCCTACCACCTTTTCCCCCCTTCCCCAATCTTATCTCACCATCTGTTGATGCAGCAGATGGAGGTAGATCGGCCACAGGGATTAGCAGTAGGAAAGAGGTTAGTGGAATTATGAAAAATCAGCTACAAAGGCAGACAAAGGAACCATGCAAGAGAAGCAGCCGCAGCTCAGAGAGGCCTGAAACCACCTGATTTATCTATATTTGGGTTACAACTCTTAAAACATTTTTTTTTTCTTTCTCAGTAAAGCTGTGAGTGAAGTGACACAACGTATTTTCATTTCTCAGCCAACAGCCTAATTTCTCACTCAAATTCTCCAATTAGTTCAAACCAGCAGAGGCAATGAAAAGGACTGCAGTTTTCATTCAGGCAGTCTGAATCGCACAAGGAGAAAAAAAAACACATGGAAGAAAAAGTTCCTTACTTCCAAGCATTACTCCTACCTGATGTTCCCAACTTATTTTCCCAACTGGTGGCACAGGTATTTCTGACAAAGTAAGAATAACTTCATTCAATTTCGTGAAGTTCTTCTTATTGTGTGGATCACTGCTGAGCTCAACTGCCTGCACAAAGCAGTGACACATGTAAGTAGATATTCTAACAAAACTCCATCTGAGAAGGCTTGAATGGGAAGGTGGAAAGCTAGGGTGCAGGGAAGGACAGGGTGTGGCCTTGGCATTGTAAGTAAGCATTCTGAGAGCAAAACCACAGCAATTCTGGAATGTGGTGTGGATTACTGGTAGTTATTCAGGGACCATTGTATCTCTTTACAGCTATCAGTGAATGGAGAGTGTCAAGGTGGTGTTTCTATAGCAACTCCTTCCCACTGCAGCCTGCCAAGAGCTCCTAGTGCATGTACACAAGGCAATTTTTAAAAACTTGTAATCGATCATTTGGGCACATTATTAGTGCCTCCAAGATTAAATGGTCAGAGACTTGAGACACTGAAGCAATTAAAGGGTGGGTGGTAGGTGAAGTCAAATTTGCTCCAGTATTGCTCCTCGGTTCCCCTTAGCACATTTTATTGAGTTACAGTGGAATCCATTTAAGAAAGTGTTAAGTAATTTAGGATCCATGTGAAACAATTTTGAAGAGTTAGAGAAAGAACCTCTGGTCATTATAACCCAATGCCAGAAGCATCCCAGTAAGCTGTGATAGGATGTTTATCTGAAAACAAAACAACCAACCAACCAACTCCCTACCAAAAAAANGCAATCTGCTCTGAGTAGTTGTCCAACCTTTTGATTCAGAACATTTATAAAAAAAAAAAAAATTAAAAAAATATATATACCCAAAAAAATAATTAAATATACCTACCTTTTGCAAATGTTCATTTCTTGCTGGACTTGCAGATGAACATATATCAAAGCCTTTCTGGTGAATCCCCTTAAGATGCTGCATTAAATAACACAGGGGTTTGGTAAATACACTGGTCCATATGTGCTACAAGGAAACTCTCATTTTACCTCAACTCATTTTCATTATGAATGAATAATGAAGAGAAAAACTCCTTCTCAATAGGATGTGTTTAAAAGGATACTTTTTTTCCCCCCCATATCGGTTGCTTTGTGTGTTCCTCTCTAGTGCTCTGTATTGGCTGTCTGTCAAGGTCATATGCACTGAATTTCAGATATTACTCATATCCTTTCCTAAATGGCTCATTAGAGGATTTTAAATAAAAAGCTTTTATTACCACAAGGACTGCAAAAATATCTGCATCTGTATGTGAACAGTTGATCATAACTTCACAGAACCTAAGATATGGCTGCAGTCCCTGTCAAAAAAAAACAAAACAAAAAAAGGCGACACTAAAACCTCCAGAAAACCCAATTTAATACATTTAGAATTTTTCCTATGGGAAAGATTACAAATGTATATTAAATGTTTCTTCAGTAATTCAAGTGACAAAGAAAAAAGGAGGAAAAAAAAAAAAAAGGAAAAAGAAAGGATGATTTCCTGTATTTTCTTGGTAACTGTTAATCCACTACTAGAAGTCAAACTCTTGCTTGAGATGAACAAGTTATCACTGGGAATCGGTCAGTTGGTGTAAAAGAACATTTGTTATTATTTGGACTGTAAAATTGTTATTGGAATCCCAGGTTTGTATTTTAAGTCGCAGAACTAGATAAATCAAACCCTTTTTTTTTTTTGTACATCTGTATTTCCCCTCTGGGTCATCTCCTCTGTACACACATATCCTGCTTTTACTTAACAGAAATCCAGCATAGCTATTATCTCAAGATTATCTATCCTATTGAGAACAAATAATTGTAAAAAATCTCAGATTTCAGCTAAAAAATATTAACTATAGGTAGACAATAGGAACAGTGAGAGGCTGTGACTTATCCTACTTTCTGGATTAATAACTGAGACAGAGTATAAATGAAGTTTGCTTTTATGTTTTGAGTTTATATTGGGTTTGGGTTTGGGTTTTTGTTTTTTTTTGTTGTTCGGTTTTGGTTTTGTGCTTTTTTAGTGTATTTTTGGAAGCATTTCCATTTTATTCTTTGTTTAGATTTAACTAAATGGAAGAAAAAAACCACCATTGTATAAAGGAACCAAATGCCGAAGGTTCATTTCAAATGAGCTTTCAGCAGGTGTTTATGTAAAGTGAGACATAACTATTATTTAGGCGTGACATTTCTAATTAGAATTTCATTGCAGCATCCATACAAAACTGTAGTGCAAACAGACTCCATTTGTCATTTCATTTTAATTTGCTGTTAGGATTTCTTTCCATAAAGGGTGAGTACAGTTTCCCATTCCATATTTTGTTTACCCATTCTGCTCTGACGTTCATGGAATGAGAACTGCAAAAGGTTCAAATTCCCTTTCAGTTTTCCTTTAGATATAGGACACAAAAGTAGAATCTTGATGAAGATGTGATAAAGGTAATTATTAAAGTGTTTTTTTTAAATAATTTCTGATCCTGCAAACATATTTATGTATGATTAACCTTATAATTGTGTTTATTGAAACTGTTGCTACCAATATTCAATCAATTAACTCTCCAACTTTAAGCTTGTTTGTAATATCAGGATTAGTATAGCAGGTGCCATGTAACAATTCCTACAAAGCAAAGGTACTTCTTCAGGTGTTGTGTGCATATTTATGGACCTAAATTCTAGGTCTATTGCCTTTATTTCTGTCTCTTGATTTGAAATTAACAAAATAGGAATCCAAAATCTCGGTGCTGATCTGGAGCTCTCTCATTTTATTCAAGAAACGCAGTCAAGCAGAGATTGAGCTACTGGAATGTGTCTCCATGGAATCTATCTAACAGAGATTAGGTGCTCCAGAAAACAGTCGAGCTGCTTCTTTTAAAGCTGAAGGAGGCCTGGCAGTTGTGTCAGAAAGGTGATTGTTTAAGTGATCTTGCGGCTCTTGGAAATTTCCTGCGTATTATATTTAAGGGAAAGAATTCGCTATCTTTACAGGAAATAGAACATTGTTGCTTTTCCATCTGACTGAAAACACATTTCTTCTTATCTAGCATAAACATGCCTCATAAAAGTGCAGATGATATTTTAAAAGTGAAACTTTTTGTCATAAATATTTAACTTTGCATAGATTATTCTTAAGCTTAAGGCCACATGCCTTTACTGGGAGGTAGGGAAATAGATGTGGAGTGAGAAGTACAGCTGGTGCTGCTTTTTACAGCCATAGCTCTCCTAGATCCTATCTTTCTATGGAGAAAGCAACAATGGAAACATCACCTCTGTGCCCCCCAGGATGTCAAGTATTAAACCTCCTTAGCTCAATGACTGACATGTTCATCTAAATGCTTTTCCTTCCATTATATGGAAGAACTGCTCTCCTCTATACACAAAAGTGAGAGACAGACCTTGCTCTTCTTAAACCACAGAGTGTTCATGCAAACTGCTCTTCTGCCCTTTGCAAAGATCATCTTTCCTCTTGAGGAACGCAGACCTCTCTGTCCTCATGGTGAGTGTGTATTACAGCAGTGGATGATAAGCATGACAGCCTGGTTACTTGCTCTCCTCCTAAGCAATAGAAATTTTCCACGGAAGGACATCCAAAGTCAACAAGATAGGAAGCCATGACAGACACTATATACCTGGGAAAAAAACACCAACAAGTAGGCTCATGGACATCTTATTCAA
The DNA here is from genome assembly GCA_013396835.1 of Psilopogon haemacephalus. Classification (NCBI taxonomy): domain Eukaryota; kingdom Metazoa; phylum Chordata; class Aves; order Piciformes; family Megalaimidae; genus Psilopogon; species Psilopogon haemacephalus. The sequence continues at coordinate 170,365 of VWZI01010723.1, forward strand.
GTCAGATAGTGACGTAAGGAATCCAATATGTAGGTGGTATGATTAGACCTTACCTCTACATTATTGCTTCCTTTCAGCTCTGGGCAAACTGTAGTTCTCCTTCCTTGACAAACTCAAACTGCAGGCAGCTGCATAGGCAGAATTTAATTTCCCTGACAAGATGCCCGAGAAGGTGTGTTTGTTATTTCCAACTGAATTATGGAATGATCATAATAAATGAGTAAGGAGACATTTGTTCTGTTTTGTATTTCATCATTCCCAGTGATGTATGGAAAATTAGATTTATTAAATGCTCCTTTCATAAATCTAGCTTCAGTTATTTTCTCTGTGTAAGTGAACATTGCTAATCTCATACAGATTTTGAATACACAGAACCTAACTTAGTATGGAAAAAAAAAAAAAACCTGTTTGAAGTTTTTTAGACAAAAAACCAATAAAGTTGCATTAGTGCAGTAGTCTCAGGGGGGAAAAATAAAGAAAATGTAGTAGAATGGCATAAGTTCAATACATTAACCAGATGCTGAGAGGACCTAAGTTCACTTCTCTGCTTCTTAACAAACTTTCATGGACATCATTAATAATCTCCCTGCTTCATTCCAGCAATGTACAAAAGAGTTAACACTTAACATTTACTCAATTTCTTAAACCCTAATCTTCATAGTGCAGGAACTACTCATACTACGCTGATGAACAATGCATAGGATACTGATCCAAGTATGACATATTAATCAGATTTGTATTATTCCATGGAGTATCAAAAATACTTAGCTAGTATCCTTCCAGTAACTGAAATGGGCTACAGGAGGGCTGGGGAGGAACTATTTGCAAGGTCTTGCAATGACGGGATGAGGAGTAATGGGTTTAAACTCGAATAGGGGAGATTTAAATGGGATGTTAGGAGGAAGTTCTTTCCAGTGAGGGTGGTGAGACACTGGCACAGATTGCCCAGGAAAGTTGTGGCTGCTCCCTCCCTGGAGGTGTTCAAGGCCAGGTTGGATGAAGTCTTCAGAAACCTGTTCTAGTGGGAGGTGTCCCTGCCTATCGTGGGAGATTGGAACTAGATGATCTTTGAGGTCCTTTCCAACCTAAACCATTCTACGGTTCTGTGTTGCTGGACTGCAAACAGTAATTTCTGCTTCAAATGCAACATCTCACACGCAAATGAGCAAAGTTTCAAAAGATGTGCTGTTATCCAACTTAGCCATTTTAGTCTAGCAAGCTGTAATTTAAGATCATGTCAGCACTTTCGTTATCTTATTTTTCACCAATCTATAATTAGCTTGTACAGAACTCACTGGGGACTGCATATTAGCAGAATATGAAAAATTGCTTACCATCATGGAAAGAAATAGCTTAGTTGAAGTTTTACTATGAAGTAACAGGAAGTTTATTAGCGTTTTTACTTGGCCTTGTACAACCGAGATCCTTTATTTGGTCCATCCCAGTGGAAGGTGGAATAGGTGATAAAAGCGCTAGCACTTTCTGAATCCATTTCCTGTATTTTATTCTTTCAGCTTGTGTGCTGATCATCCTTGTGCCTATTTAAGGTAACATTATGACTCAACAAAAAGTACTCAAAACTAGGTCACTTTTTTTTTTTTTCTTTAGTGTTTAGGTATCCAGCTAGTCCTACTTTTTTTTTCTAATTCTGTTCCTTTATTCTAGCTCTTGTAGTAATCTCAGCTCTTATCCAGGCCCTTACACTGTCAATGTTGATTTTTTTCAATGATCCAATGAGTTTTTTCAAAAGGGTAGAATTCATGTTCCATAAATTAGGCACCTTTACACCCAGTGAGCCCTTAGCTTTCACAGCAGCCATTAGAAAGGGCTAGGTACCTCTAGATGATGGCAAACCTGTTCTTGGGCAATATTTTAGTTACTTTTTTTATTCACTTCACAAAGATGGCTTATAATGAGTGTGGTTACTTACTTCCATCTGTCCACAGGAATTGTGGATAAAACCTCTGCATTTCTTTCACAATGGACACTACACATTCATAGAGCCCCAGCAATAATGCAACAAGTCTTGTATGGCAGTTTGTTTGTTAGTGATGAATCATGACTTCCTATGAATCACCCTGAAAATAACCTCTTTTCTTATAGATCCATTTTTTTTAAGGACCTGCAAGCAATTTCTCTGCTGGTGTAAGATTGCCCAAAGTGGCTTTATAAGAAGTCTGAGAAATGGAGCAAAAATTTACTGAATGCTACACAAATAATCAGGGAGGCTGTTCTATAACCATGATGAAAATGTTAGAATGCAAGCAACTGCAGAGGGGAAACTGTAGAATTGAGTATGTCTTTATGAAGAACAAAGCATTCACTCGGGTGTTGAGTGACATGCTCTAGTGGGAGGTGTCCCTGCCTATGGCAGGGGGTTGGAACTGGATGATCTTTGAGGTCTCTTCCAACCTAAACCATTCTGTGATTCTATGATTCTATATTTGACTAATGCCTGTTCAACTGATAAAAAAATTCTGGGCAGTTAGTTTAGGGTATAACCTGCTAGGCAATGTAAAAAATTGTCATGTACTAGTGCCATGATCTAGTTGATTGGATAGGGCTGGGTGATAGGTTGGAGTGGATGATCTTGGAGGTCTCTTCCAACCTGGCTCATTCTATGATTCTATGATTCTATACAGAGTTTTGCAATTCATAAATCACAGGATGACAAGATCAATGGATCACAGGATGTTAGGGGCTGGAAGGGACTTCCAAAGATCATTAAGTCCAAGCCCCCTGCCACAGCAAGACCATAAAATTTAGCTCAGGTTGCACAGGAATGCATCCAAACAGGGTTTAAAAGTCTCCAGAGAAGGAGACTCCACAACCTCTCTTGGCAGCCTGTACCAGTGCTCTGGGACCCTTCCTTATGTTGAGGTGGAAGTGCCTGTGCTGAAATTTATTGTCTCTTGTCCTATCACAGGGTGCAACTAAAAAGAATTTGTCCCATCCCTGGTCACCCTCTGTGTTATTCACATCTGTGACATAACACAGATGCTTAGAAATAAAATATCTCAGTATACCAATTTTATTGTCAAACATTCAAGGGAAAACTCAGCATTAGATTGCAAAAAGACATTTCCTTTAGAAAGTTCATTGTTCATTGATAAATCTGCATGTTTCCTCTTTCCTTTGTAATGAAAGCTGATATAGGAATTCCTTTGCATTTATACTGAAGAGTCAATGGATAAAATAAAGGGATATTTCCATAAAAGGGAAACAAAAGTGAAAATTGAACCTTGTCAAAGGTAAGAATTGTAATGCTTTACGTTATCAAAGGTAAGAACTGTAATGCTTTCCTCGTCAATTGTTAATTTGTACTTTAATATCAGAAGCTGAGTGCTTCCCAGTTTCTTCTAGTCATATGGATAGAGCATTGTCTTGAGACAGGAAAAATGAGTTTGAACTAAAGATTCTTCTTTTTGAACCAGTATTTTGAGTACACAACTCAGAAAAGGTGGGAAGATTTTTTTTTTTTTTAAGGATATTGGGGGATATTGATGCTACCTAACACGTATGTCTTCCTTAATCCTACTCTTAAGTGATTAAGTTCTGGAGAAAATGGCATTTCAGACTTTTCTCTTCCTTGGTATCCCACAAAAGCATGTGATGGCTACAACACAAATTACCTTTTGAGGCAAGCAGATTTTCAAAGTAACCAAGTCATAAGCCTCAAGATGTAGCACAACTGAAGAGTAAATCTTCACTATATGATGAACACGATAACTCATTCTCTGTAGATCTGGACTGTTTTGGTAGTATTGCTTATAAAAAGGCTTGCAAGGTCTTGTAAACGTTTAAAAGGGAAGCAATGAAAAATTTCAAGTTATTGTTGTGGTTAAAGTAGCCAGCATGATACCTTGTAGAGAACCAAACAAAACAACATTGTACTTTTACACTTGTCTGTTTGTCTCAAGATTTCAGCTGTGAAACAGCCTACTACTCGCTCACAGAGCGATTCCTGCTGTGGGCAGGAAGGGAAGAAAACATCAACAAGTTGAAGCCCAGTTGCTGGTGTTTGTTTAAAGATAGAAAGAGAAATTGTGCTTCCACCACTCAAGTGCTTCTCAAGTGAATATTTAATCAGTGATTAATGATCTTTATAAATACTGTTGAAATGTTGCCCCTGTAAATGTAAAAATAATGCCATGTTGTATTGATGTGATCATCTCTGCCTTCATCATGTATTCCAAATGTACCTTGTCCCTCAAGATGCTCTCACACTGATCACTGTGTCTGTTGAGATCAATTATTTTTCCATAGAAGTGGAGAGAAAACACCAGAGCTGACAGTATGTTGTAGTCAGTCCTATAGTTTGCACTGGGTTTTGTTGAAATGCAGTTTCCCCATTTATGATGAAGGGGGAAAAGGATCTGGGGGACCTAGTGGATGGCAGGTTGACCATGAGCCAGCAATACACACTTGTGGCTAGGAGGACCAATGCTATTCTGGGGTGTATAAGAAAGGTTATGGTTAGCAGATTGAGAGAGGTTCTTCTCCTCCTCGACTCTGCCCTGCTGAGGCCACATCTGGAGTATTGTGTCCAGTTCTGGGCCCCTTAGTTCAAGAAGGACATAGAAAGGTTTGAGAGAGTCCATCACAGAGCCACAAAGATGATTAAGGGAATGGAGCATCTCCCTTATGAAGACAGACTGAGTGAGCTGGGGCTCCTAGCTTGGAGAAGAAGAAACTGAGGGGTGACCTCATGAATGGTTATCAATATGTAAAGGGTGAGTGTCAAGAGGATGGAGCCAGGCTCTTCTGGGTGATGCCCAATGACAGGACAAGGGGCAATGGGTGGAAGCTGAGGCATAGGAAGTTTCATGTAAACACAAGGACGATTTTTTCCCTGTGAGGGTGACAGAACAGTGGAACAGGCTGCCCAGGGGGGTTGTGGAGTCTCTGTAGACACATTCGAAACCCTCCTGGATGCATTCCTGTGTGATCTGGCATAAGAGATCCTGCTCTGATAGGAGGGTTGGACTGGATGAGCTTTTGAGGTCCCTTCCAGCTCCTGACACATTGTGATTCTGCAAATCCAGGAAGGGTACATTAGCAAAGACAAAAAAGATACCTTAAGGCAATCTTTATCTCAGTTGTGTAACATACAACCAAAAAAAGTTACAGAAACCATGCACCTCAGCAGCCATAAAGAAAAATGTTTAGAGCAAGGCAAAATGAAAGAGCAATAAATTCATAATTGCGAAAAGAAGAAGAAACAGGAACAACTGCTTTGTGATAAACAGAAGTGTAAATGATAATGTGCAGAGTCGGTCAGAGTAGGTCAGAGTAAATTAAATAAAAACTAATATCAATGAAGATTAAAATAGCTAGATGAGAATTGTGATTGGTAGCTGCTTAGGCACTTAGTAACACCAGAGAATATAGTAGCAACCTGACATCATTCATAATTTTTCAATAGCTTAAGGCTAAAATAGAGTATGAAAACATTCATCAATTTAGTAAAAAATAAAAAAAAACCAAGAATACCTAGACTCATAATAATAGGCGATCTTGACAGTTTTATCTCAAAATGAGAAGAGAATGACTTAATGAAAAAATATGTGCCTAAAGAAATTATTCAAAATGAGAAAAGAAAAAAAAAAGGAAAACAAACAAAAAAAAAAAAGGCAACAATAAGAAAAGAGATTGGGCTTGGGAGTGTGAACCATTATATCTCCTCAGGAACATATTGTCATAAGTCCCAGTGGAAAATATATGTCTAAAAAAGTATGAAGACATCTGATATAAGCTTTGTTAAAAGTCTGACAGTCAAAAAGCAATTTGTTACAAATGTGCTAGGGCTGGGGTGTTTTTGTTCAAAATAAAATATACATATATATTTTATTTTTTTTTATATATATATATAATAAATATCTTTTTCTTTTTTATATATACATGTATATTTTATTCTGTTAAAATATTCCTAGCATGACTAACAGAATATTAGTTTAATTTGCTTTTCATATTCAGGGCCAATTTTGTGTGTGTGTGTGTAACCCATTTCATAAACTATGGCAGATACTGAGTTTAATTCTCACACTGCAGTTGGTTTGCATTCAGTTTCTGGGTTTTTTTTATTTGTTTGTTTGGTTGGTTGGTTTTTTAAACCTTTCTAAAACGTCTGTTAGAGAAACAAGTTTTAAGCTGTCTCCACCTATTCCCAAATCCAGTATTTTTTCTTCTGAAAGTATACAGTTTATCCATCACCAAAATACCGCCCTTGTTGGATAAGAATCCCTTTATATCTTTGTCTGGAGACACTTATTTGAATTACATGAGCCTCAAATCTCACCCAGCACAGCATCTCAGAGGGAGAGCTCCTTGTGGGAATTATCTCCCGTGAGATTTCCCTCCATTGACATTTTCAGATGTCACAATGACAAAAGCTTGTTAAAATGGGAGGCTTGATGTCTAAAATGTTTTGGTTTTTTTGGAAGTAAGGTGAATACTTATCTGCTTGGTGTTGGTTTCTCAAACACAAATTCAAGAAAATGGTAGTTCATTAAGGTTACTGAGAGATTCTAAATACTAGGGGAAAAAAAATCACCCTTGGAAACAAGATCATGTTAGTGGGCTCTATGTCATCTCACTTAGAATAAACTTCAGAAGGAATGCATAGGACATGTTTTGACCTAACAGGTTATTTGCTTCAATTGTTTTTCCATTTTAAAGCACTTATGTTAGAAACCAGCCTTAAGTTGGTTCTTTTTATCGCCAGAAACAGACTTCTGAGAAATAACCTATTTAACTATCCAATAGACAAACAGTCCAAAAGGCAAAAGGTAATAAATCCTTGAGGTTTTACATAGTCTTTACTTCACCAGATACTGCAAGGAAATGCCTGGAGGCAGAAACTTTAAAAAGTTTTCCATTAATTTTTGTGTCATCGGAAATCTGCCTTGAAGTTTCCATTCAAAAGTAGCAAGCAACGGTGTTGTAGTTTAATGCTTATTGGAATGCTCTGATAGGATAAATTAGATCATTGGTTATAAAAGATTAATAATGATAAAGTCTATATCATTCATTGGTTTGCTAAGAGGTATGAAAAGTGAATGTATAAACAATTTGTTCCTCTTGGCTCTTGGGCACTGGGTTTGTTTGCTGCTCCTTCACCCCACTGTAATCTCTTCCACTAATCTTCTGTGCTGGTTTGAACTAACTGTAGCATTTGAATGAGAAATTAGACTATAGGCTGAGAAAGGAAAACATTCCAGTGTCTCCTTCACTCATTTGTTTCCTGAAATGGTATAAAGTTAGAATCAAAACAAAGATATGACAGACTGCTTTGTGCCATGGCTACTGCTGCATCTCTCTCCCTGCCTTCTTAGCTGGATCTGAATAGCTTCACTAATTACTTTCCTGCTGCTAATGCCCCTGGTCCATCTACCTTCACTTATCTGACACATAAGACAGATGGTGAGGTAATATTGGGAAGTAGGGGAAGGTGGTAGGGTGATTGAAAATCCCTCTTAGGGACTCTGATCTCTAGGAGGGCTGTGGTGTTTCTATATTGACCTTTTTACTCTATATATCTGTAAATATCTATTATATATTGTAAATATGTTTGTATATTGTGCGAAGCTGTAAATATAAAGCTTCATCTATTAACTTCCAGCTGACTGAGTTCTAGCCTGGGTTATTTCAAAGTGTGGTGGGGTGGGTAACTGCAGAACCACCACACCTTAGCTGACCAGATAACAGGTGAGCTTTGATGGCCATTTTCTATCTAGGGAGAGAGAGATTGGCATTGGTCCCTTCTGGGCTTTCTTTGTCCAGAAGGGAAGATTGGATTTCTGTATTATTTCTAAATCGTATATAATTGTAAATACTTGTAAATAAATTTTCTCTATATGCTTGTGAATTTATCTTTGCTCTAAAATAGAGCCTTTTCTTTTTTCCAAGCCGCCTGAGCTGGCCTTGTAAATTTAAGCTGGGGGGGCAGGAATGTTCCTAACCCATCACAAACAGAAATAACAAATAAAATCTATGAGAAAAAACAAAAAGAGAAAGAAAAAGAGAAAGAAAGAGAGAAAAAGAAAATAAGAAAAAGAAAAAGAAATAAAGAAAAAGGAAAAAAAAAAGAAAAAGAAACAGAAAAAAAAAAAGAAAAAGAGAAAGAAAAAAAAGGAAAATAAAAAGAAAAAGAGAGAAAAAAAAAAGTAATCACCTCTTGATCTCTCTACATTTAGGACAACTCTACTTGGTAAATACAGACTAAGGGGTGACCTGATTAATGTTCATAAATATGTAAGGGGTGAGTGCCAGGAAGATGGAGCCAAACTCATGTTGGTGATGCTCAGTAATAGGACAAAGAGCAATGGGTGGAAGATGAGGCATAGGATGTTCCACCTGAACCTGAGGAAGAATTTTTTCACTGTGAGGGTGACAGAGTGCTGGAACCAGCTGCCCAGAGATGTTGTGGAGTCTCCCTCTCTGGAGATATTCAAGAACCATCTGGATGTGTTCCAGTTTGATCTGCTCTAGGTGATCCTGCTCTGGCAGAGGGGCTGGACCAGATGAACTTCTGAGGTCCCTTCCAGCCCCTGACATTCTGTTATTCTGTGACTGTTGGATCATTTCAATACAGCTTTCTTACTATGGTCACATATCTTTATCATATCTGAAACTATACTTTTCTCACAAGGAGATGACTACTACCCCTTCTGCCACTCCAGGCTATGCGGTAGGATTTTGCTGCTACAGCAATGATCTGCAGTAAACCTGCAAAATATGGTCACAAGAATAAAAATGTAAACTCTGGTGTAAAAACCTAATGCAAAATTTTGAGAGTAGTAATCAGTTTTGATTGAGTCAACAACATGCACAAAATATTCTTGGACATTTGGAAGAGAAGATAACTCAGAACTGCCCATGTGCCCTTTTGACCAAAGGGCAATGGGATCCTGGGTGCATTAAGAAGAATGTGGCCACTAGATCCAGGGAGGTTCTCCTCCTGCTCTACTCTGTCATGGTCAGACCTCACCTGCAGAGTCTCTTTCTCTGAAGACTTTCAAGCCCTGTCTGGATGCATTCCTGTGTGACCTGCAATAGATTATGTGGTCCTGCTCTGGCAGGGAGGTTGGACTCTAAGATCTCTAAAGGTCCCTTCCAATCTGTAACATCCTATGATACTGTGAACTTCATATCTGATTTGTTTTGCTTCTGTAGGACATTCAAGGGTCCTGTTGCAGAACTCAGACAGAGTGATATTCTGTTTTGATATTGCCAAGAATTAAATTGTTCTCGCATCTGTAACAATGCAACAAAGTCCAAATGTTTTTAACTGTCCATATGCTTAAATGCCAAATGTCTGATGTGCAGATAGAAGTGAGAATTGCACGTGCACAGAGTCCTGAGCTGCGTGGGTCTCCTTGGCATTTCAAGCACATATTGGGAAAACATATTTTACATAAGTACTTTAAAACATTTGTTACATATGGTTTAATTCCTGTGTTTACTGTCATATGTCCTCACTCAAAATTCTTTTAAAAAAATATATATATATATAATAATTACTACAGATAGATTAAGTCTTTAGTCTCAGCTGCAAGGATGGAAAAGGCTTCAGAAACCCTCCTAGGAAGCACAGATACAAGAGCCATAATTTCTTCCTGTTGGCTGTGACATGCAACCATCCCATCTCATTGCCAGCAGAAGATGCACTACTTGGGTCAAATACAAAGGACTGGAGTCAAACTCTCTTTAAAACTTGAAACCTGACTGAATGCTCTATGGGATGATTTTGATTCAGCCAGTAAATGTTTTTTCAGGGGAGTTCTACGCTCATTGTTCAGACAGGTGAAGCAGATGGATGGGGAGTGAGATGTTGAAGAAAAGTATTGGTCACTTAGCTAAATAAGATACGAGTACAATGTACCCTCTCTTTCTGTGCTATCCAATTTTATTTGGAGGAACTCCAAGTTTTGAGCTTTTAGTATTTATTTAGTACTTGGAAACAGAACTCTCCTTCAGTATGCAAAAATCATACAACTCTGGCTACTTTTTATAGTTCATTAGGGCAAATAATACAGGCAAGTTTGAGCCCAGAAGATAAGTTTTCGTAGTCTGTGTTCTAAACTGTTAATTGAATCTCCGTCTTTGATTTGGATTTTCAGAAACACTTCCAAATCCTTTCTTTTACAGCAATGGTGCTGGCTTCAAATATTCGGGACACATACTGGCTGCTTCTTTTTTGGTCAGCCTCTTCTATTGGATAGAATAAATACAGTCACCGACTTTACATAATTATGTTTATGTCACAGGAAAGATTGATAATTTGATACCTTAATCCACTTATATGAGAATTCATTATTATTTTCTTGCTTGTTATTGAAAACTGACTAAGTTGAAGCCCAGCTCAATTAAAATTTCTTGCTTAGAGGAATTTCCTATGAGTATCTGATTCTGCTAAGGCCAAAAGAATTTCACATTTGCTATAGTAAGGTCATAAACTTATATAGAGCTCTTGTAGCTATCTCAGGTAGACTTTTCATCAGTTAACATTATGTCAGTTGAGAGGTCTCTCCTTTAAGGTCATAGGTCTCAAATTGTTTCATTTAGGGCCAGAACGCTGTAAAAGTAGCTGAATTAGGATGACCTCAGTTACAGTTTTCTGTGTTAAAGTTGTTTTAGTTAATGCTCCCAGAGTCTTTTTCTTCTCTGCAGGACACAAACAGCTTCTATTAAAGTCTGTACAAATTGCTGATATTCTGCAGGGAGGAATAAGGCCTTGAGATTAAGAAGGCTGCTTTAAGAACATCTTAATTAGGATGTTTTGCTTTCAGAAGCACCTACTGAAAACAGCTGCTAAAGTGATTTAGGAGCACTCAAGTGCCAGATAACATATTTGTAGCAACTGCTAAGATGTAAGTAAAGCACTTCAATAGCTGTGAGACAGTGATTTAACAGAGCAAGGACCTATTTCATCTTCTTGTTTTTCTACCTTCTCCTTCTCTTTAACATTGATGCTGTTGTAATCTAGATGACACAATATAAAGCTAACATTCATAATACTCAGCTGCAGATTGGGCATAACAGCAACTCATTGTGTTCACCAGATGCAATATCCAAAATGTTGTCCAAGGGATGTTATCTTCAGAAGACATAACTGTTTTGCTCTATTCTTTCCATCTGTCTTCTTGGATACAAGCAGATCCAATCAACTCGTGGTCTATTTCAGTCCTATGCTAGTGCTCAGCTACTCTGACAGGTGATACTCTGACAGGAGGTGTAAACGATGCTGAAGTTACCTTCAACATAAGATGGGAAGTCACACTGCCTCAGCCTCTGCTAGAGGCAAAAGATAAAGGTCCATTGATGTCTGAATGAAGAGATGAAGAATATGTAAAGCTTTTATCCTTTTAATGTTATTTTCAGGCTTCTTGCTTTTATACAATTAAAAGGGAAAAAAAAAAAAAAAGAACAAAAAAACAAAACACATTTGGCTTTCCTTTTCCATGACCAGTATAAAACTAAACAGAAAAAAAGAACAGACCACAATTATTAGACCGGCACTTTAAAAGTTTGTGAGTTTAGTCCCACTAGGTGAATACTTGGTAAACTTAGGCATTACCATAAGGCAGCATGAATAGTGTGTGTTAATACTGAGCAAATAAGAATCATCACCTATGTAAGATTCATTCTGAAAAGCTTTATACAATCACAGAATCAGTCAGGGTTGGAAGGGACCACAAGGATCAGCTAGTCCCAAACCGCTGCCATGGACAGGGACACCCTCCATCAGGCTGCCCACAGCCTCATCCAGCCTGGCCTTAAACATCTCCAGGGATGTAGACCCAACCACCTCCCTGGGCAACCCATTCCAGACTCTCACCAATCTCATGCTGAAAAACTTCCTCCTCACATCCAGTCTGAATCTCCCCACCTCCAGCTTTGCTCCATTCCACCTAGTCCTGGCACTCCCTCATAGCCTAAAAATTCCCTCCCCAGCTTTTTTAGTAGGCTCCCTTCAGATACTTGAAGTTATGTTTCAGCTCAGTAGACTGCGGGTACAATATTCAGTGTTCTTAAGAAAAGAAAATGTAAGTCTTTTTTCTTTGTTGTTAGGTCAGACTCTACACAAGGAAAATAGGTCATGTTTTAAATTTGTTAGTCATTATCTTTCTATTTTTAGTCACTCTGTATAGGAAGACAATTTTAATCCACTGAAGGCATTAAAAAAAAAAAAAAAAAAGAAAAAGGAAAAAGTCTTGTTTAAAAACATTTCAGTATAAAGAACTGGCAGAAATTAGAGTCTTTCCTCAGTATTATGGAGGTGCTGAGTTTCTTCTTGCCTAGCTTTTCATTCCAGCAAGAAGTATAGAACTTAAATATGAAAATAAGAATGAAATCCAAGTTTGTCCTATAGCTGTAATTGTGGTGTAGCTGGATAAAAGGTCTGTGCCTGTGTGCACATCTAGTGCACTCAAGTCATTAACTCCTAGGGTGATCCAGAAACTCCCCATGTAGACAACTGTGTAGAGAAGATAATAGAGCAATTTAGACACTAGATCAGCTTAAGACAGTGATTGACCAGACTCCAAGCCACTCTTTCAATTAAGGATTTGACTAATTGGTTCAGAAGCTCTCTTGGTGGAAAATTCAAACTGCTCTGAAGATTTCCCCCAGAAAACCTTGCAGTGCCTAGACCAATTTCTGTGCTTAAATCCATTGATTAACATCCTGGATGAAGAAACTTCCTATCTCAGAAAGTCTCAGGAGGTTCTTGCTGTAATATTGATCAAGTTGCATATAGATAAGTCCTATGGGGCAGTCTTTTGTAGACAGTTAAGAGAACTAGGAGATGTTCTGCCTGTGGCTTGAAATAATCCATTTCAGTGGAACTTGCAGGAGTTGTCACACAGCTGGACTGCAAGAACTGAAGAGAAGAGAAAGTAAAAAAGTCTCAGCTGATCCAGCTGAAAACACTAATGCAAGAACCTTTGCAATCTGCTTGTTGCCGTCTAGACAGCCATCAGCTGTTCTGTTCAAGAGGTTTGATTCCCCATGCAAGCATTACTCTGTGCCAAGATCCCAGTAAATGAGATTTTCAGCAAATGCTCTGTCTGTGAGTGACTATGAAGCATAATCATCAAAATGCCTGTTGCCTAGTCTAAACTCAGAGGAAGTAGAGTCACCTCCACAGGATGATTTATACCATCCACCTTCTAGACAGTTTAAAATGTGTAATTCTTCTCTAAATGCTAGAGTGCTGTACTAATTATTCTGATGTGCAGGTGTGCTAAGGGCATTCAGGTTCACCAGTTGCACTCTACAGCAGTGCTGTCTCCTGCATCCTGTGATGCAGCTGTGATTACACAGCTGCAAAACCTCTTCCCCCCACTATCACTCTTATCCTATTCCCCCACCTCCATCCATCTCAGGGCTGGAAATATGTCCTTGAATTTACCCACATTCCAACAAAATACCTCGCTCAATAACTTGTCATCCAAATATTATTAATTTAAAGCAAACACATAGCTTTGAGAGTAATTTACAGTGGGAACCCACAGAAACATTCCTGCACTCTTACCTGTCCAACCATTCAAAATAAATCAGGAAAGGTATGGAAGGAGTGAAAGCTACTCAATGAAAACTGCAACATTCAGTTGTAGACATACTTTTAAAGCTGCTACCGCTGCTAGTAGCATTCTGTGTTACCCAGACCTGTCTCCGTGTCGTATCCTCCCTTGTGTATATTACAAAGCATAACTTTGTAGTGCGAAAAGAACGAAAACGGTGAAGCTGATGAAAGCTCACGTTGCAGAAGGAAACAGTTCTTTTTCAGCTCCATAGGTTCTCCAGTGTGGTTCATTGCACAGCAGTGCAGCGAGGGCACACATGAGTGGTAAGCATAGTTTCTGGTAGCGCTAGCATATGACAGCTTGAAGTGCTTATAAACCACTAGCACCTCATACTCAGTGTGCTCCATTATGGACAAATCAAGATATCTTTCTAGAGCCTTTAAAGGCATACCTAATGCTGTGTTATAGATGAGCAGAGGATAGTCCTGCAATTGAGACTTTTAGCTGTAAACTTCAGGGAATAATTGCCAGGTTCTTAGTCAAATCATGAATATTCATTAAAAAACTGATGGGGGAAAAAAAATACTTAGATGTTACTCACAGTAAGGCTGTATTTATTTATTTGTTTGTTTGTTTATTACAGGATCCTGACATCTCTTGTGCTATTCTAACCATTTCTTTTTCAACATAACCACAAGATAAGCTATATTAAACTCTTACTGATTCGAGAAGAAGAAGAAAAAAAACCAAAACTATATTATATTGTTCCAGCTTTTAAATAATAAGAAAATCTGGATGTTTTAGAAGACATTTTTATGGACTTCATTACACTCTGGAAGTGTAATGACAACCAACCATGTCCTGGGCTGAATTAAGAAAAGCATTGCCAGCAGGGCAAAGGAGGTGATTCTCCCCCTTTATTCTGCTCTCCTCAGACCCCACCTGGAGTACTGTGTGCAGTTCTGAAGCCCCCAGCACAAGAAGGACATGGAACTGTTGGAGAGAGTCCAGAGGAAGGCCACGAAAATAGTCAGAGGGCTGGCGCACCTCTGCTATGAGGACAGGCTGAGAGAGTTGGGGCTTTTCAGCCTGGAGAAGAGAAGGCTTTGAGGAGACCTTATAGTAACCTTGAGTGTCCTGATCTAGTGGGAGATGTTCCTGCCTATGGCACAGGGGGTTGGAATTGGATGATCTTTGAGGTCTCTTCCAACCTAAACCATTATATGGTTCTATGATTCTATATGTATATGACAAGACAGCCTGCTGTTCTGTACTTGCAAGTGACTAGATTTTAAGGTTACTCTTCAAAAGGAAAAAAAAAAAATCAATAGGGATATCCACAGTTCAGTTCAAGTCTTAAAAGTGCTATTATAAACAAACCATTAAGTAAAGGAATTTGAAGAGATAAGACCTTCCTCACCATTAAGTGCATCATACATAAATGTATCAGTTCTATTTTAAGCCTTTTTGGTTTGTAAAACTTGAAACAAATCAAAACATTCCAAGCAAACTGCATAAAAAGGAAAAAGGAGCAATAAAGCTATAATACATTAATCATAATAATGTTTTAGAAAGAGCACAGAAACTTATTTGGAGAAACATAAAACAAAGTTGCCGTATCTTCAAAATTATGCTTTGGACTGATAAAGTCTTGGGAAATGCTGGAGTAAATAATAGATTAAGATTTTTTTTTTAAAACAATACTTTAGTTTATAAATTACTAATAAACTTTTTTGAAAAATCAAAAATCAAACAAGGCAAGCAAAAAGCCCAACCAACCAAAAAAACAAAACAAACAAAAAAGCAAAAAGCCCAAACAAACAAAAAAAAAACAAAATTAAATAAGACCAAACAAACAAACAAGCAACTGGAATAAAGCAGAAATTATTTTGCTACAAATGATCTGGAGTAAACTTCAATAGCAAACGGAAAGTATCTTAGTATAAGCCTATGATAAGTTGGCAAAACCCACATAAAACAATCATCTTTGAAACCAGTTTTGTGCTTTAAAATAATGCATACCAAAGATTTCAGATATAGAAAAATAATTTTTTTAGACCTTGACCTATGCAGTGTATCTTCTAACAAAAATCAACAGTCATCATGTTCACAAGTAACATAAAGGTGATCAAAGCAACCATTCAGGAATGATTGCCATCATCCAGACTGATGGTAAATGTACTATGATCGCTTAAGTGATTCATCCTTACTCACTGACTCCAAATCTTCATTAAAAAAAAAAAAAGAAAGAAAACACACACACAAAAAAAAAAAAGTCAGTGTGTTTCCTTGTGCTTCTGTAAGTTACAGAGGATGCTTCTGTTAAAATCCACAGAGCTAGCACTGGAAATGAAATGGTAACATTATCCATAGTCAAGAGACACCTACATCAGAAAACTTATTATCAGTATAGATTGTCTGTGATTTATAACTAAATGATAGCAATAAATATCCCAAGGTTAAAGTATGCTTGCAACAACGGACAGTAAGGAGAAAATATGCAAAGATCATTATGCTCTGTATTGCAATTCTGCTCACTCTTTTTTTTTTTTTGCCATGCTCATTTCTGACAATGCAACACTTTGCTTTTTTGACACCCAGTGACTGAATTCAAATTCGAAGCTATATGACCTAGCACTGAAATTTCATAATATGCACCATGATAAACAAGGTCAGCAACAGCTTTTTCTAGATGGCTAAGAAGCTTCTAAGAGCTATGTAGAAGTGAAATCCAATTGAAGTCAATAAAACCCCTTCTATTTACTTTACCATGTACTTATATTAAAAGGATGATGTTATCGATTCAGTAGGCAGTGTGACATCAGTACTCATCCAATGTCATATCCAGGACTCTGATTTTGCTATTTTGGGCAAAGGTAGTGCTGCATTAGCTTTGAAAATCTGCAGCAAAAGATACCATCAGTTAACCTTACAGAATCACACATTTCTGCCTAAGTCAAACCTAAATCCATCAATCTGAATGTTTATATCTATCAGAATCCAGTGGCATTTCTGATAGTAGGATTGGTACAAACCTTATAATTCTGGCCATTTTCAAAGTTAATTATGTTGGTAGCTAATTCTGGCCAGTTCTAAGGTTAATTAAGTTGCTAGCTAATTCTGGCCAGATCTAAGGTTAATTATGTTGCTAGCTGAATTATCTGTATACTTTTAATATGAACAATATTGTGATTTCTATTAAAAATATACAGTTTTAATATATTTTGGTCAATTTTGCTCTGTAGGAGGGAAACCAAGAATGTCCTTACCAATGAGTAGCCATTGAAAAGGTAGGAAATAAGGAAAACAGTATGTGGAGTACTGTGTGCAGTTCTGGAGCCCCCAGCACAAGAAGGACATGGAACTGCTGAAGAGAGTCCAGAGGAGGGCCACCAAAACGATCAGAGAGCTGGAGCACCTCTGCTATGAGGACAGGCTGAGGGAGTTGGGACTTTTCAGCTTGGAGAAGAGAAGGCTTTGAGGAGACCTTATAACAACCTCCCAGTATCTGAAGAGGGCCTACATGAAGGCTGGGGAGGGACAATTTACAAGGACTTGTAATGACAGAAAGAGGGGTAATGGGTTCAAACTGGCAGAGGGTAGATTTAAACGGGATATTAGAAGAAATTTCTTCACAGTGAGGGTTATGAGACACTGGAACAGGTTGCCCAGGGAGGTTGTGGCTGCTCCCTCCCTGGATGTGTTCAAGGCCAGGCTGGATGAGGTCTTGAGCATCCTGATCTAGTGGGAGGTGTCCCTGCCTATGGCAGGGGGTTGGAACTGCCTGATCTTTGAGGTCTCTTCTAACCCAAACCATTCTATGATTCTATGATTCTATGATATGGATCAGATTTTGCAGTGTAGGTCATTTATGAATGGAATCTTAGTGACCAATGGAAATGTAACGTGTAATTTTTCCATGTGTCCAGTGGAAAGATTCGCACTGAGTTGTCAAAATTTGCAGCAAAACAAAGTTACCTGGGAAAAATGAAAACCAGCAGTGATGACTGAAGAAGACTCATGCAACAAAATACCTGAAATACAAATAGAATAGAATAGAATAGAATAGAATAGAATAGAATAGAATAGAATAGAATAGAATAGAATAGAATAGAATAGAATAGGCCAGGTGGGAAGAGATAAACGTCAGTGAAAATAAATGCAAATAAATTTGCAGTAGAAAAAAAAAACAATCAGATTTTCAGAGATGGTCTCAGAAGTGGAATGAATCCTTGGGATTACTTGGACAATTATATGGATATTTTAACTCAGTGAATGTTAAATGAAAAAAAAAAAAGGGGAAATAGAGTGATAAAAAGGGAATATAGAGCAAACGAGAAAATTGTATGCCACTGAATAATTTCAGCTCACCCACCTCAGATCCCATATCTTAGATAATATATTGATTTTTTTTTTTTTCTGATTGCTTTGGTCTGTTTTCAGAAATTACATATTAGAACTGGAGAAAGGCTAATGGTATAGTCAATTTCAGAAAAAAATGGAAGGGATCTGCAGGTCAGTCTGTTTCACTCTGGTGAAATCTTGGTCGCTAACCAGCTGCAGGGAGCACAGTAAGGACCCTTCCCCACAGGTCATTGAGACATACTTAACTAAGATTCACCAGATCCATTTTTACACTTCTGCCTGTTGGACAAATAAACATGCTCATCAAAAGAGACTATCTTGCCTTTATTGATTATTTTTTTTTTTCCTTCCAAAATATTTCTTCAAATATGATGACCAGAAGGCTGGAAGACCTCTCCTATGAGGATAGGCTATGAGAGTTGGGGTTCTGCAGCCTGGAAAAGAAAAGGCTTTGAGGAGAACGTGGAGTGGCCTTCCAGTATCTGAAAGGGGCTAGGGAGGGACTATGGACAAGGCTTTGTAATGACACAATGAGGAGTAATGGGTTTTAACTGGAAAAGGAAAGATTTCATCTGGATGTTAGAAAGAAGTTCTTTCCAGTGAGTGTGATGAGATGCTGGCACAGGTTTCCCAGGGAGGTTGTGGCTGCTCCCTCCCTGGAGGTGTTCAAGGCCAGGTTGGATGAGGCCTTGAGTGACCTGTTCTAGTGGGAGGTGTCCCTGCCTATGGTGGGGCATTGGAATTGGATGATCTTTGAGTCTCTTCCAGCCTAAACCATTTTATGATTCTATGATTTAGTGGTGACTTTTTCAGTGCTGGATTATTGATTGGACTTGGTGATCTTAAAGGTCTCTTCCAACTGAAAAGATTCTATTCTGTGATATTTTGCACTTTTAAGACTCTAGATCAGCAGAGTGAAATACATAACCAAGCCTGAAGCAATATTTCCCTTCTACCAGGCCTGCCACAGCTTCAGCCGAGTCTTTTATGGGCATCAGGCTGTAAGAAAGATGTGGGCAGAGAAAACTCTGGCATAAATTATTAAGAGTAATGTAGAACCCTACTCACATGACCTGTGAAGAAGGCTTGAAAGAACTATGCTTGTTTAGTCTAGACATGGAGACAGTAAAGAAACATGATACCACTTCTGAAATATGTAAAAGGCTCCTGCAAAGTGAAAAAGAACAATCTGCTTTTTATCTGTTTAGAGGACAGGTCAAGAAGCCACGAGCTGAAATTGCAGCATAAGAGCTTTGTGTGACATTAGGAAAACTTTCTGACTTTAAGAATAGCAAATCATTGCAAGAGGCCGATAATGAAAGAGGGAAGAATCTACATCAGCTGTGGACTTTGAGAACAGGTTAGACAAACTCCTGTCAGGGATGCTAAGGGTTTAATTGTTTCAGCCTGGGGATGGAAAGCTGGATAAGGTGACATCCAGAGATTTCTTTTCTAACCAGATGTTTAGAATCATGCTAAGATTGAAACATGAAGTTTCTCTTGCTAAAGTAATGCGTAATTTTATAGGAATTGTAAAGTTCAGCTCTTAAAAACAAACAAACAAAAAAAAAATCCACCAAAAAGACAAAAAAACACTTTCTAATACAGCTACATTTTCCGATGATGATAAGCAGCTCCACTGTTATTAAGGTAAGGAGCCCTAAGGATAAGGTGTTTTATGTACACAAGCCAACTTCATGAGGTTAAACAAGACCAGGTGCAAAGTCCTGCATCTGGGTCTAGGCAGTCCCAAGCACAAACACAGGCTGGGCAGTGACTGGCTGGAGAGCAGCCCTGAGGAGAGGAACTTGGGGGTGCTGGTGGACAAGAAGCTCAACATGAGGCAGCAGTGTGCACTTGCAGCTCAGAGAGCCAACCAGATCCTGGGCTGCATCAGGAGAAGTGTGGCCAGCAGGTCGAGGGAGGTGATTTTCTCCCTGTATACTCCACCCTGGTAAGAACCCACCTGGAGCACTGCGTCCAGTTTTGAAGCCCCTATTACAAGAGGGATGTGGACATGCTGGAGTGTGTCCAGAGAAGGGCCACAAGGATGATCAGAGGGCTGCAGCACCTCTGCTATGAGGACAGACTGAAAGAGTTGGGGCTGTTCACTTTGGAGAAAAGGAGGCTCTGGGTTGACCTTATTGTGGCCTTCCAGTATCTGAAGGGGGCCTACAAGAAAGCTGGGGAGGGACTTTTTAGGCTATCAGGTAGTGACAGGACTAGGAGGAATGGAGCATAAACCGGAGGTAGGGAGATTCAGCCTGGATGTGAGAGGGAAGTTGTTCACCATGAGAGTGGTGAGAGCCTGGAATGGCTTGTTCAGGGAAGTAGTTGGGGCCACATCCCTGGAGGTGTTTGTAGCCAGGCTGACAGAGGCTGTGGGCAGCCTGCTCTAGGGTAGGGTGTCTCTGGGCATGGCAGGGGGGTTGGAACTAGGTGATCCTTGTGGTCCCTTCTAACCCTGACTGATTCTATGGTTCTATGATTCTATGCTCTAGGCTCAGGCAATTCACTGTTTTGGAAATTAAAAACAGAAGGGTGAAAGGAAAATATTCGACGAATGAAAACAAAAAAAAAAAAAAAAGAGAAAATATTTTCAAAATATATTATCTCTCTCTAAGCCTTAGAGTGCATGCAGTCCTGCTTGTGGAACAAGCATCTACTCATTTCCAGGTGGGGGAAAAGGCAACTCACCATTGCAAAGGGTATGACCCATCAATAATGCCTCTGCTGTTCGGGATCTTGGAAAGTTCTTACTTGATCCCTTCATTGACTCTTTGCTATGGATACTGATGCTTCAGAACAAACTTTAGAAACATCCCCAAGCAGAATTTAAATACTCTCGAAGAAAAAGGGCTGCCAGGAGCCAGGAAGATTGCTATGTACACTGTAATTTGCTTACAGATTTCACTCTGGCTCACACAAAGTTTTTGTAAACCTAGGAAAAGTCTACAAAGTCCCTCTCTGATACAATTAGTGGGTTGTGTTGGTGCTTTGTACAAGACTTGATATAATAATTATTATGTAGCAACCAACATACAAAAGATAGAACCACTGCTGGTAAATAATCAGCAGAATTACATTCACTTCAGTGGAACTCTGCCAATTTTTTCTCCAGCTTAATATCATATAAAAATGTCATATGCCAAAGGAAAAAAAAAAAAAAAAAAGCAGACATCTATTTTTAGTATAAGATTCCAATAAGTTTTTAATTTTTCTAATGTGCTTATCAATCTTATTTAAATAATCAGGGTATGTATTAGCATTCCTGATTTATAATCAGATTAAATATAGTGGGCTTTTCAAAATAACCTAGTGAAAAATTTCATTTTCTTCTTAATAGGGTTTCTTTCTAGGAAAAAAAGTAATAGAAAAAGTGCAACAACAGGACAATTTCAGTGTGGAAATTGTACTTGTTGTTTAAGCGAGTGTGGTGATTCAGAAAAGCTTAAGGATTAGAAGTGCTGTATAGGAAACATAATTATTCTACCTAAGAAAAGTAGAACTAGAATTGTTTGTTCTTTCCATGGGAGAGAAGTGGATGGAGAGCTCTGGAGCATTAAGCATCTTAAGCGTTGCTGAAAATGAGCAGCATTCCCTGTTGCTGGGGGACAGAAGGAATAGTAGCTGTAACTGTTCCTTCTGGGTAATGACTGCTTTCTCACAGTCTTCGATTATTCTTTCAATAAGAATAATGAGACTGATTTGCTGAAGTTGAGTCATGGGCAAAATAAGTACCAGGGACTATGGGGATTCTATCAGAATGCAGCCAGACAAGGGACTCCCTGTAGGCACAGGCATCTTTTGGCGCTAAAATCCCTTCACATTTCCCTCTTAGAGTGTTTGCCCGAGGTTTTTCAAGAGAGTGCTCTAATTATTCTTATTTTAAACCCCCCCAATCAATAGAAGCTCGATGTTTACACAACAATCTGCTCAAAACTTTGGAGGAATTGACCTATGTGCAGCTGTGCGTAACAGCTCGCAAGATGCCAGTGCTTCAAAATCATCCGAGGAAATGAGGAGCTGTCCTTTCTAGTGTCCTTGAAAACGACAGTCTCAACCTAGACCCCTGTAGTCATGGTAGTTTGTTCGGTCTATTTCCATGTGAATACCAAGCAGGCAATTTAGAAGTCTAATTTTTTAACCTCCCTTTACTGTCAAAAAGGAATTAGACCATATGAAGTCATCAAGGACTGTCTGAGGATTTGCTGTAACACCCATCACCATGGTATCTAAGTGCTTCCTGAAAAGACCTATTAATCACTGTGACTAAGCGTTCCCTCCTACCTGATCTGTCAGCTGAGCGGCTGTTACTTGGGTTTCTGATTTATGTTCTCATGATTTAGCTTAAATATGGGCATCAAACAGGACACTGGATAAATTCACTCCTGGTTGAAACCGTCACAAGAAAAGGCCAGAATTTCACGCGTGTATTTTATTTCTAACTTGGGCATCTGGGCAAGATTAGATAAAGAACATATAATTTCTCCCCCAAAACAGAGAACTGTAAAAATTACATTGGCATTAACCAACCAAGGCCATGATGTTGATCAAGTTACCAGAGCATTTTCTGACAAAACAGTTTTTATCAACCAGCATTTTCCTTTGTAGAAATATGAAGGTAACGATTGTGACAACAGCTTCTCAAATACAAGGTGGAAATTCTTGCTGTGGTGGACAGCAACTTCTACATGGGACAGCAATGTACCCTGCTGGCCAAGACAGCCAATGGCATCCTTGGGTGCAACAAGAAAAGTGTGGCCAGCAGGTCTAGGGAGGTTCTTCTCCCCCTCTACTCTGCCCTAGTGAGACCACATCTGGAATACTTTCTCCAGTTTTGGGTTCCCCAAGTAAGGAGAGACAGGGACCTGCTGGAGAGTGTCCAGTGGAGAGCCACAAGGCAGATTTCTGCATCTTGTAATGACAGGACAAGGGGGAATGGGTTCAAACTGGCGGAGGAGAGATTTGAATGGGATGTTAGGAAGAAGTTCTTCACAATGAGGGTGGTGAGGCACTGGAACAGGTTGCCCAGGGAGGTTGTGGCTGCTCCCTCCCTGGATGTGTTCAAGGCCAGGCTGGATGAGGTCTTGAGCGACCTGTCTATTGAGAGGTGTCCCTGCCTATGGCACAGGGGGGTTGGAACTGGATGATCTTTGAGGTCTCTTCCAACCTAAACCATTCTATGATTCTATGATCTTGCCTATGGAGAGAGACTGAGAGTCCTGGGGCTGTTTAGTATGGAGAACAGGAGACTAAGAAGAGATCCAATCTATAAATATCAAAGGGGTGGCTGTCTTTTTTGTGATCCAGAGCAATAAGACAAGGAGCAATGGCTACATAGAAAGTTTCACCTCAATACGAGGAGAAACTTCTTTAGTGTGAGGGCGACAGAGCACCGGAACAGACTGCCCAGAGAGGTTGTGGAGTCTCCTTCTCTGGAGACTTTCAAAACCTGCCTGGATGCCTTCCTGTGCAAACTACCCTGGGTGATCCTGCCTTGGCAGGGGAATTGGACTCAATGATATCTGGAGGTCTCTTCCAACCTCTAAAATTCTGTGACTCTGTCATAATTTCTATTTCTCTTTTAGCAATTAGGCTACTTGTCAGTCTTGTAAAATGTAGGACATGTAGATTAGTGTGATATTCTATCCACAAGGCACAGAACCAGCACAGACACTTCCAGTTTCATGAAAAAAAACAAAAAAACAACATAAAAAACCAAACAAAACAATACTCCAAAACCTGCCTGAGATTCATGAAGCTTGTACAGTTAAAATTTCAATAAATTTATATTTTAACGTATATGTAAATATTAATTTTCCAGTACTCAAGCTTAAAATAAGTATTTGAAAGGAAAATCACTAAGTCACCCTGATTTTGCTTATATTGTATCTGATCCTCAGGGTCTTTTCCAACCTGAACGCTTCTATGATTCTCTGTGCCTGCCATACCAGTTCATGAATTCAAGTTAAATGGCCAAGTTTGCTGTATTTGTTTAAAATAATAGAGTAGCTACAATTGGCTTCTTTGTTTCTCATAGAAGCAGCCATAACATTCACAATTCCCCATTCTCCTTGATAAACAACCGTTGCTGGTACCCTAGCATAAGAAAACGATGAAGCTCCTAACAGATACTGCTTCTATTAAGGGTAGTGAAGGTCATGTTTACATATTTATCATGACTTCTGATCTTGCATTCCTTGTTGTGCTTGACTTATTCCAGCTGTCTTCATCACTTTCTCTTCTCCCACACATATATTTTGTTCTTAAATGCAGACATTTGGGCTTTGAATAGTATCTTATTTATATAATATATAT
>VWZI01010723.1:204445-227424 GCA_013396835.1 Psilopogon haemacephalus
AATAGAATAGAATAGAATAGAATAGAATAGAATAGAATAGAATAGAATAGAATAGAATAGAATAGAATAGAATAGAATAGAATAGAATAAGCCAGGTTGAAAGAGACCTCCAAGATCATCCAGTCCATCCTAGCACCCAGCCCTATCCAATGGCACTAAGTGCTCCATCCAGTCTTTTCTTGAACATCTTCAGGGATGGTGAATCCACCACCTTCCTGGGCAGCGATTCCAATGCCAATCACTCTGTGAAGAACTTCCTCCTAACATCCAGCCTATATATCTCCTGGCAGAACTTGAGACTGTGTCCCCTCCTTCTGTTGCTGGTTGCCTGGGAGAAAAGATCAACCCCCACCTGGCTACAACCTCCCCTTAGGTAGCTGTAGACAGCAATGAGGTCACCCTTGAACCTCCTCTTCTCCAGGCTAAACAACCCCAGCTCCCTCAGCCTCTCCTCACAGGGGTGTGCTCCAGGCCCCTCACCCACTTCATCACCTTTCTCTGGACATGTTCCAGTACCTCAACACCTCTCTTGAATTGAGGGGACCAGAACTGGACACACTACTCAAGATGTGGCCTGACCACTGCCAAGTACAGGGAAATAATAACCTTGTCCTGCTGATCACACTATTCCTGATCCAGGCCAGGACACCATTGGTTCTCCTGACCACCTGGGCACACTGCGGGCTCAAGTTCAGCTCCTATCTACCAGCACCCCCAGGTCCCTCTCTGCCTGTGTGGTCTCCAGGCACTTTGTCCCAAGCCTGTAGCACTGCCTGTTGATGTTGTGGCCAAAGTGTAGAACTCTAAATTTAGCCTTGTTAAATCTCATCTTATTTCAGTGCCCTATCTGTTCCTTATGCTTCGTAAGGGCTAAAGCATGACACACAGAATAGACATCTGTCTTAGGCAAAGGGAAAAGGTAGCCATAAAAGCTTTCCATTGCTGTTTCCATGTCCTGATCATCACTGAGTACAGCCAAAAAAAATGTTATACTTCTTCTCATATGAAGTTCTCATCATTTAAGAGGATAATTCAATATTAATTATTTGGTTGAAAATACATTCCCCCAAACACCAACCTTTGCTAGAAGATTCTGCTTTGTCTTTACACTAGATCTGGAGCAAGATGATGTACGGCTACAGAAGTGGCTCATTTTTGCACGCTGAAGCATTTAAGTACATTTTGTTGAAGTATGGCAAACCAACCAGAGAGAATCTGACCTATTCAGCAAATGTCGGGGCTGTGGGGGTTTATATTGTGTTAGCAACAAACAAGAAATGCAGTTGAAAGTTTAAGTTTGGAATTAGAGTAAACAAATTTTGGAATTTTCTATCTGAGTCCCAAATTGACTACCAGATACTTGCATGCTAAATCAAATGGCCCAGAAAGTGCTCTGAGAAGGTAGTAGCACGTCTGTTTTTTCCCTTGTCGCATGGCATGAATAAAGAGCTGTTTAGGGTTCACTATAAACTTTTCTACAAAACAGTTTGGAAATTGGGATGTCTATTGTGCAATTATCTAGCTGTAATTATATGTTCACTTTTTTTTTTTTTTTTTCTCCTACTCTACTAGTATGGTTACTGATATAGGACAATGTGAACCAACTCTTTTTCTGTTCAAAAGATCAATATACATGACCAGATCATAAAGATCTTCTCAAGGGACATGTACTCTTGTTGCCACTGTCCCTCAAAGGAGCTTTATTCTCTTAAAATTGCATTGTTAACTGTAATTGAAACACAGCTAGAGGAGAATTTAGCCATTTCCTTTTTATATTTTTTTTTTTCTGTGCTTTACTCACAACTGTAGCTGTGAAAGCCAAGTTGACTGTATAGTAGCTTGGTTTTTGACGTAAGAAATTTTAGAATAACTGAACTTTTGAATAATTCCGTATCTGAAAGAGCTTTTGTACTATGGCAGAAACAGGATCCTAAATGTTAACTCTGTAATGGGTGTCAGAACGTCACCATATGTTATATTTTAATTTACCATTGGGTTTCCAGGGTTTACTGAAATACTGGTTTAAAAGTCAAACATCTCATGTCTGTACTTCAAAAAAAAAAAACAAACCAAAAAGTATTCAAGTAGATACAAGAGGAAATGAGGAGTATAAATTATCATTATAAAACATGCCTAGAGTGCCATGTAGAAGTCAGATTACCATATCCAGGAAACATGAATTCCAGTGAGGAATACCTAGCAAAATTGTGGTATTATACATCTATCATAATAGAGAAGAAAATTTTTAAAGTGTGTCAAAAAGTATTTAGAAGGATGTTGATGTTTTCAGAACTGCAACAGGCACTGACACTGCGATATCAGGTTTCTCAGTCCCTCTGTCCTGAGTTTTTCCTTACTAGCAAGGGAAAGCAACCTCACCCCACTGATGTCACTCTTCCTGATCATGGAATTATCATGGAGTTACAGAAATATTCAGGTTGGAAAAGACCCTCAGGATCACCAAGTCCAACTGATATCTCTGCTCTACAACGTTCACCCTAAACCGTATCCCCAAGGACCACATCCAAACAACCTTTAAACATATCTGGTGTTAGCGACTCAACCACCTCCCTGGGCAGCCCATTCCAATGCCTGACCACTCTTTCCATGAAAATAATTTTCCTGGGCAGCCCATTCCAATGCCTAACCACTCTTTCCATGAAAATAATTTTCCTAATGTGTAGTCTATACCTACCCAGTCGCAGCTTGAGGCCATTCCCTCTTGTTCTATCACTACTCACCTTTGAGAAGACACCAGCACCAACCTCTCCACAACCTCCTCAAGTTAGCTGTAGACAGCCATGACGTTTGCCCTCAACCTCCTCTCTTTCAAACTAAACAGCCCCAACTTCTTCAGTTGTTCCTCATCAGATTTATTCTCTAGGCCCTTCTGCAGCTTCTTTGCCCTTCTCTGTGCTTGCTCACTACTCAAAGTAGAATGAAGACATATGGTGAAAAAACTTTGCTTTATTGTTATAGCCCAGCTACAGTGGAGCATAAGAGTTATTCCTGGATATTCCTATATACACCCTCTCTGTTCCTTATCATTCCTTTTCCCATTCCTTTCTGCACCTGAGCCCTGTCCAAAACAGTTCCTGTTAATAACTTTTTTTTCTTCACTGAGCTCAGTCTTACTACATCCACACCATTTTTTTTTCCTTATTCTGCTATGTAGGTAACTTCAGTAATATGTGCTCTACCATCAGGGCTGCCTAGGTGCTGTTAATCTTGCAACGATATTGTCCCTCCAGTTATCAATGATCTTCAGCCCTTTCTCACTTAATTCTCAGGTAACCATCCAAGGTGTCCTTTGTACTCCTCACAGTGCTATCTGTAACTTTTGGCAGCTTCTCACACCGTTTATCTGTCATGTCCAGCAATTTCTCCTGTTGTAGTTTCTCATGTCCTGCTCAGGTAGCTTAACCCCAGGCCAGGGCTTATTCAGATGCCTTGATATCCACTCACAGCCCTAACAAAAGAAAATGAGACTTGGCTTCTTTATCTTCACAATATGAAGACTGAGGTCAGATATGGAGTAAAATCTTGCAGACTTCTTAAGTATGAAGGGCTAAAGCTACCAAATAGAAGAAATTGTTACTGCAGCAACTGTATATATGTGGAAGGATATATCAGGCACCTAGAGATCACTGTGAGCTTTTAAAGATTGCTAAGCCTGATCATTTGAAACTGAACTAGAATGACTTTCACTGAGACCCCTCATTTTAATGCTTAGCTCCTACCTGTTCTTAGATGTTACCACCACACATTCAATGATGTCAGTCATATGCTACACTCACTGTGAACACACACTACTGTGGCACTGGTGCCATACCTTCAGTGTGGTGGTCGCCATCACCTCATCAAGGGATCACCTCATCATCATCACCTGCATCAAGGGATGAAGTCTGTTGAGTTCTTCCATGTGGGATATTGTGGTGCTTTGGCAGNTATACAAACAGATATTTCCAATATATCAGATATTTACAGATATATACAGTAAAAGAAAAGGTAATACAGAAACACCACACCCCTCCAGAGATCAAAGTGCCTAAGAAGGGTTTCTAACCACCCTACCACCTTTCCCCCTCCCCGGTCTTATCTCACCGTCTCTCTTATGCAGCAGATAGGCAAAGGTAGATCACCCAGGGGGATTAGCAGCAGGTAAGAAGTTAGTGAAATTATTCAGATCTAGCTATGAAATCAGGGAGAGAGAGCCATGCAGCCATGGCCCAAAGCAGTCTGGCTTATAGAATCATAGAATGGTTTAGGTTGGAAAGGACCTCAAATATCATCTAGTTCCAACCCCTTGCCATAGGCAGGGACACCTCCCTCTAGATCAGGTCACTCAAGGCCTCATCCAACCTGGCCTTGAACACCTCCAGGGAGGGAGCAGCCACAACCTCCCTGGCCAACCTGTGCCAGTGTCTCATCACCCTCACTGTAAAGAACTTCCTCCTAACATCTCATTTAAATCTCCCCTCCACCGACTTAAACTCATTACCCGTCGTCCTGTCATTAAAAGATCTATGTTTGGGTTACAATTCTTAAATAATTTTTTTTCTTTTTCAGTAACCTATGAGTGAAGTAGCATCATCAGTGTTTTCCATTCTCAGCCTATAGTCTAAGTTCTCATTCAAATCCTCCAATTAGTTCAAAACAGCACAGATATTGAGGTGAACAACATTTGGAATCTCTCCCTATTGTAAAACGTTTGAGTTTTCTTGATAGTTCTAACCTGTGTCCTTCTGTTACTGACACAGGTACTGTAAGGTGCTCAGGGAGGTTGCTGTGCCAGGTGATCTGTCCCACCGTTTGGCTCTTACTTCCCTGCTCAGTGGCTTCTCTTTTTCTTGTAGGTTCATGTTTTCAGTGATGTGGTGGTTTAGCAGTTACCTGTCCCCCCACCCTTTGACCTTAACCCAGCTAGGACTCAGAATGCTCAAAGTTGATAAAAGAAGCTTTATATTTACAGCAATGCACAATATACAAGCAGACATTTAAAATGTATAACAGATATTTACAGATACATACAGTGAAAAGTTAATACAGGAACACCACAGCCCTCTCAGAGATCAAAATCCCTAAGAGGGGTTTTCTAACCACCCCTACCACCTTTCCCCCCTTCCCCAATCTTATCTCACCACCTGTTGATGAAGCAGATAGGCAGAGGCATGTTGGCCAGAGGGTTAGCAGTAGAAAAGTTAGTAGAATTATTGAGAATTAGCTACAAAGGCAGAGACAAAGGAACCATGCAAGGGGAGCAGCCATGCCCCAGAGCAGTCTGAAACCATGACTTATCTATATTTGGGTTACAACTCTTAATTTTTTTTTTCTTTCTCAGTAAAGCTATGAGTGAAGTGACATCATGTATTTTCATTTCTCAGCCTATAGTCTATTTTTCTCACTCAAATTCTCCAGTTAGTTCGAACCAGCACAAGTGAGAAGCAATTAACTATGAATGGGTTATTTACAATGGGGCCATAGATCTGAGGCTTCTGCATTCAAGGTATGCCCATATTTGAAGCACCTTAATTATATGCTTTCAAAACTTGGCAACCTAGACAGAGATACCAGGTACCATGCTCCAGTTCACATCACAAGTTCTTACAGCAGCTTGGTAACAGTCCTAACAGGCCACAGCTGGGGCCTTGCAGAGTTTGCTGAGGCACAGTTAGCTGAGAGCCAGAAGCTTATTCCCTGAAGCATTATGATTTTTATGGGGCCACGGGGTGCAAAAATGTTTTTACAGCTATTATTGTTATTTACTGTGCTTACATCTAAGTTTAAAACAACTCGTATTTATTAAATCCTGCTTAGTGTAAATCTGCTTTTATGAGTGCAATAGACCTTTGCTTTGGCTGCAGTATAAAGTGCTCATGTATTAGGAAAGGCTTTCTAAATACTATGCAGTGAAATTAAAAAGGCAGTCATCCAGTAGGGCAGGAGGTATAAAGAGCAGTTATAATGGCAAGGCAAAAATGCTTTCCTTACAAACCAGAGTTTAACAATTATATAAGGAAGGACTATATTATATGTTTGCTTAGCGTGATAAAGGATTACACTGCTCAGCTCAGGAATTCACTTCCCACTCCACCATCCAGCAACAGATTCTGTCTTGGCTTCTAACATCTCATTGACATAATTTAGATCTGCATCTGTCCCAAGGCAGATTTAACCTCTATTGTAGAGTTCATTTTTAGAGAAAGACACAAAGAATTCAATATGCTATCAAAAGTTGAGTTAGAAATCAACAGACAAGTTACCTTTTTTTCTGGTTAATTGTCATAATTTATTTTTGTTTAAGAGCATGTCAGAGATTATCTTACTTTTTTTAAAGGAAAGAGGGCAATAAAATAATAATCCTCTCGCTGAACATGAGAAAATACTGAAAGGCTGTATGTAAAAATGTGCAGGAAAAGATATGGCATACATGTATCCCTAACATCTAATACAAATACAGGATACATGAGAATTCCCCCAAAACCTTCCCCCCAAGCAAACCACAACCACAAAAACCCCAGTGGTCACTTTCTCTCATCCCCCATGGTCTCCTAATTATGCCCCAAGCAGGCCAGATTAACCAGGATGTGTGGCTTTGAAGGCTACAGCCTACAGGGTATTCCCACATAGTTACCAGATAAGGATTCCTTTGGAGAGTTGAAAGGAAAAGGGAGAAAAGAGAACGAATTGACCTTGCTGCTTACTTTTAAAGCGTTTGCAGAATCATGGGATTGGAATAACAAAATTACTCTATCCGGGGTGACTAGTTCATCCACTGGGGTGGATCTTGGTCTTTGCAGGTTGTTTTAGGAAATCTGGACCTAGAACCCCTCAAACTATGTCTATTAGGTTCAAACTAGCCTCCCCCTGAGGTCAAAAGCTCAATAAATACTTAATTCGATTTGGAAGTAAAAAAAGGTAAACTTTAACAATAAATAGAAGGTAAGGAGAGTTACAGAGGATGGGAAAAAAAGGGGAACCAAAATACAGGGTAGAGGTATAAGGGGAATTACAGAGGATAGGGGAAAGGGAACAAAATACAAAATATAAAAATAAAACACATGGATAGAAGTTGAATCCAAGCAGTGAAACTGATGATTGGTGGTGGTGGATGCAGAAGGATGCAATATTGATGAATGATCACTGAAATGCAGTGAGTTATAGAGTTCCAAAAAATGGTTGCTCACCCTATGTGTTTGCTGGAAAGCACATGGTGAGCAGCATCAGGATGACAGGATGCTGAGCAGGCAGAGAGGCCAAAGAAAAAAGGAGAGAGGAAGTCCATCCCCCTTTATAGTAGTCTCAACAGGAAGTGGGAGGGGGCCTGGAGGCAGGTCTGACCACCCCCAGGGAGGAGTTGGGATCCAGTTCAAGGTAAGCTTAACCCTTTACACTATGACATTAATGCATAAACTGCAATAGCTTGTGAAAACTTGAGTTACAGGTGAGATAATTTTCAGTGAAAATAGAGTATCTGGAGGCATACGTATGCTATCCTCTTTTTCTAACTCCACTTCCTCTGTCCATGCATTTATTAGCTTTTAAAGAAAGCTCTTCAGCTAAAAGATAGCCATTTACATATGAAAACACATTCACTTGAACTGTAACAAAATTAATTGATAAGGGACCAAGGCAGGGAACTAAATTTGCAGCTTCTTCCCTGAAAATAACATTCAAATCCTGTGAGTACTAGCACCTGACTTCTTATAAATTTCTTCTAATGGCTGCTATCATAAATGTATGAATACACAGCTTATAATTTTCTTGCTAATAACAACCTACACGTCGTAGTGTGCCAAAATGCTGGTTAAGAATGGGTGAGAAAAGTTGGGCGTGTTTTCAAGTACTAAGTATAAATGCATTTGTAATCACTGTTTCTTCTGTATTTGACACACCACCTTACTATTTCTTTGTTCACCATTAATAGGTGATCACGGTACTCTCTCAGCAACCACCGAAAAGACTCAAACCCTTTTAAATTAAGATGCACTGCCTTTTCTTTGTTTATAACTGAAGTGTAAAAAGGCAAGAAAGCTTAAGGAGTCAAGAGACAGTTGTATAAGCACATTTGCTGCTTCTGCTGAAGGAGAATTGAGTATCATGTTTCTTCAGTGTGAGACAATGGCAGTGCTATGTGCCACTAGTGCTCTGAACATGAGATTTGAATTGTGCTGTTGCCACTGCTTTCAATTTTTCAGACATTACAATGCCACTATATTATCTCACCTTTTTGAGGTGCTTTTTATTCAAAGGTTCCTGAGGCATTTAAACTTTGGATCAGCTTATTATTTCCCTGCAGTGGGTTTTCAGAGAAATTTTCATCCTGTATTTTGCCTTCACACCCTCACCCTCTTACAGCCTTCCCTCTAGCAGATGTCATGCTAAGTCTGCCTCATTGGTATGGAGTTTTAAAGTGCGACATAATTTTTTGGGTTTCATACACTGGGTAATAATTTTTAAAAAAATTAAAAAGGTTTCTCTTTTCCCAAAGAAAACCATAGAAACATCACAGAAAATTGTACTTGCTACACAGTCAAAATGAGCATTGAGCGACCTGTTCTAGTGGGAGGTGTCCCTACCTATGGTGGGGGGGTTGGAACTGTGTGATCTTTGAGGTCACTTCCAAGCTAAACCATTCTATGATTCTATGATGCTATGCCCCTTTTGTATCAGGTTATCTATCCAGCTGTAATGTGCCTGTGTCCCTGCCCGTATGCACAGTTTGCCTTCCACAAACAGGACAAACACAGGGCTACTGTTCAACACTTTTCTTCTCCCTATGTTTAGATACAACCCTCCCTCGGTTAAAGGTGTATAAGCTACTATGTGCCAAGTTTGAATATGTATAAGCAATGGTCTGTCAAGGATGCTTATAAGCATTTTATTCTTCCCCAAGCCCATACAGTGATCAGTAGGACTGGTCAGTGACAAAACTACCCAAAAGAAGATTGCATCTACCTCAGCTGATGCCAAATAGAATCATAGAATCATAGAATCGTAGAATAGTTTAGGTTGGAAGAGACCTCAAAGATCATCCTGTGCCAACCCTCACCATAGGCAGGGACACCTCCCACTAGCTACTTCTCTGCATGTATCAAAGCACTACATTGCTTACAGACAGTTCTACTAGACTGCAGATGCACCCCAGAACTAAAGTCAAATCCATGGTTTCTAGGTACTGAAGAAGTCTTTCCTTAACTGAGATTGTTAATGTGGTCTCTTTCTTCATCTTTATAGGATGGGGCAATTCAGATGTCAGGAAAGACTGTCTTGTTATTTTTTTTATTATGTTTAAGTGGTTTAAAGATATATTAGATAAAATGCACTCTACCCTTAATTATCCATAGCACAGTTTCAAAAGCTAAATGAAGGATGAGAGTGGATTTAAGTAAATTTAAGTAATTTTAGAATAAAATATATCCAGAAATTAAAAAAAAAAATCAAATAGCCAAACATACATTCTGCAGTCCAACATCAGAGGACATAACTTCTATTTAGTTGTGTGTAGCATAATTACAATGGTGTGCCCATGATGTGCAGGGTGAAGCAAGCATATTAAAGATAGATTTTTAATTAGATTTGAGGTACTTGGCTAATTAACATAATGGATAGACAAAATCTGTATTTCATTAGGGTGAGATGTATCAGTTTCCTCCTGTGCTTCTACATGTTTGATATATTATACTGCAGTGAGCTATTTCCAGTGCATCATGTTGGGATGTTGCAATGTGTCACATGCAAAGCAACATGATAAAATAATTTATGATCAACCAGACTGGAAATATCAGTTGAGGGATTCGTTGTGTTTAATGGTTCACTGTATGAGTTCATCACATTTCGCTCAAGCTTTTAAGGCGGTGCTGATACTGATATTATTTGAACAGACTTCATTTTCTCTCTCAGAAAATGAAAGAATAAAAGTTCTCTCATGTTGGATGTCTTATATATTGCAAGTCTTACCATGCAGTCTTATACAATCAACTATCAGCTAGGTGCATATGCAGCCTAATGAGAGGTGATCAGGTACGTAGAGGTAAGTAGACAGAAAGTTAAAGAAGTGCTCATTCTCATTCACTGTTTACACCATAAAGCTGGAAGTGTGAAGAAGAAAAATGTATTGAAAAATCATGAATTCACTTAAAATACCAGTATAACTTTTTATTGTGATCTTATTTAATAGCGTATTTATTATTAGTAGTATAGATATGGACAGAAGAATCAAGCACATCCTCAGCAAATTTGCAGATGACACCAAGTTGTGTGGCACAATTGACTTGCTGGAGGGCAGGGATCCATCCAGAGGGACCTGGACTAGTTGGAGATGTGGGCTTGTTGATATAAGATAGTTCTGCTTATTTTCTGCCCTTTATACCACTGGGTCTTTATTTCCTACCCATGTACTCCATCTATTTTCTATACTGATCTTTCCTGATACTTGGTATAATAAATTTTCATGTAATGGAGATGTAATCCCTGTAACTACAGTAAAAGACAACTTAACTACAGTAAAAGACAACTTAATAAGTTGAACATTCATGCCATGTCCCCTCCAGACTAGGACAACTCTAACACTGACAGCATCAATATCATTTTTAATATTCCTGGCACCCAAGTGCCATTGAATGATTGCTTTCTGCCCAGGTAACTTCTGTGTTAGTTGTATTCACATTCTAAAGAATATCCAGAATTTTTCAGCTCTGGGTATTATTTAAAGTTTGAAAAATGTATGTGGATCTGCATATAGTTTCAGAAGTTCCCATTCGCTCTGTCCTGAATGAAAATATAACTATGTTCTTTGTGATAAGGGAAAAACAAGTGAAAGCTAAAATAACTGCAAGAATTAAAATGCTTAATAGAATCTTTACTGTTTGGGTATAGCACTAATCCTAGATGAGGTGGTAAACCCACTTACCTCCATTTCTACAAAGATCTCTTGATAAATTCAGTAGAAACATAAAGTCTGTATGCTGGACTGTGCATAGTTACAGTCTACATATTGGCAGTCCAGAAACACTTACTGTTATCAGGGTTACAGCTGTTTCCATTCATAAATACTTCATTTAAAATTAATTTTGCATGACTCATATTGGTGTATGCTGTGAGCAAGCACTAGATCCTGTTTTAGGAGTCTACATCTATGGTGCTGCCTTCTCCAAGATTTCATCCTCTGAAGTGCTATAGATTTGGTTTTTTGCCAATCTGTGCCTCACATTTTCTTCACAACAAAATTTACAGACTGATTTTGGTGTAGCAGTTTCATAGGTTTAGAAGCAATGTGATCTCAGACTCCAGTGCAGCTGATGTTGGGCAGCTCTCAATAATCTTACACACTCAAATGATAATTTTGGCTGAACATGTAGAAAACGAGACTAGGGTTCAGATATTTAAAGGCAATCAGGAATCTGTCTTCCCTTGAAATTTCTTTTCTCTCTCTATTGTGATATTGTTGCTGCCAAGACTATTTATAAAGATGTTATAATTGCTCAAATAATACAATCAAAAAATAGATAATATTGGATGGTGCTGAAAAGTTAACTGAAGTTAAAGTAAGTGATAACAGCTGGCCTTGTTTGTCCAACAGGCAAAACAAGCTTGAAGAATGGCATTCTGATTTGTAGTGCTTTTTCATTATCATTTTCAGTCTTCCACACAGGTACTTAAGCTCAGATGGTATCTGAAATGCTTACAAATCTGCCGCTGAAGAACTCCCGCATTAGCTTGTAGGAGGTATATGTAACACTGATGTTAGCTATTAAAATGACATCTGCAGAGAAAACATGCAAAAGCAGCTGTCACTTGATTTGGGCCATTCTATAGGACTGAAACCCATCAGATTGCTTGAATAACTAATAAAAAAAAAAAAATAAACCCCAGCTGATTCGCTTACCATATTAGTTGCTAAAATGCATCTGGGGATTTGGATTTGCAGGCAGAGTATCCTTTCAAAACTCAAGAGAAAAGATGCCATGGAGGCCAATTAACTTAGGAATAGCTGCTAATCCTTTTCAACATCGTGTAGAGTCACAAGTACATATAAATACATGGTACAAAAGCACTTTTGATTTCACTAAGCTGCTTTTTAAAATAGTTCTTAGGCAGCAATTCTAATAGCAGCTCAGCACTTCATATTTTCGCAGTGCTATGCAAACAGCTAATTAGGTCTCAGAGTAGTTTATTGTTCTCCAAATCTTTCAGGCAGGAAAACTGAGGCATGGAACTGGGAGGAATCCAAGGCCACAGTGCCAATAGCCGACTCAGGATTACAATTCTGAAAGGGCTACAATCAACTCCTCACCTTGTACCTGGAGTACTGTGTACAGTTCTGGAGCCTCCAACACAAGAAGGACATCCAACTGTTGGAGCGAGTTCAGAGGAGGGCCACAAAGATGCTCCAAGGGCTGGAGCACCTCTCCTATGAGGACAGGATATAAGAGTTGGGGGTCTTCAGTCTGGAGAATAGAAGGCCTTGAAGAGACACTGTAGTAGGTGTCTAGTATCTGAAGGCGGGCTATGGAAGACTGGGGAGGGACTAGTTACAAGGTCTTGTATATGACACAACAAGGAGCTTTAAACTGGAAGAGGAGAGATTTAAACTAGATGTTAGGAAGAAGTTCTTTACAGTGAGGGTAGTGAGATACAGGAACAGGTTGGCCAGGGAGGTTGTGGCTGCTCCCTCCCTGGAGGTGTTCAAGGCCAGGTTAGATGAGGCCTTGGATGACCTGTTCTAGTGGGAGGTGTCCCTGCCTATGGCACAGGGGGGTTGGAATTGGATGGTCTTTGATGTTTCTTCCAACCTAAACCATTCTATGATTCTATCACTTCACACAAAAAAATATTTCCATTCACAGGAAGCATTATGTTTAAAGTACAAATTCTCAAGATCATGATGCATTTACTGTCAGATCTACTTATTGACCTTAATGGTCAATCACATTTTTATGTCAAAGAAATACTGATTCAAGGAAAATACATAAGTCATGTAATACAAGATACCATCATCTCCTGATCTTGCATAATCCAATCATTAACACTGCTGACTTCAGAAACTCATTATCTGCAGCTAATCCATCTCAGTTTAGGAGAGTTATATGCTACCTACTTTAAAGTATCTAATATTTTGAGCTTTGATTTTGAGCAAATTACTCTGAACCTCATTTGAAGGAAAAAGAAAGTGCGTAGGGATAACCCACCTCTCCTATTCTCCAATGAAATTAGTCACTCCCTCCACTGACAATAAAGACAGAATTGTTTAAACAAGCAAAATATTGATTGCCATCTTTTCAAATCCCAAATTACATCAGATGGATCCACCTCAGGTGAATGTGAAAATTAAGGAAAATAAATGAAGAAAATTTTCTTTCTCTTCTGATTCCTAAATCTCTGGAGTAAAGATGCTTAAGTGATAAATATTGTGGTAAAGGCAAGCTGGTGAACTCCAATGATTTAAGAACTTAAGACTGAGAAATTTCATAAAAATTAAAACAAAAATCAGAAACTTTTACCTTATGTATTATTTTATTTATTTCTAATGTTTGTTAGTGAGCATATACCATTATCTACAAAGTAGACCCTTTTTCGGACTGAATGGTCCAATTATAAATATTTCTGAAATTTCAAAGACACAGTTGAAAACTTCACCTGAATTTGCTAACTCATTCCCAGTGAATACTGTACATAGATAACCTAAATATGACTGAAAAAGAAGATGGTAATTTATTTTTTTTTCATTAGATAACCTAATTCTGGCTGAAAATGAATATATTGGTTTTATTTTTTTTTATTTTAAGGAACATGTAGTTTTTTTACCAGCTATATCTCCTTGAAGCATCTGCCTTTATTAATCTGAGCAAAAGTTAACAGGAAAATTCTCTTGCATCGTCACTGTTTCTCAAAAAATTTGAGCCGCTATTTTTTTTTTCCTGAAGCCTTTTTGCTCTCTGTCAAAACCCACAAAATTCGCTGCTTACATTTTTAATACCAGAAAACATTTTCCACTTCCTCTGCATTTAGGAAGGTGCAAACATACGTAGAATCATAGAATCATAGTTTCGGTTGGAAGGGACCTCAAAGATCATCCAGTTCCAACCCCTCGCCATAGGCAGGGACACCTCCCACTAGAACAGGTTCCTCAAGGCCTCATCCAAACTGGCCTCGAACACTTCCAGGGTGGGAGCAGCCACAACTTCCCTGGGTAATCCATTCCAGTGTCTCACCACCCTCGTTGTAAAGAACTTCCTCCTAACATCCTGTTTAAATCTCTCCTGTCCCAGTTTAAACCCAACAGTTTAAACACATGTATGGAGTCCTTAGGCACAAATTTAAGGAAAAAAAAATCCATCCAACAAACAAACATAAATAGCAGCATTTTTTAAAAGGAAAAAGTAGATATAGAAATGCAGAGTACTATTACCATTCTGAAGAATGGTAATAGTATGACAGTATGGATGGCAACTAGCTATATGTCCTATATATCCCAGCTGTGAACTGTCCAGGCAAAAGGACAGAAAAGAAATTCTACTCCTTCCAAAAGAATAAAATAAAAAAAGATGCTCCACTCCAGCTTGAAAGTTGAAATGGAAATTCTATTTATAAATATGTACTAAATTCTTACAAATATATCAAATTATTACAAATTTGGAGTGTGTTCAGAGAAGGGCGACAAAGCTAGTGAGGGGCCTGGAGCACAGCCCTATGAGGAGAGGCTGAGGGAGCTGGGGTTGTTTAGCCTGGAGATGCGGAGGCTCAGGGGTGACCTCACTGCTGTCTACAACTACCTAAAGGGAGGTTATACCCATGTGTGGGTTGGTCTCTTCTCCCAGGTAACCAGGAACAGAATGAGGAGACACAGTCTCAAGTTGTGCCAGGTGAGGTATAGGCTGGATGTTAGGAGGAAGTTCTTCCCAGAGAGAGTGATTAGCATTGGAATGGGCTGTCCAACGAGGTGGTGGAGTCACTATCCCTGGAAGTGTTCAAGAAAAGACTGGATGGGGCACTTAGTGCTATGGTCTAGTTGATTGGATAGGCCTGGGTGCTAGGTTGGACTAAATGATCTTGGAGGTCTCTTTCAACCTTGGCTTATTCTATTCTATTCTATTCTATTCTATTCTATTCTATTCTATTCTATTCTATTCTATTCTATTCTATTCTATTCTATTCTATTCTATTCTATTCTATTCTATTCTATTCTAGTATCCTTTCCTTTCCTTTCCTTTCCTTTCCTTTCCTTTCCTTTCCTTTCCTTTCCTTTCCTTTCCTTTCCTTTCCTTTCCTTTCCTTTCCTTTCCTTTCCTTTCCTTTCCTTTCTTTTCAATATATACTAAATTCTTACAAGTATACAGTGGAGTCACTGTCCCTGGAAGTGTTTAAAGAGAGACTGGATGTGGTACTTAATGCTATTGTTTAGTTGATTAGATGGTATTGGGTGATAGGATGGACTTGATTTTACTCTTCCTCTTTTGAAACAATATGTGCTATTTGTTTGTACAAGAAATATGTCATTAAGTGTTCAACTGAGGATAAAAAATTGTTTAAAATACTAGAAACATTTTCTCAACTTTCAGAAAGTTGCTTTTTGCGTTCCTTGAAAGTAGCTATTTTCCTTCCTTAATGAAACTCCAGTGCTGAAGTGAAGAAGTTTCTACTTCACGGTGTATGTTTTCATAAATGTATGATACTTTTATATGTCACAAAAGCAGCAGGTGAAACATGAAACACAATAATCTTGGTTATTTCAGTTCAGATTCAAATGTCTATGATGTATGCTCACTTTACTGTGTTTAAAAGAAAATTAAATATATACATATGTTGTGTAACCTGATATTTTCTCCCTCAAATTTAAACCCAAGGGGCATACAATGAATAGTTTGTGATGCAGAAGAAGGCTGTGCTGCCATTCAGCGAGACTTGGACAGGCTGGAGGGTTTGGCAGGAAGAAATGTAATGGAATTTAACAAGCACAAGTGTAGAGTCTTGCACCTGGGAAAGAACAAACCCAGGGATCAGTATAAGTTGGGGTTTGACCTGTTGGAAAGTAGTGAAGGGGAAAAGGACCTGGGGGTCCGAGTTGATGGGAGGTTGACCATGGGCCAGCAATGTGCCCTTGTGTCCAGGAGGGCCAATGACATTCTGGTTAAAAAGGAGTGTGGCTAGTATGTTAAGAGAGGTTCTTCTGCCCCTCTGCTCTGCCGTGGTGAGGCCACATCT
Source organism: Psilopogon haemacephalus (assembly GCA_013396835.1). Lineage (NCBI taxonomy): Eukaryota > Metazoa > Chordata > Aves > Piciformes > Megalaimidae > Psilopogon > Psilopogon haemacephalus. Next base: position 220,649 of record VWZI01010723.1, read on the forward strand.
GGAGTACTGTGTCTGGTTCTGGGCCCCTCAGTTCAAGAGGGACATAGAACTGTTTCAGAGAGTCTAGCACAGAGCCACAATGATTAAGGGAGTGGAATAGCTCTCTTATGAGGAGCGACTGAGGGATCTGGAGCTCTTTAGATTGGAGGAGACTGAGAGATGACCTCATGAATGGCTGTAAATATGTACAGGGTGAGTACTAGAAGGATGGAGCCAGGCTCTTCTAGGTGATGCCTGATGACAGGACAAGGGGCAATGGGTGGAAGCTGAGATATAGTAAATTTTATGTAAGCATAAGGACAAAAGTTTTCAGTTTGAGAGTGACAGCACTGGAAGAGGCTGCCCAGGAGGTTTTGTCAAGTATTCCTCTCTGGAGATATTAAAAACCTGCCTGGACGTCTTCCTTTGTGATCTGGTCTAGGTGATCCTGCTCTGGCAGGGAGGTTGGACTGAATGAGGTTTGGAGGTCCCTTACAGCTCCTGACATTCTGTGATTCTGTGAAGTAACATCATAGTAAATTTTATTGCATTTGTGTTTATCTTGTATGTTTGCTTAGAAATGTATCTGCCTCAGAAGTTATTGAGATCAGTTGCCAAGTCCACATGCAGAATTTGCCTACTACAGCTGTAAAACTCTTATAAGGCTCTCACAACTTGGCTTTCTAAGTGGTGATAGTTATAGATCTGTCTTTTTTTTTTTTTTTTTAATTAACATAGTATTTTCTCATTAGAAAGTTTGGCTTTTTTTCAGTGTCTTGGTTTTTTTCCCTTCACAATGACAATCTAATGGAGAAGAACATTAAATCTCATTAGAAAACATTGGGCTCCAGATAACAATTACATTAAGACAAAGATAAAATGTGCAGTCAGCAACAAGAATAAGAGATCCAAAGTACAGGTCTCTGACTTGTGTGCACCAATCAGTTCAGAATAAACCAGCAATTCCTTTTAATCTCACTGGGTAGAATATCTTTAATTTTAGATACTGTGAGCGTGTTGATGATGTATAATGTGATGTTCAGTATTTTCATGCCAGTTCACTCCCCCTCCCCCAGTTTAAATTCCAATTTAATATTTTAAAATTGTTTTCTTTTATTTTGAAAAAAAAAAGGCAGGGATCAGTTCATCCAAATTCTAATTTTGTCTAAAGTTCTATTGAAAATCAAATATCCTAGGTTTTCCCTTGTCCATAATACTATTTCAAATGGATATGCTAATTTGTTCAACCTATTCAGTGTTCTCATCATTGAACTGAAGTTTGTAGAAAAAGTGGTGTTGGGAAAAAAAAGGCACTACATTAAATCAACTTTTATAACAAACAGAGAAATGTTATTTCAGCATGCTAAGCTTGACCAATGAAAATATATGCACAGAGTTTTAAAATGTTATTAAATAATGAGCTGCAGTAGAACTATCTGTACAGCAGCAGAATGATTTCATCATTGCCCTAAAAAAAATGCAGAATACCAATTTAATATCTAATTTCTTCCCTCAATTGTAACCACTGTAACCCCGCTGACTTCAATTTAGAATTTTCATAGAATTTACATTTGGATAGAGATTTATTTTGAAGTGCCAGTTATGTTATTCTTACATATTAGTTTCTCTCCTATTTCAGACCAGCAAAGCTACTTTTGGAATAAGATATCACACCTGCTCCCATGTTGAAGATGTAAGCTCTTCATGATTTCAGGCTCACTTTTTTATTGGTAGAAGAAGTGTTGGGTTTTTTGGGAGGGTTGTTTTTTTCTGCTGTAAGCTGCCTCTGCAGTTGAAAAGACTTGTTCAGATCTGGTGCTGGTTGTTGTCTTTTGACTGTTTCTGACAGCTACCTATCCTCATTCCCACTCATATATACTAATGAGATTACTACCTCATGTTCTGCTTATGGAAAACTCATATTAAATTGTATCTGCACATCCTACATAGAATAACAGAAGGTCAGGGGCTGGAAGGGACCTCAAAAGATCATCTGGTTCAACCCTACTGCCAGAGCAGGATCACCTGCTGGAATGCATCCAGACAGTTCTTGAATATTTCCAGAGAAAAAGGCTCTACAACTCCCCTGGGCAGCCTGTTGAGTGCTCTGTCACCCGCATAGGGAAAAAAATTCCCCCTCATGTTTCCATGGACCTTCCTATGCCTCAACTTCCACCCATCCACGAGGATGCTCAGAGGGCTACAGCACCTCTGCTGTGAGGACAAACTGAAAGAGTTGGAGCTGTTCAGTCTGGAGAAGAGGAGGCTCCCAGGTGACCTTCTTGTGGCCTTCCAGGATTTGAAGGGGGCTACAAAAAAGCTGTGGAGGGACATCTGAGGCTGTCAGGGAGTGACAGGACTGGGGGGAATGGAGCAGAGCTGGAGGTGGGGGGATCCAGATTGGAGGTGGGGGGATTCAGATTGGATGTGGGGAGGAAGTTGTTCAGCATGGGAGTGGTAAGACCCTGGAACAGGTTGCCCAGGGGGTGGTTGGGGCTACATCCCTGTAGGTGTTTAAAGCAAGGCTGGATGAGACTCTGTCCAGCCAGGTCTAGGGTGGGTGTCCCTGCCCAGGGGGGTTGGAGCTAGATGATCCTCGTGGTCCTTTCCATCCCTTACTGATTCTATGATTTCCAGAGTGTGTGGAGGCAGATAACTCCTGAACTACTACAACGTCTTTGTCATTTCCATTGAAAGCAAACACATTGCAGTGACAAAATGATCAAAAGGAATACAATAAGATTGGGAGCAAGTCCCCATTGGAAGGACTAAAATCATTGCCATGAACCTTGCTCATCTCTTAGTTGAGTGCATATCTATGGCCCCAACTTTTTGTGTCCTGCTTAGAAGATTTGTGTAGTTTTGTCACTGGAATCACTTCTGTCAAGTGGATCCTTTTTACCTCTTCCTTCGCAAGCATTAGAATTTCAGTATTTCTGGCACCAGACCTTTGGCAACATTGCCTCTTCTTTGTTGAGCCATTATTTTTCTTTTGTACCTTCATAAGTAGTCTAGAAGTTGTGGTTGAAACATTTTATTACCTTTACTATGAAAAGAGCTTATCACTTCTTTTTTTCATCTTAAGAAAGATGTAAAGCTACTGTTGATTTGTCTAGAAATATCCCTTCTGGCAAATTCTGGGGCAGGGTTGGGGGGCCTTTCAAAAGGAAAATTTAGCAGGGAAGCCCAGCTAACTAAGGTTTCTGACTTTTAAGGTTTCCTCTCCTTTAAACGAGAAGGGAATATCTGCAGAGATCCTAAACAGAAATTTCCTTGCTACTCTAAAGCTTTCTTCAGCTTATTATTAAATACCAAAGAGAATGAATGAAGGAAACTTATCCTTTATCTGGAATGTCTCACACAGTTTAAGGTAGTGTCTCCTACATAAATTTTGACAATGTCTTTTTATTTATCCAAAAGTCTAATTTAACATACTGAGTCTAGAGCATTGTCAGGCAGCCTGCACATGTTTTCAGAAGTCACCAAGCTAGTTTCCAACCCAGGAGAAGACTTACTTCAGCTGGAAGTTGCCTGGGGAAGGATAAAACTAAATATTCTCACCATGAAAAAGCTGCACTGAAGTGAAAAAGTCACTATTGCCATTCCCATAGCAATCTGACAGAGAGGACACTTCTCTTCCTAATCTCAAACCTTACAATCTGTCAGGCTTTGACTTGTGAGAAATAGTCACCACCAAAGTATTTAGAAAAACTATTTTTCATCACGTCCCAGATATTCAGCAGTCATTGGCTCACCTGTACTATTTCAGATGGAAAAGACTTGCAAGGGTCCATGAAAGGATCAAAACAGAACCAGGCCATATCTATCTAGTTGTGTTTTAGGGAAAGTATTGCTGAATTTAGGTGTCTGAAATGCTCAGACATGGTATCTGATCAACTATCCAAGTTGTTGTCCCAGGCAAGACTCCCACATCCTTTGAATGCTAACACAAAGAGAGGAGATGAGCACAGAGACCGAGATGATTCACACAAGCAAAGATAAACCATCATGTTTAAATTACTTCTGGGAAAGACTGTTAAAAAAATCCAGAAGAATCAGACTGAAGAACTCTAAAGGACATTTTGCATCTTTAAAAAACACGATTTTCCAAATGATGATGATTTCACCATTACTCCGTGTCAGATTTAATGACTCTCTTTCAAATTCATGTAACCAGATCTCACATAAAGTTTGTGAACTACTTCTGGCTATTAAACATGTGAATACATGGCAGATTAATTAAAAGATAATTAACCAGTAATTAAAGACTGATTAAATTGGAAGGTTCTGAAAACAAACGTATGAACGAATTAAAAAAAAAACAAACACAAAAATAAAAGAGAAATTACAGAAAAAAAACAAATCCAACAAACAAAAAAAGAAACAATACACCAAAACCAAACCACAATGGTTATCTCATAAGACAAAAGTATGTCTAACAGTGTGAAATAGAACCAAGAAAAAACATGTAAAATATGAATAGCATTAAAGAAATATGTACAGTTGCAATCACATAAGAATCAACCATTATTGCAGGCTCTTTAACAGGTCATAACTGCAATTTGCAGTATTCAGAGAGTGGATAAAAAGTTAAATTTAGAGAGGTCAAAAATACAGATAAAATATCAGGTCATGTAACTGAGACAGCCTAGAAGTTGATCTAAACTGGTTGCAAACCAGTTGCCATGAATAGAATAATCATTACTTCTCAGAAAAGATTTCTTAGGGCTAATCAAGAATTTACTCCTTTACTCCAGTATCTGAAGTTGGCCTACAGGAAGGTTGGGGAGGGACTATTTACAAGGTCTTGTAATGACAGGACGAGGGGTAATGGGTTTAAACTGGCAAAGGGGAAATTTAAACTAGATGTTAGGAAGAAGATCTTTACGGTGATGATGGTGAGACATAAGTTGCCCAGGGAGGTTATGACTGCTCCCTCCCTGGAGGTGTTCAAGGCCAGGTTGGATGAGGCCTTGAGCAACCCTTTCTAGTAAGAAGTGTCCCTTCCTGTGGCAGGGGGTTGGAACTAGATGATCTTTGAGGTCCCATCCAACCTAAACCATTCTATGATTCTATTTATCATATATAATATTAAAGCCCAGTTCCTAACTCTGCATATTTTACTGCATTAACTAACAGGGAGAACAAATGTATAAACAGTTCAGAAGAAAGAGCAGATTGCCTTTTCAGGGAACCACAGATTGAGGTTGCAAGGGACTTCTGGATTCTAACTGGCCCAACCCCTGTGCTCATGCAGGGCCATTGTAATAATTTTGCCCTGCCTGGGGACCAAATGCCCAAAGAAGCTGTTCTGTCACTCCCCTCCTTAAATAGACAGGGGAGAGGGGAAAATATAACAAAAGACAGTCATAAGATAGAAGCAATTTAATAATGACAAGAAGCAAAGCAATTTAATGACAACAAGTAAAGCAACAGACCTTGTGGAAGCAAAAGCAGACAGAGAGAGATGTTGTAGTGGTTTAGCAATTACCTGCCCCCCCACCTTTTGTAAACCCCGGCTAGGACTCAAAAACACTGGAAGTTGATAAATGAAGCTTTATATTTACAGCAATGCACAATATACAAGCAAATATTTACAAGATATAACAGATATTTACAGATATATACAGTGAAAAGGTAATACAGACACCACACCCCTCTTGGAGACCAAAATCTCCAAGAGAGGGTAATCAAACCTCCCCCAACCACCTTTCCCCCCTTCCCCAGTCTTATCTCACCACCAGTTGATGCTTCAGATAAGCTGATGTAGATTGTCCAGGGGGATTAGTAGAAAGGAGTTAGTAGTTTTACTCTGAATTAGCTAAAAGACAGAGAGACAAAGGGGACAAAGGACAAGCAGCTGCCATGCCAAATGGTCAGAAGCCCTCTGCTAATCTGGTTGTTTTGAGAACAGGTCTTAAAAACAATTTTTTTTTCTTTCTCAGCAAAACTCAGTGAAGGGACACACTGTGTTTATCTCTCTCAGCCAATAGTCTAATTTCTCACTCAAATCCTCCGATTAGCTCAACCCAAGACATATTAATCTCTACTTCCCATCAGCAGGCAATGCTGGGTCTCAGGAAGCTTTACACTTGGTGATTACTTTCAGAGAAGAGACATAATGGATGAATCTTCCCAAACTTCCTTCTTTAACTTCATTCTTATATATGAGTTGACATCATATGGCATGGAATATCCCTTTGGCCAGTCTAGATCAGCTGGTTCAGCATCTTGGGGTAGGGAGATGTTGGAAAAAACCCAACCTGGGTGCTCAGCTCAGCAGTAGCCAAAACATTGGTGCATTATCAACCCTCAGCTACAGCACTGCAAAACACAGCATTAGAAAGATATTTTGAGGGGAATTAACCCCACCTCAGCCCAGTCCAAACCTACTACAGCCGCCTAGACTCAGTTGCTCAGGGCCATGTTCAGATGTTTTTTTTAAAATCTCCAAGGTGAGAGAGAATAACAACTTGCTAATTTAGGAGAGGGAGGTCTGGTACTTCTATTTCACATATAGACTCTATACCTCTTCTTATGATAATAGTACCTGGGTAGGGAANGGTATGCACATGAGCAGTAGGGAGAGATGATTCGTAACAGACTCTAGAAAAAAGAAGGGGCTCCATTCTCCTGGTTTTGGGCTTCTGGGGCATCCTGGATATATGTCACAGAACTCTGAACCCAGATATGCTGAGTGCCCAGGTGGCTGGGTTGGAGCAGCACCAGTTAGGACCACCATGATGGTGCAGGAATGCCTGCCTTGAGAGGATGGGTGCCAGCCAGCCCTGCCATCT
>VWZI01010723.1:230846-265395 GCA_013396835.1 Psilopogon haemacephalus
ATAAAAAAAAAAAAAAAAAAAAAACCAAGTGCCAGTTCTTCACTTCACTAAAAAAAAAAAAAAAAAGATAAAAAGCAAATAAATTAAATTTTATATATATATTAAAAATGTAATATATGTATTACATATAATATATAATATACATTGCACATAATATATATAATAATTTGTTTTTATATATTTATATTATATATCATATTTATATATATATATATACAAAAACACTTTAGTATGCACAAAAGGGGGTATTTTATTTCCTTAATTTCTGTCATTTATCAGTGTGTTTATCCTATTTCTAAATGGCCATCTCTGATATGTACACAGAAGCCCTGAAACTGTTCACTATCATCAGAACAGAGTTTTCTTCTTAATACTTCTGTATTGAATCATAGAATCATAGAATGGTTTAGGTTGGAAGAGACCTTAAAGATCATTCAGTTTCAACCTCCTGCCATAGGCAGGGACACCTCCCACTAGATCAGGTCGCTCAAGACCTCATCCAGCCTGGCCTTGAACACATCCAGGGAGGGAGCAGCCACAACCTCCCTGGGCTGCTTGTTTTCATTAACACTAATTGCAGGTACAAGGGAAGAATAAATCCCAAAGTATTATCTTAATGCACCTTAGCCAACATTGCAGGGATCTCTTCTGTCACTTAATATTGCTTACTGTACTTGTTGAGTGGCTTAGACACTGCCATTTTAAGCATTCTTAAGGGAAAAAAAAACCCAAACAAATAAACAAAATAATCCAAAACTCAACAGCCAATAGAAGACAGGCAAGAGAAGGAGAAAATAGTTTAATTTTGTAGTGTGGATAATGTTAACACTGCACATAAGACACAGATGATCAGTTTCATCATGAGTGTCCAGACCATACAGATACAGCTCACCAAGGCTTGTTTTACATATGTCTTAACTTTAACAAAAGCTGAAGCTTTTGCAGGGTTCCAGGACACATGGTTCTCTATCACAGCATGTTCCCACAATGTTGTGTTACTTAAATATAGTTATTACAAATGTAAGCCAAGTGTGTAGTATTATATATATATATATATATAGCTTGTCACCTTTCCATGTTAATAGCAGCTGAAATGATGTATTTTAAAGATGGAGGGATTTGTCAGTGTCTTTGAGATTCTTTGTGAACAGACTAATTTTGAGAGGCTGAAAGAGTGATCCTGACATTCTTTTTCTGTGTTTCATGCAGCATACATGTGGCATTCTCACCACAAATCCCATGCAAATTCCTGAGCTCAGAGTAGATAACGCAGTCCTGCGCTGACAAGAAAATTGTTGCCTCCCTAGTTTTCCATCCCACAAAAACGTACACACATGTTAACCCTAAGACTCAGCAGGCAGCTCCAGCGAAACCACTGAAGTTGTCCTCAGAACACAAACAGATGGGTGAATATTTATGAGACTGGGATCTTAGAAGTTAAGGCTTTTATTTTTGGATGACATGACAAGGTGATAGCCTTTCCGTTCAGTCCTACAGAGGAAGTGCCAAGAGAGTGTGTGATTAATGCAACACTGATTCGGATTTTATATCTATTATTCTCTAAAAACATAGGGATAATGTGGAGATGAACCAAAGCTGAGTTGGTACATTAAAAAGAAAAGGGCACATTTATGCAAGTCTTCATCTTATTAGCAGCAAGATTATTGTTTGTGTTCCCTGACGGCTTCCAGCTCTCTCCAGTGTGTTACCAATATGTACTTAATACTTTAGGGAGCATAAGAAGCACTCTTTTGGAGTTGATTAAAGAGGAAATAACCATGGATGAGACTGAATTACTGGTAGGACTATTTAGGAACACAGAACTAAACAATTTGTTCCATCTGGGGCTTCCAGGCTATGGGACAAAGTGGAGGGAATTGATCCCTATCAAATAGCATGCTGGAAGAATAATCGAGATAATTTGTCAAGAGACAATATGTTGGCAAATGAAAAAAAAAAATAACAACCCCAAACTATATAATACATGTGTAAGTGTCCTTATGTAATCCCTGACAAGCTTCTAAATAACACAAGGGAATAGATTTCCTTATACATCAGAATTCAAAACACTCGTTGAGTTAGAATCATAGAATCATAGAATCATAGAATGGTCTAGGTTGGAAGAGACCTCAAAGATCATCCAGTTCCAACCCCCCACCACAGGCAGGGACACCTCCCACTAGATCAGGACACCCAAGACCTCATCCAGCCTGGTCTTGAACACATCCAGGGATGGAGCAGACACAATATATATATACTAAATATATATATACGCTATTGTATATATATAAATTGAAAGATTCTCAAAAGCTAGCAAATCTACCCAAATGAATCATATATTAGACAAAACTAGAGCCCACCATTTACTCTCACCTAGTGTACACCAGCATTTACTCTCACCTAGTGTACATCTCCTTGTATTTCTGAGGAACCACAGCATTACAGATGAAGATACAGTCAAATGCATTTCATAAGACTGGTGTATAAATTCAGATTTTTTCCCTCAGGAAGATGGCATTCGCTGTGTGGATTTCTCTAGTGTTTGTTATTCACAACTTGTACAAAAGCATTGTATGTGTCACATTATCCAATGTTTGGACTCTGTCCCCCATCACACACGAAAGTGAATCTTGCCACTAAGAAATACCCAAGCTCTAAGATGTGTGTGTCATCTTTCTTCTTCACTTCAAAAGCAAAAAATGAGGTGGGCAAAAAATGACTGAGTGGTTCAGAGGCTATGTAGTCGTTTACATAGAGAAAGGAGATCAGGATAGTATCCATTTTCTTTCGGTTGTTCACTATGAAGTGAAATCCTGACATGCAAACTGAATCCTGACTCAGGAAAGCAGCTTTTATTAGGAAAGCTCTGAAAACAGTGATCTTTACACATTATCTATCTATCTATCTATCTATCTATCTATCTATCTATCTATCTATCTATCTATCTATCTATCAATCACAGACTAGAATAGACAAAAATAAACTAGAATAGACTAGACTAGAATAGAATAGAATAAAATAGAATAGAATAGGATAGAATAGATCCAGGTTGGAAGAGACCTCCAAGATTATCTAGTCCAACCTAGCACCCAGCCCTATCCCATGGTACTAAGTGCCCCATCCAGGCTTTTCTTGAACACCTCCAGGGATGGTGAATCCACCACCTCCCTGGGCAGCCCATTCCAATGCCAATCACTCTCTCTGGGAAGAACTTCTCCCTAATAACCAGCCTATACCTCTGCCTGCACAACTTTAGACTGTGTCTGCTTGTTCTGTTGCTGGCTGCCTGGGAGAAGAGACCAACCCCACCTGGCTACAACCTCCCTTTAGGCAGCTGTAGACAGCAATGAGGTCACCCCTGAGCCTCCTCTTCTCAGCCTCTCCTCATACGGCTGTGCTCCAGGCCCCTCATCAGCTTTGTCGCCCTTCTCTGGACACATTCCAGTACCTCAACATTTCTCTTGAATTGAGGGGACCAGAAATGGAGACAGTACTCAAGGTGTGGCCTGACCAGTGCCAAGTACAGGGGCAGGATAACCTCCCTTGTCCTGTTGGCCACACTATTCCTAATACAGGCCAGGATGACATTGGCTCATCTGCCTATTTCTCTCTCTCTCTCTCTCTCTCTCTCTCTATCTTTCAGTCTACCTAGTTATCTCCCTCTCTCTCTCTCTCTACCTATCTACCTATCTCTTTATCTCTCTATTTCTCTCTTTATCTCTCTTTATGTTTACCTATCTATCTATCAAAGATGGGAGAGAAAGATTATAGTTTAATTTTAGGTACAATTTAACATTAATCACAGAATCACAGAAACATCCAGGTTGGGGAAAGGCCCTCAGCATCACCAAGCCCAACTGATATCCCTACTCCACAAGGTTCACCCTAAACCATGTCCCTAAGCACCATATCCAAATGACATCCAGGTTGGATGAGGCCTTGAGTGACCTGTTGCAGTGGGAGATATCCTTGCCTATGGCAGGGAGTTGGAACTAGATTTTCTTCGAGGCCAATTCCAACCTCAACCATTCTATGATTCTATGACTTTTAAACACATCCATGGCCAGTGACAACCATCTCCCTGGGCAGCCCATTGCAATGCCTGAAAAAATTTCCTCACTTTCCTAACGGAGAGAACCTCCTCTATGAAAACACATAGGAAAGCCAATGCAACAATATGAAACACTGACATGGACCATGTTGATTGTAGCCACCAGGTGCTCCACTTTCACCTGTTGGACTGAAGACTTCAAAAGAATTCAAGCTAACCAACAGGAGCAGCTCCATAAACCCCAGCTTACAGGAAAGAAAGGCTATGTGGAGAAGCCTCCTGTAATACCTCCATTATCCAAAACATATGTGACTCTTGTTTTAACACCTTTTAAAAACAATACCCCTTTTAGGTGTCATGCTCAATAAACCACTTGTTCGCCAAAACTCAGAACGAATTAGAGACAGAAAGAGAAATAAAAGCCACACTTTTTATCATCGCATTTTTTACTGAAATTTAAACACCCAAGTGAAAGAGATTTACATAAAAGAATTTGACCTACACGATGCACCATACGTGACTGAAAATTGCTTCGCCGTTGTTCATAACATCTCAGCTTGACTGACAGGAAGAGTGTAAGAGCAATATGTGAGCTCTGCTTTCATTTAGATTTGTACTCTCACATGTCAAAAAGTATTATATATTTTTGCTTAATGTTTTATAACAGCCAGGACATTAGTTCAGTATCCTTTTAAAGAACACAACATACACCAAAACAGACAGAATTCTGGGTTCTTCGCTTAAACCGTGCTTTCAGAGGCTTAAAATCGTAAGTAGAAGTCAACAGGGATAATTTTGCTAAAAGTCAAGGTAGATTATAATTTCAAATTGAGTTCTATTTGTTGAAAGAAACTTTTAAAGTACCTGTAGACTTCAAAGGAGTTAGGCATCTAAGTCAATTTTGGGAATTCACTTTTACTGACGCAGAGGTCCAAGTCATAAAACTTATTAAGAAGATGATCAGAGAGCTGGAGCAGCTCTGCTATGAGGACAGGCTATGAGAGTTGGGGCTCTGTAGCCTGGAGAAGAGAAGGCTTTGAGGAGACCTTATAGTATCCTTCCAGTATCTGAAAGGGGTCTACAGGAGGGACTATTTACAAGGCCTTTTTAATGACAGGATGAGGGGTAATGTGTTTAAGCTGGAGGAGGAGAGATTCCTAGATGTTATGAAGAAGTTCTTGACAGTGAGGGTGGTGAGACACTGGCACAGGTTGCTCAGGGAGGTTGTGGCTCCTCTCTCCCTGGAGATGTTCAAGGCCAAGTTGGATGAGGCCTTGAGTGACCTGTTCCAATGGGAGGTGTCCCTGCCTATGGCAGGGGATTGGAACTGGATGATCTTTGAGGTCCCTTCCAACCTAAACCATTCTATTATTCTATGATTACACTTATGTCCTACCAAGAGCATTATTAACAGGATTTCATACCACATTTATCACAATATTGTTTAATAAGCATAATATAGCTAGTAAGTAAAAACTGGAAATTGCCAGCAAATTGGAAAAGCAATAATTTAAACAAACAAACAGGTAATTCCCTCAAAATATCAACTCATAAAAATCCCACTTAATTTAGATTTTTTTTTTCTATGAACGATAACATTAGAAGGAAGCAGTTTTGCAAGGTTTGTCCACAAAATATCCAAGGTAACAAAAATTTCAATTCACTTTCTATGTGTAATAAAAGATGACTGCCAGAGCAAAGCTGAACTAAGCAATTGATTTTTCACTGCAGTCATAGGACTTCCATGTAACTAACAACTATGATGATGCAGGAATGAATGCCCTTATGAGCTGAAAGATGTAGGAACTGCTTGTAGATTCAAATATATATAGGAGCTGGCACACCAGGTAAAGCCAGAATAAAAGTAAGAAGTATCCTGAGAATGGTTACAATGAATGAAGTACAGCATAAAGCTTTACTTGAAATGACAGAGAAAAATAAGAAACCTAATATAATTCTGCTGGAATTGTGTGTGAGATCCTCACATCTTTACTGGTTTACTCAACAATATTTATTTGGCACTCAAGCATGTTGAGTAAGTGATGTAGCTGGTCTGCATTGAAAGAAATGTGACTGGCAAATGGAGAAAGGTGATTCTGCCACTCTGCTCTGCTCTGCTCTGGTAAAACAGCACCTGGAGTACTGAAGGAGGTCGGGAACCCTCAGTACAGGAAGAACATGGACCTGATGGAGGGGGTCCAGATGAGGACCACAAAAATGATCAGGGGCATGGAGCACCTCTGCTACAAGGACAGGCTGAGAGAGCTGGGGTTGTTCAGCCTGGAGTGAAGAAAGCTCCAGGGAGATCTATCTAATTGCCACCTTCCAGTACCTGGGGGGGGAGGGGTGGGGGGGTGTGTGTGCAAGAACGTTGGATGGGACTGTTTACAAAGGCCTGCAGTGATAGTATGAGGGGCAGTGGTTTGAAATTAGAGGAGACTTAGATTGGATGTTAGGAAAAAGTTCTTTACAATGAGGGTGGCTGAGAACTGGAACAGGTTGCCCAGCGAGGCTCTTCAGGTCCCATGCCTGGAGATATTCAAGATGAAGCTTGATGAGATGCTGGGTGGCCTGATCTATTTGAAGGCATCCCTGCTCACTGCAGGGTGTTGGGCTAAGTGACCTTTGGAGGTCCCTTCCAATCTGTGTGATTCTATCATTCTTGGATTCTTTCTCATCCATTTCTGGGCAATAGACTGGGCAATAGAATGGCTATTGACAGCAATGAATAGGTTCTTCTGAAAGGCAGCTTTGATCAGTCACTAAACCCCCAAAAAATATTGCTAAAAGCAGAGAAACTTCTGTACAGCTCTGTAAGAGAAGCAGGTATGAGTCTGCTAATAATCATTTCTGGAGACAGGCTGGAATGTGAGGATTGGCCCGACAAAAGTTTAAAAAAAAAGAGCAGACAAGGCAGAGATATACTTGTAAGCTTCCAACTTTTACCAATAATGAACGTGTTTGAAGGTGAAAAATTAACAGAGGGGAGAAGACTTTGCTGCAAAAAGCATGAAAAAGCTGAGCCACTTCAAGTATGATCTTGAAAATAAAGCTAAAAATTAATGTATCATGAGAGGAGTAGAGAGAAAAGGACAGGCACTGGTGGACAATAAAGAAAAAGGAGCACAGAAAGATACAGAGCATTTTCAGAAGCATCAAGACTGAATCATTGTTTTAATTGGTGTGTGGCTACTGAAATTGTGATTTTTTTTTTTTAAAGCTATACACCTTATATATGAGAAAACAATATGCATATCAAAAAAAAAGTGCAAAAAAATTATACCACAGGGGAGAATAGAATAGAATAGAATAGAATAGAATAGAATAGAATAGAATAGAATAGAATAGAATAGAATAGAATAGAATAGAATAGAATAAGCCAGGTTAGAAGAGACCTCCGAGATCATCCAGTCCAACCTAGCACCCAGCCCTATCCGATAGCACTAAGTGCCCCATCTAGGCTTTTCTTGAACACCTCCAGGGATGGTGACTCTGCCACCTACCTGGGCTTCCTCCTCTCCAAGCTAAACAACCCCAGTTCCCTCAGTCTCTCTTCTTATGTCTTGTGCCATAAGTGTTTACAAAATATAGTATCACAATAAAAATGCACACATGTATAAATAGGAAATAATAATCTCAAATTATAAAAGTTGTCTGCTTGAAAGTATCACTGAAAACCAGAATACTGCCCTATTTAAAGATTTTCACATCCAATTTTAGGGCAAACTTGCTTTATTTGGCCGAATTTTCTAGTGAGAGTAAGACTGTATTTTTTAACTGAAAATTATTTTATTGTTAAGTTTTCAATACTCTCACAAACATCTTTTCTTAAAGTAAATAAGGATTTAAATATATAATCACACATCGTGTTCCTCTGCATTTATAGAGGTTATGAGAAATCCATTTGTCAGAAGAATGAAGCAGCTGCACCTCATGAACCCTGAAGCATTTAATATTGCCATAATTTCGAAGCTTCAGGCTTACTGTTCATATGTGCACACACCCCCTCCCCCCACCCCGACACATACACACACACTTTGGCTTGCCCATGGGTCTTTTGTTTTTATGCAGGCATAACGACAACTTAAAGTCAACTATTGAAAAACAAATTCTTCCACTCAGCAGTACGAAAACAGTCAAGAGAGCAGCCTCCTTGAGTGCATCCACATATCGATATTGATTCTTCATCTGTAGTGCTCGCTGCTACCACACTAAAGTGATGCACACAAAGGTTAGAGCCAGCCTTCAAAAGGTCCTTTCTAAGTCTGAGGCAGGAAAGTTTGACTGGCCTCGCTCTCTCCCTCTCTTTCATAGATATTTCATCAGTGAATCTTCCCTTTCAAATTGCCAGGTCTTTGTGTGTTCTTTTAGCCTTTATAGTGCAGTCATTGTTTGGAGTACCTGTGTGTGTTTCTCCTTGTGAAACATTGTATGATATTGGGGAAACTTGTCTTCAAAGGAAAAAAATAAAATAAAATTTTAAAAAAAAGTATTATGCCTGGTGTTATCTTTCACACAGCATGTCTTTGTGGCTGTCCCTCATAGCCAAACCCCTATAATCCCTAACTCTTTATATGTGCATCTTTTCTTCTAGCCTTGTTTTTTCATTAGTTGCCATGCTCCAGAGGATCAAAGTCGTCTTGATGGATCACAACTACAAAGCTGTATCCATGTTAAAAAGTTATTAAAAAAAAACCCTACATGATGCAGGTCTAACCCACTGATTAGTATGCCTCACAGGTTCTCCTCTGAGCCATATCCATAGAGGTTATCGGCTTGTCATGGTCTCAGCTGAAAAGCTTGGGATCAGATTGCTGAGACTTCGGCATTTAGCTTCTGAGATTCCTTGGTTTGTTTCCCAGCCTGACAGCAAATATTATGGCCTTCACTTTAAAGGAATGGATCTGAATTTGAATTACTCTTTGCCTTATATTCTTGGATGTGGCTTCTTCAGATTTTGGGAAATAAATAAATCATTGTTCAATACACACTGTAATCAGAAAGAGTGATATACACTTGTATCTTCACTTCTCATAAGCCCTCAGGAAATTTAGTATGTGCTTTAAACCACTGTGCCAAAACCACCCCAAAACAAACAAACAAAGAAACAACAACAACAACAAAAAAAAAAAAACCAACCAAACAAACCAAGATGCCTAACATTTTGTAGGATCTATATCTTATTGAGTTTTGCATATGCCAGAGAGGAGTTGATAAGGTTTGCCCTTCCTGCTTCCTATTCCTGTAGAATAGAATAGAATAGAATAGAATAGAATAGAATAGAATAGAATAGAATAGCATAGGATAGAACAGAATAGAATAAGATAGAATAGAACAGAACAGAACAGAACAAGCCAGATTGGAAGAGACCTCCAAGATCATCCAGTCCAACCTATCACCCAGCCCTATCCAGTGGCACTAAGTGCTCCATCCAGTCTTTTCTTGAACACCTCCAGGGATGGCAACTCCATCACCTCCCTGGGCAGCCCATTCCAATGGCAAATTACTCTCCCCATGAAAACTTCTTCCTAATATCCAGCCTATACCTCCCCTGGCACAACTTGAGGCTGTACTTCTCTTTTCCTATATCAATCCTATGCTTACTATATCATTACTGTTATTCCTATGCTACTCCTGTACTTCTACTATTCCTATATCGTTCCTGTGCTTACTATATTATTACTGTTCCTTCCTGTACTATTGTTTCATTACAGACAAATAATATATATTAGGGTCCAAATATAATATTTTCCTTCGAGTTTAGTTGATTGCAATTTCACAGCTGTTTTGGAAGAGGTATGTAATGAGAAAATACCTGGAAATATCTGCTGAAATAACTGTTATCCTTCAGATCTCTATGTCATCCAATCCTTGCACAAAAAGAGGGAAAGATTTACCAAAATGAATCAGAGAGTTAAGTTTTCTTTTTCTCTCCTCATCCTTTCCTACTAACACCTGTTTGTTTCTTTCTCATGTCACTTTTGCTGCCTCTGACTACATCACTGTTTAACTCCCTCCTTTTAGGTCAAGGACTTGTCTCTCTTGATATAAATATTAATAATTTCAGTTCTTTACAAAGAATGGTGTATTAGTTGAGTGAGGGATTTTTTTTTAAAAGCCAAACTCCTCTGAAACTGATGATCCTGAGGTACAGAGCATCATCTATATAACAAGAACAGAACTGGAATAGATGAGTTCTAAGCTCTGCCATTGAATTCTTTGACACAGAAGTAATTTAATTCCTGTGATGCAATTTACCCACTTGTAGAATTAGTCTAATAATAATTACCTGGCTCGCGGCATCTTTGAAGACTTCATTAGTGTTTATAGAGCACTTTGTCAGGTTTGAGCCTTTTGAGTCAAACCTCTACATAATGGAAAAGCAAACAATAATACTATTAATGATTAGTAATACTACTATTAATTATTAGTAAGCAACTGCTCAAGTAAAGCAGAGTTCTTCATTCACACACACACATTCAAGGTAATTTTTGCCTTGTTGTGTAGAGATGTGGCAAATGACTTTCAGATCCTGATTTTTAAATAAATAAATAAATAGATGGAAAGATAGATCGCTAGCTAGCTAGCTAGATAGATAGATAGATAGATAGATGGATGGATGAATAAATAGGTAGACAGATAGATAGATAGATAGATAGATAGATAGATAGATAGATAGATAGATAGATAGATAGATAGATAGATAGATTATGTTCGACATGTAGAACTGGAACAAACAGAATCGCAGTTTTTGAGATGTGAGGAAGTCAGATAAAGAATAATATCAAGGACATTTGTGTGATATAGAGGAAAGAAATGTCTTCAGTATATTTGGACACAAAAAAATTACTTCTCTTGTTCATAATGGAAAATACATAATGGAAAAGCAAACAAGAATACAGTTAATTATTAGTAACCAACTGGTCAAGTAAAGCTGAGTTCTTCATTTGCACTGGTACTTTTAAACTTGTTGTGTATAGATGTGCTACATGACTTTCAGACCCTGAATTTAAAAATAAAAATAAATAAATAGATGGAAAGAAAGATAGATAGATAGATAGATAGATAGATAGATAGATAGATATATAGATAGATAGATAGATAGATAGACAAATGTATTATCTTCAACATGTAGAAATGGAACTTCAACAGAAATCCCAGGTTTTGGGATGTGAGGAAGGCAGAAGAAGAATAAGTAGCAAGTACATTTGTGTGACATAGAGGGAAGAAATGTATTTGCTATATTTGGACACAAAAAATTACTTCTCTCCTGATTCGTAATGGAAAATATGTAATGGAAAAGCAAATGATAATACTGTTAATTATTAGTAAGCAACTGCTTAAGTAAAGCAGAGTTCTTCACACTGGTAATTTTTACCTTGTTGTGTAGAGATGTGCTGCATGACTTTCAGATCCTAAATTAAAAAATAAAAATAAAAATAAATAAACAAATAGATTGATTGATAGATAGATAGATAGATAGATAGATAGATAGACAGACAGACAGACAGACAGATTATTTTCAACATGTAGAACTGGAACTTAAACAGAGGTCCCAGTTTTTGGGATGTAAGGAAGGCAGAGAAAGAATAATATCAAGGACATTTGTATGATACAGATGAAAGAAATATCTTCACTATATTTGGACACAAAACAAATACTTATTGATAATGGAAAATACATAATGGAAAAGCAAACAATAATGCTGTTGATTATTAGTAAGCAACTGCTCAAGTAAAGCAGTTCTTCATTCACACTGGTAATTTTTACCTCGTGTATAGATGTGCTACATGACTTTCAGACCCGGAATTTTAAAATAAAAATAAATAAATAAATAGATAGATAGATAGACTATTTTCAACATGTAGAACTGGAACTTAAACGGAGATCCCAGTTTTTGAGATGTGAGGAAGGCAGAGCAAGAATAAGTAGCAAGGACATTTGTGTTATAGAGGGAAGAAATGTATTCACTATATTTGGACACAAAAAAATTACTTCTCTTCTTATTCTTCTGACCAGAACACCGGGAAGATAACATGACAAAATGCTATAATATTATCCAAACCTTCTCTGGTGCTTCTCTTGCACTGCCTGATTTCTCTGGGGCATCTATTTGTTATTTCAATGGACACCCTAATCTGAGCTACACTAAATATTCGCAGCATCACAGCTCCTCCAGCCTTTGTGTCCACAGCTGAAATTTCTATCTCTCATAAAACAAACAAGCCAAGGGTCTTTCCTGCACTCATTCTCAGCTGATTCTTATATTGAAAAATACATTTGCACTTATAATGTTAGAAAACATGGACTCATGTGCCTCATGGCTCTCTTGCTATATAGTTTTATTTAATAAAATCATTATTAGTTTCACTTCTAGAATCACTCTGCAGCTCCAGAGGTGACATGTTATCAAGAGACAGAGAAAAACAAGCAATTCACAGGGCAAATCCAATGAACAAGGGCGAAAATAGATGACAGAAAATGCAAAGGACTCATTTTGCTCTCAGTTTTGTAGGAGGAAATTCTGTGGAGGAATTTTGTACTAATAGATATCCTAAAAAAATTTGCATGGAAAATACCCATCGGGATGTCTTCAGTAAGGCCAAGATTCTCCCTGCTCATTTTAGTGGGATAGATACAATGATATATTTTATTACTGTAACTTTAATTCCCAGGAATACTATTCTATGCGTTTTATTTGAACTGTGAAAGTCATTATCAGTATTTTGGGTGAATATTTTGATTTTTATTCGTGTTATTAAGGGATTTGGGGGAAATAAATGGGGGAAAAAAAGGCAGTGAAATATTAATTTTCGAGGCATGGGAAGAATTAGAACAACTTTCAAAACAGCTTACACATGAGAAGAGAAGGGAGAATATTCTGGACCTTTCACATATCTAAATGGCATGCATCATGCAAGTCTTTCTGGGAATATGTCAGTGCTATCATGCACAAGAAGTATAATGACATTAGTTGGAACAGATTTTTGCAGTGATTCCCTTAAGCATAGACAATTTGTTAGCTTTTTAGATTTTTCAGAATATATATGTATATATACATATATATATATATAACTCAGATAGGGACAACATTTTGAATTACTTAGTGCCCTTACAGGAGAAAATAAAACCCCTGTCTTGCAAACACACTGTTAATATAGACTTAGTGCAAAGAGACATATAACGCATGCATAGGCAGGTAGTTATGTGGACAAAAGGCAGGTAAATCCATTTGGATCTAACCCTGTTATGTCTGATTTGGGGAAGAGATTCCTGGATTTTCACCGTGTCTAATTTACTGCAATTTCTAGCTGTGTCTCAGTTTTGATATGTTTCCTGTAAGTAACATAACCATTTCTCAAGCCCCAAACTCAGTGTCCCATTATACTTGCAAATAGTCACCTAAAGTACATCTGTTCTTTACAGAGAAATGTAGGTCTACCTCTTTTTTATTTTACCCATGGCATTGATTGAAGCATAAATAAATATGTACCAAACAATTTGTATTTAGATTTTTTCTTTCCTTTAACACTGTATATGGGATTAAATAAGTACATACCAATAGATAAGTATCTAATTTAGTCGCTAAAATATCCTGCAAACTAGAAAACATTTGGGAAATAAATGCATAATGCTTTAATATTACAGCAGGCTTCTTGGTTTAAATCCACGTAGGTATACAACTGACATTGATGGAAAACCTTGGAGAAGGCTTTTTGCTCACTAAGCACAGATTTGCATGATGGCAGTTTCTCCATTACTGATGGTATTAAGAGGCTGAACTCATTTACTTGACGATTTTGTGGCCTCCCTTCCCCCTTCCTTGCTTCTCACTGTAGCCTGCACTCATGGAGAGTCAAAATCCTTCATTTAGCTGTCATCCAGACCCAGCGTTTTAGCCTGACACCCGAACTTAAATTAGAAGAATAAGATTATTGCAATGCAAAATAATTCTTAGTATCTGCGTTTAAGGTATGTAAAATGTACTGAATTTTTAATGGCTCAGTTCTTCACGTTTCTCTTTAGTTGCTACAGAGCACACTTTAAAACATATGTTTTAAATTACGTAAAAATATATTTTATGCTGGTGCACTGAAAGCAATCTGGAGGACAACATTTCCCAGCAGCAACAAATCTGGCATGGTGTTATTATTATGTTCTTGTAGTTTGAAGTTTAGGGGTTTCAGTTGGGGTGTTTTGCTTTGTTTTGTTTGTTTTGCATTTGTATATTTGCTTTTAGAGGTGGAAGATATAAGGGACACTTTCTATTAAAATAATGTCAGACAAATTCAAGATTAAATCAGAAAGAAAAATGAATCACTCTATTTTTTCCTGCCAAAGGGGAAATTTTTTTTAAAAGGAAAGTGCTAATAAAAAGAGTATTAAATTCCTAATACACACTAGATTTAATAATCTTCTCTGTGCATACAGCTCCAACACTAAGTCTTTACCAATAACTATAGATGGAATTATGAATGAAGGCATTGAAAAGTACCCTGGCATTTGTATGTTTCTGCATTCTCACAATAGAAATTTACTTGTAGGTCTTCTGGGTTATCTATTCAGGTTGTTATGCAAAAGCAGAGGGTTTCACTCTCCATTTTATCCTTCACTTTGCACATTTGTGCTTTGTAAATATATGCACTTAACAACCTAGGAACTGCTCTTTCTCTGGAAAGGAGACCCAAGAGGAGCTCCAAAACCCCTGGCAGAAGACAGGAGTCGAGATGTGTTCCTTTGTTACTGTGAGAGGAAATCCTCCTGTCATCCACAGATGTTCTATTTGCCGTAGACATCCAGCAAGATGCTCATTGCTAAGAAAACCGCAATGACAAGAGCAAATGATGCAGATTACCGCACTGAGCAGCCTTCCGCAGTCAGAAATGGTCCAGCAAAGCCCTGCTGGGCTTGGAGGAATTTTGCCTCTATTCCAGTTTAACAATGAGCCAGAAAGGAGACATTTGAAGCAATAAAGTGAGGAACAGATGGGTGAGCCAAAGGTTAGTGCTAATATGATCCTCCGAAAATTAGCTCGATGGTCATCATTACCACAGTCTGACACAACAAGAAATGTCGTTGGAAGAAACAGAGGAAAGTAGTACAAGCACAGAGGGATCAAACACCTCCTCCCAAGAATATGTACATATTAATTTACTAAAAAAGGAGGATTTCGTGCACCTTCAGAGCTACTAATTAGAGATGTAGGTGGTCTCCAAAGTTGTCTATATCAGAGACATCTTTGGTAAAGACAGCCTAATTGGAATTCCCATCAAGTTAGAGCTGCTAAAAGAGACTCATAGGTTTCAGAGGATATTAGCTGCCTTAGGTAGAAATGCATTTTGTTAGACAGCTCTCCCTGAGCTTTCCCCAGCTCTCATGTGCTTTGCCTCAGGGTTGTGATATGCATTACCATAGACAAGCACAGTTGTCTCACTGATTCATAGATTGTAGTGGGGGCATGATCTGTTATCCTAATTGCCATGTTGAAAGAAATATTCAAGGCAAATATGAAAAGATGTCTTTTTAAGCCTCATCCACAGAAATTCATGTCTAGCCAAGTGAATGAG
The DNA here is from genome assembly GCA_013396835.1 of Psilopogon haemacephalus. Lineage (NCBI taxonomy): Eukaryota > Metazoa > Chordata > Aves > Piciformes > Megalaimidae > Psilopogon > Psilopogon haemacephalus. The sequence goes on from VWZI01010723.1 coordinate 246,465, forward strand.
TGCTCTGAAGTTTGCTGGGAACCTGATATTATACTCATTGGCACAGACTGTAATTCCAGTGAAGTCTATGGAAAGATGCCAAATAACACTAGGTGCAAAAAAAAGAATATAAAAAATAGATCTACCTGCATATTTTATATTCTTTTTCTTTCTGACACTTGGATGAATGTAAGCATTAATTACTTTCACCAGCTCTATAATATAAATAGCAGCCCCTTTTATTTATTTATTTTTTTTAAATAAAGAAGTAAATTAGTCCTTGGTAAAAAGGTCTAAAGAATGAAATACAAATCATAGAATCATAGAATGGTTTAGGTGGGAAGGAACCTCAAAGATCATCCAGTTCCAACCCCTTGCGATAGTCAGGGACATCTCCCACTAGAACAGGTCACTCAAGGCCTCATCCAACCTGGCCTTGAACACCACCAGGGAGAGAACAGCCACAACCTCCCTGAGCAACCTGTTCCAGTGTCTCACCACCCTCACTGCGAAGAACTTCCTCCTAACATCCAGTTTAGTTCTCCCTTCCTGCCAGTTTAAAACCATTACACCTTGTCCTGTCATTACAAGACCTACTAAATAGACCCTCCCTAGCCCTCCTGTAGGCCCCCTTCAGATATTGGAAGGCTACTATCTCCAAAATACAACAGATTGAGTGAATCAATCACTTATTATGAAATGATTTTGGATGCTACTAAAGTTTGATGATAGTTGGTTCCAGGAAGAGACCCTGCTAAACATCATGTTGGACGTTAAAATAAGAGCTAGGACGTCACTACCTGAAGCCACAATTTAGGAGTGACAAAATGTCTTCGTTTTACCTAAGAAAAGTAAGAAATAGGGGAGGTGCAACATGGCAAAGTTTGCCAAAAAGAATAAAAGGACACAGAAGGGCAACTAGCCACGAACAACCCCTTTGAATCTACATATTCTCCTTGTCTTTTGCTGGATTTTATGAAGATACTGCCTGAAAACCTTTCAGAGCTCTAAACTGAGTCTTGCTCTATATTCATCTGTAATCTTTAAGCAATCATAAGAAAATTCTTACAGACCTACAGGTTTTGCAAATGCTATCCAAAAATTCTATGCCACTTGGCCACCCCACATCTCATTTGAAAAGGAATGCATAGTTCTCCCTGTTGTCGTCTGAGGTAATAAAGACACCTTTGTTCACTGACTGAAAAAAACAGAGAAACAGGCAGGAATGTCTCCAGTTTCTAATGTAATTTCTGTATTTTGTGAACAATTATCCTAACCAACACACCCAAGACTTCCTAATCTACTCAGTCACTTATATACAGAGACAAAAAGCAGAAACTATGTGTATGGTTATTATGGCTTTCAGGGAGAGAAAGCATTTTGAGAATTTCCCTACTGATTTATTAAATAACAAAAATCTAGTTGGCAGTGAGAGTATTTTTCTCACAGCATCATTTAGAGACATTAGAAGGAGTACAGCTAGTGTGAAGGAGACATAATTGTTCAGAGTCTTAAATGAACACATTCATTTCCAGTCATGTTCTTATTTATTTTAGCCTTACGATATAAACTTGTTCTCTTGAATAAGTTACAAGCAATTCTTTCCTCTGGCTCTGTGAGAGTAAGAGGCACATCAGCCTCTATACTTTGACACAGAATAAATCCAGCAGACTGTGACACAGTCAGTCAAGCGCACATACAGCAACTCCTTCCTTAAATTTAGGATTCAGGATCCAGAAGAATTTTGGAGCAAATCGAAAATGTCTACCAATAGGTACTTTTAGATCTGTGGTGGTTTAACCCTCTAGAATTCTATGATTCTATGATTCTCTAGCCTAATTATAAATTATAAATACAGAACAGGAAAAATCCAAACACATTGAATAGGAAAAATAAAGTAGTAAGAGGGGATTGGATGCAAAAGAAAAACAATAGATGAGTTCATATAATTCCATTTGCTTCCTGGTTTAGTATATAATTTGCTGCACAGTCTATTCCTTCTTCCTTTTCTCTTCCTCGCTCTGGCTGGTGTTTTTTCTTCACGGACTGTACTGGATTGAGGCTAATTGGAATATTTTAATGAGAGAAATTAGATCATTGGCTGTGAAAAGAAAATAATGGTGATGCCTATAGCAGTCATTTGTTCTGCTGAGAGATGTAAAAAAACAAGAAACAAGAAGCAAAAGTCAGTCAGTCTCTGGCTGCTGCTGCTGCATTAACTATCTCTGCCTGAACCTGCGTAACCCAAAGTCATAATTTCCTTCTAACCCCTTACTAGTTCTGATACCTCACCTTATGATCCCTGCAATTAATCACATTAGCTATGCAGGGCTCACTTTGTTTATTTTGTTGGAGATACAGGGGTGGGAAGAAGGAGGGATGGTTGGTTGGGAGCCTTCCTCGGTGGTTCTTCTATTCAGGAGGGATTTTGAATTCCTGTATTACTTTTACCTTGTATATAATTGTATATAGCTGTGAATACCTGTATATGTGCTTGTAAATTGTGCTCTGCTGTAAATATATAGCTTCATTCCTTAACCTCCAGCTGAGCTGAGTTAGACTGGTGAATTCATGGGGGAGCAGGAAACATCCCAACTACAACACTGACATTGGCTGTGACTCTTATTATGGCTAGAGTACTAACAGAGTATTAACTCTCTGTGTTTCCTCTCTGGGGAGTCGGAGGAGAGTTATTCCCTTGCTCCCTTGTCCAGAAGGGTGTGGGAACATTTGAGGGGGTCTTTGTGTTATTTCTGAATTGTAGATAATTGCAAATACATGTAAATATATTTTAGAATAGAATAGAATAGAATAGAATAGAATAGAATAGAATAGAATAGAATAGAATAGAATAGAATAGAATAGAATAGAATAGAATAGAATAGAATAAGCCAGGTTGGAAGAGATCTCCAAGATCATCCAGTCCAACCTAGCACCCAGCCCTATCCAATGGCACCAAGTGCTCCATCCACTCCTTTCTTGAACACCTCCAGGGATAATCACACCACCACCTCCCTGGGCAGCCCATTCCAATGCCAATCACTCTCTCTGGCAAGAACTTCGTCCTAATATCCAGCCTATACCTCACCTGGCACAACTTGAGACTGTGTCTTCTCATTCTATGGCTGGTTGCCTGGGAGAAGAGACCAACCCCCACCTGGCTACAACCTCCCCTTAGGTAGCTGTAGACAGCAATGAGGTCACCCCTGAGCCTCCTCTTGTCTTGGCTAAACAACCCAGGTCCCTCAGCCTCTCCTCACAGGGCTCCAGGCCCCTCACCCACTTCATCACCCTTCTCTGGACATGATCCAGTACTTCATATTTTGTGCCTCTAAATGCTAGCTTGCTTGTAAACGTAGCTTCTTTTTGCTGCCAAACCTTCTGAGCTAGTCTGGTGGTTTTATTTTGAGGGTAATTTCAACCCACTACAATATCTCATGAGAAAGACACACAGGCACCTGTTCACCAAGATAATGTTGATCCTTCCATTCCACAAAGTAAAGGTCTGCAACACAGTGAAACCATAAACACACACAGAGGAAATTTTGCCTTTCAGAAGACATGGCATCCCAAGCGATATTTGAACTGGGAGTACCAGTTGACAGCTGGCTCAATATAAGCCAGCAGTGTGCAAAGGTGGCCAAGAAGACCAATGGCATTCTGGCTTGTATCAGGAATAGTGTGTCCAGTGGGACCAGGGAAGTCCTTCTGCCTCTGTACTCAGCACTGGTTAAGCCACACCTTGAGTACTGTGTCCAGTTTTGGGACTCTCAGATTAAGAAAGATGTTGAGATGCTTGAATGTGTCCAGAGAAGGGTACCAAGGTTGATGAGGGGGCTGCAGCACAGCTCTGTGAGGAGAGGCTGAGGGACCTGGGGGTGTTCAGCCTGAAGAAGAGGAGGGGTGACCTTATTGCTCTCTACAACTACCTGAAATGAGGTTGTAGTCAGGTGGGTGTTGCTTTCTTCTCCCAGGCAACCAGCAACAGACCAAGGGGACACAGTCTTAAGCTGCACCAATGTTGGGTTAGACTGGATGGTAGGAAGAAATTCTTCACAGCAAGTGATTGGCCTTGGAATGGGCTGCCCAGGGAGGTGGTAGAATCAACATCTCTGGACGTGCTTCAAGGGAGACTGGATGAGGCACTTAGTGCCATTGCTTAATTAGAAGGTGTTTAGTGATAGGTTGGACTCAATGATTTTAAGGGTCTTTTCCAACCTGCTTAATTCTGTGATTCTCTTATTCTGTAATCTCTCTCCCAGAGGTTTTATCTATATTCAGGATTAAATTTCTCCAGTGTGCCTGTCCTTTCAAATGATTTCTAGGCTCACAGGTATACATGAAATACAGCCCATTGAGCGTATGTCAGCTGAGATGACTCATTTGTTGCCCTCTCCAATTCCTGCCCATGAGACCTGTTTAAAAAAAATATGTACCACTTAGTACCTCTGTTGTTAAATGTTGTCTGGAAAGGGAAAAGTATTTAAAAAATGAAAACATAAGAAAATTGTTCTGGGTTCTAAAACATTCTTCAAGGCCCACTTGAACTTCTGTATATATTAAAAAACTAAGTATGGCTTCATCACTACAAAAAATATCTCACAAAACAACAACAGCAAAACCCATCTCAAATGAAAATGAACACACAAAACCCCTAACCAGCGAAACAAACAAAACCCACCGCAGTCAAAATTTTCATCTGCACTGCTTACAAGATTGTTTCTAAAATGACTGCTTGTTTTGGAAGGTGTTTTATCACAAATGGGCATTTTGAATACACAAACAAACCATTTAAGTTTTCTGATGGCAGTATGTGTAAGACCAGCCAGTTCTGGTTATGTATTACTTTGCTCTATCATCGTTCATCTAGCATAGATAGTGAAGTTTCTGTCTTCACAGCTGAGAAAAAAATCTTTATAGAAGAAGATGAACAGGAAGATAATCTTGCTTATGGTCTATGCATTGACCTGTGTATTATGAAGTCTCATATATATATATATATATATATATATACATCTATATATATATATATGTATACTCAGATCAAACATGTATGTGCTGGAATGTGTCGAGAGAAGGGCCACAAGTCTGATCAGAGGGCTGGAGCATGTCTCCTATAAGGAGAGATTGAGGGAGTTGGGGCTGTTCAGACTGGAGAGAAGGCTCTGAAGTGACCTTATTGTGACCTTTTGGTATCTTAAGGGGGACTACAAGAAAGCTGGGGAGGGACATTTTAGGCTGTAATGTAGTGATAGAACCGGAGAAAAGCTAGAAATATGTAGATTCAGACTGGATGTTAGGAAGAAGCTCTTCACCAGGAGGGTGGTGAGACCCTGGAATGCATTGCCCAGAGAGGTGATTGAAGCCCCATCCCTGAAACTGTTTAAGGCCAGACTGGATGAGGCTCTGGAAAGCCTGATCTAGTGTGAGGTGTCCCTGCCTATGGCAGGGGGGTTGGAACTAAATGATCCTTGTGGTCCTTTCCAACCCTGACTGATTTTATGATTCTACATTTCTATGGTTTTCTTTAGTCAAACAGTGCTGACTTTTGTGAAAGTTCCTGGGGCATTTAGTATACTAGAAAATTCCTGTCACTCATAGTAAACCACACTTTCCAGTAGTAGAATCTTCTTCACAGAGCAGCACGGAGTCTTGTTGAAAGAAATAACGTCAGACAATGTCTTCAGCCAAGTCTCAGCATTATTTTCTCCCTTGGCATTTTCAGTTTGGTTTTTCTATTATCTGGACTTTTGTGCAGTAGTTCTTGCACTTACAGCTTTACTACTGGATGGGAATGGACAGCAAATCTTCAAGTGAATTGAATTTTATGTGCTTGCACTGCATCATTCCGTTTTTTTCCTCTAGCATCCAAACACCAAATCTAGTTATTTTTGAACAAAAGAAAATGTGAGAAACAAATTATATAAGCATATAAATGTGTTTTATAAGCATGTACAAATACATGCAACCATGCAGTAATTTTTCAAGACTAGGTTAGATGAGGCCTTGAGTGACCTGTTCTAATGGGAGGTGTCCCTGCCTATGGTGGAGATTGGAACTAGATGATCTTCGAGGTAGCTTCCAACCTAAACCATGCTATGGTTCTATGACTTTAAAAAGCAAGTAACAGCTCAAATGCATCACAGATTCACAGTATTTTCAGTGATGGAGTATGTGATGGTTTGAGAATTATCCCCCAACACACACAAGTTTGAATTCACCCAGACTAGACTCAGACAGCTTTATATTCACAGCTTAGCACAATATACAAGCAGATATTTACAATACATTATAAATATCTACATTTAAAAATAATACAGAAACACAATACCCCTCCCAAAAACCACAGTCCCCAAGAGGGTCTCCTAAACACTCTTCCACCTTCTCTCCACCTCCCAATCTTATCCCAGAATCTACCTTACATGCAAGGTAAATCAGAGAGATCTGCCATGGCGGGGTTAGAAGGAGAATTGATTAATTGAGTTACACAGATCCAGCTAGAAGCCAGGGAGAGAGAGCTCAGACTCCACAGGCAGACACACACACTGTTCTATTTATGTTTGTGTCCTTGCTTTTGTACATCTCTCTGCTCTCGTCAGGCCCCACCTGGAGTACTGTGTGTGGTTCTGGAGCCCCCAACACAAGAAGGACATGGAACTGTTGGAGAGAGTCCAGAGGAGGGTCACAAAGATGATCAGAGGGCTGAAGCACCTCTGCTACGAGGATAGGCTAAGAGAGTTGGGGCTTTTCAGCCTGGAGAAGAGAAGGCTTTGAGGAGATCTTATAGTAGCCTTCCAGTATCTCAAGGGGACCTACAGGAGGGCTGGGGAAGGACTATTCATGAGGTCTTTTAATGACAGGATGAGAGGTAATGGATTTAAACTGGCAGAGGTGAGATTTTAACTGGATGTTATGAAGAAGTTCTTTACAGTGAGGGTGGTGAGACACTGGCACAGGTCACACAGGGAGGTTGTGGCTGCTCCCTCCCTGGAGGTGTCCAAGGCCAGGTTGGATGAGGCCTTGAGCAACCTGTTATAGTATGAGGTGTCCCTGCCTATGGCACAGGGGCGTTGGAACTAGCTGATCTTTGAGGTCACTTCCAACTTAAACCATTCTATGATTCTACCATCTCAGTAAACCTATGAGTGGACATCACCTTTTTTTTCTTTTCACGTCCTATAATCTGATTTTGCTCATTAAAATATTCCCGTTAGCCTCAAATGAGCACAGAGGAAGATATACAAAAAGCCAACGAAATCTATTTTTTTGGAGGCATCAGGATGCACTGTTTAATTACATTGTTTCAAAATCAGAGAATAAAGAAGGAAAATAAAGAACAGTGTTTTCATCACGGTAGAAAACCAAAGGAGCACAGTTTTAAATTTCTAGTAGTTGGGTAAACTGTCTCATCAACTTCTCTTTTTCTGAGAGTACCTATAAAAGAGACTGTTCATGTAAAAGAAAAAAAAAAAACCACAAACAAACACTCAAAGGGATAAAAAATGGAGCACATGTTTGGGTTTTTACTCTCAGGGTCCAAATTAAAAGTATGTTAAAAAAAAAGAAGAAGAAGAAAAAAAAAAACTCTGGAAAAACGAGAAATGCTTATTAAATGTGCTAAAGTTTTATTTGCTGTGTTCCACACACCTCCTCCTTCCCAACGTTGGCAATTATTTCTGTGGCTAGCTGAAAATACACAAAATTACCCTGTTAAAAAAAAAAGAAAAAGTGCTCCTAGGGGCCAGCACAGGCAGTGTTATGTTTGGTTTTTTTTTTTTCCTCCTCCTTGCACAACACAAGGATGGATTCTCAACAATAATTTCCTACTTAAAATGCACATTAAAAATATGGGATGAGCAACGATGTTTACAACCTAACACTGGAAACTCTGGCAAGGATGGCTCAGGGCACTTCGTAGCCTTTTGTTACTACTCTGCAATACACCTGTAGTTTATGAACCACTTGTGGTTCAGGAAAAAAAGATTAATGATGTTAATTATTTACTTCTTACATATTGTATTATATTGTTCTATTTTAAGTTGCGTGCATATGCTACCTGTCCAGTTTAATGTACCCAAACACTTCAAAAAGAGACAATTGATTTTAGGGCGCATTTGGAGAGGTACAAGACAAGATAGAAAAAAATATTTACCAAGCAAACAAAATCCTGTCCACTGTAGGCATAAAAGGAAAATAAGACAATACTTTCTTAACGGGGTCCTTGAAACATAATTCTTGAAGTAAACAGGTGACAAAGAAATGAAGAGCACAGGTCTGTGTAGCAATCCTGAGTAGCAGTACAGGCTACGTTTTGCCTTGTGTGAATACCCAAGAAAAAAAGAAATTACTGCGGGAAGAACTTTAATGAGCGCTAATGAACAGAGCAAGTTTCTTTCAAATTGTCTTTGACCATCATGAGAAATCCTGTTCCCCACTCCTAATGATACTGCCATTTGTATCCCTATGCTCCATTCTGGTGAGACCCCAGAGTGGAGTACTGCACCCAGTTCTGGAGACCTTATTACAGGAAAGATCTGAAGGTGCTGGAAAATATCCAGAGAAGGGCCACGAGGATTATCAGAGGGCTGGCTGGAGTGCCCCTCCTGTAAAGACAGAGTGAGAGAGTTGGGGCTGTTCAGTTTGGAGAAGTGACTTTATTGTGGCCTTGCAAAATCTGAAGGGGGCCAACAAGAAATCTGATGAAGGACTTTTTACGATGTCAGGTAGTGATAAAACTAGGGGGAACGAAGCAAAAACTATAAATGGGTAGATTCAGATTGGATGACAGGAAGAAGTTCTTCACCATGAGGGTGGTGAGGCACCAGAAGAGGTTGCCCAAGAAGGTGGTAGAAGCCACATCCCTGGACATTTTAAGACCAGGCTGGATGTGGCTCTGAACAACCTGATCTAGTGTGAGCTGTCCTTGTCCATGGCAGGAAGGTTGGAACTGGATGATCTTTGAGATCCCTTCCAATCCTGACAATTCTGTGATCTTTGCCTCCACACCCCTCCCATTCTCTTTCAAGATTAAGGAAAGACTTCACATGAAGTTGATGGATAAATTTGTTATATTTAATGAGTTTCAGGTTTGGCTAAAGTAGAGCATCAAAGAAAAGGAAGATTACCATTTTGTAACATGCTGACATGGACTTTGCCTGATTTTAAGAGAGGAGCATGACAAAAGGTGTAATAATCTGTAACAGTTTTTATCTGATCTGTTTTAGGGTATGCTATGTTTTCCTGTCACCTGTTAAAACTTCCTGCCTGATTCCTCATCCTAAAATACGTTTAATTTTCATTTCTTTGAATGTGATGGTCAAATTATTGTTTTCAAAATGAGACACAATTTTCCAAATAGAATTCATACTTACAGTAACGAACAAATTGCTATTCAGAGTGACTGTATATCAACTCTAACTAGCACATTCATTTTAATTAATACATATCAACTAAAACTGGCATTTAAAACATAGAAAAAAAAGAATAAAATGGTTTTTAAAATACCTTTTTTATTAAATAAGTGTTTTCTGTTACCATGGCAGTCAAAATAATGAGTTATATTGATTTGAGGAATCACCGCATGGGAAATTATTTGGTCTATTTGCCTCTTTTTAAAAATATTCTTATTGTCCATAAAAATCACAGGATCATTTCTGTTGAAGCAGACCTTTAAGATCAAGTGCAGCTGTTAACAGCCCTTCAAGGAGACCACTGAGCCACATCCTTTAGCATCACATCTGCATGTCTTCTAAATACCTCTAGAGGCAGTGGCTCCACCACTTGGGCAAACTGTTCCATTGTTTTATAATACTTTCACTGAAAACACCTTTTTTAATATCGAACCTAAACCTCCCCTGGCACAACTTGAGACATGTAGAAGATGCAGAGATGTGTTGTTTAGGTTTAACGCCAAGGTTAGATAATGGTTGGACTTGATGATGTTTTCCAACGGAAATGATTCTATGATTCTGTATTTTCTTGCTTACTAGATTTGCAGATGCTATCTACAGCAACAGCTAAGGCTTGCTCACACTTTAACCTTTCCTGTTTCTCTACATCACGTAGCAATTATCTTTGCCCTTCAGTGAGCTGAGTGTAGCAGCGCTAAGGAGCTGCTATGATCCCTGCCACTGAAATCTGGCATAATGCAAAGGGTTCAAAGCAGAAGATTTTACTCTGAATCCTCAGATCAGCTATATGTAATGAGTAGATATGATGTTCTTCTCAGATCTGGTTTGTTCACAGTGTTGTTATGTTGAGTTAGTTACAGAATCACACAATCGCCTTGATTGGAAAAGGCCTTTAAGATTATTGAGTCCAATAATTAACCAAACACTGACAAATCTTTACCTAAACCATACACCTAAGCACTATGATTGTGCACCTCTTAAATACCTTCAGGGATGGGGACTCCAACGCTACTCCAGAGAAGGGCAACAAAGCTGGTGAGGGGCCTGGAGCACAGCCCTGTGAGAAGAGGCTGAGGGAGCTGGGGGTGTTTAGCCTGGAGAAGAGGAGGAGGCTCAGGAGTGACCTCATAGCTGTCTACAAATACTTAAAGAGAGGTTGTGTCCAGGTGGGGAATGGTGTCTTCTCCCAGGCAACCAGCCACAGAATGAGGAGACACAGTCTCAAGTTGTGCCAGGAGAGATATAGGCTGGATATTAGGAAGAGGTTTTTTGGAGAGAGTGATTGGTGTTAGAATGGGCTGCCCAGGTTGGTGCTGGAGTCATAGTCCCTGGAGGTGTTCAAGAAAGGACTGGATGGAGCACTTAGTGCCATAGTCTAGTTGATTGGATAGGACTGAATGTTAGGTTGGACTGCATTATCTTGGAGGCCTCTTCCAACCTGTCCTGTCCTATCCTATCCTATCCTATTCTATTCTATTCTATTCTATTCTATTCTATTCTATTCTATTCTATTCTATTCTATTCTATTCTATTCTATTCTATTCTATTCTATTCTATTCTATTCCTATTCTATTCTCTGGGCAGGGTGTTGCAATGTCTGATAACCTTTTCAGTAATGAAATTCTTCCTAATATCCAGTCAGAGTTTCACTTGACACATCCACTATTGGAGCATTCCTCTACTGTGCATTGTTTTACATGCACTGATTTTAAGGTGCCTTTAGGACCACTTCAGTGGCCTTCCACTATCTGAAGGGGGCCTACAGAAAAACTGTGGAGGGACTTTTTAGGCTATCAGGTAGTGACAGGACAAGGGGAATAGAGCAGAGGTGGAGGTGGAGAGATTGAGATTGTATGTGAGGAGGAAGTTCTTCAGCATGAGAGTGGTGAGACTCTGGAATGGGTTGCCCAGGGGGGTGTTTGGGGCCACATCTCTGGAGGCATTTAAGGCCAGGCTGGATGAGGCTCTGGCCAGCCTAATCTAGGCTAGGGTATCCCTGGGCATGGCAGGGCAGTTGTAACTAGATGACCCTTGTGGTCCCTTCCAAGCCTGACTGATTCTATGATTCTATGATTCTATGATTCTATCATTCAGGTTCCAAGTTTTAGGACTTTCTGAAAGTTAAAGTAAAAGCTGCCCTGATTCTAAAGAGTGTCATCCACTGATGAGAATTTCATTGCAGACTGCAGTGGAAGCTTGCAGCATTCTCACTCTTCACAGTTCAGATACTTCCAGATAGTCTGTGTGCCCAGGAATTAATAACTAAGCATCTGACCAAATGAAAGGTTAAGTACATATGTGGTGAGCTGGACACACATGTGCCCACTGTGTGTTTAATTTAAAACCCTTTTAATTCTATATATTAATAAGTTTTCAATGCATGAACTTTCACCCAAGCTAATATAACTCAGTACCGATGCATATTTATTGTTATTAGATTTTTATAGCATTTTTCCTGTGTAGCACCTCATAGGCGTTAAGTTTGCTGAATGCTCTAAAATTCAGGCTGTTTAGAGAACAATAGGTCCATTCACAAGTCACATTAACTGCTTAGCAATTTATAGCTCTTATTTACACTTACCTTGTGCAATATAGGTAGCATAAATCTTCCTTGAAACCAAGAAATTAATGAATTTGGATATAATGAAACAAGTAAATATTTGAGGTGTTTTCTTGTGTTTCATAAAACTGGTCTTTAGGCTCGAGTGCAAGCAAAAATTTCCCTATTAAATTCAAAATGGAATTTCTGAGAATGCTTTTCTATAGTAAGGTTTAATTTAATTTTTTTTTGTTTTGTTTTTTGGGGTTTTTTGGGTTTTTTTTGTTCTCCCTACTCCTCCCACTCCTCTCATTTGCTATGGTTAACAGTGAAAGCCTCCAGTAAATATCAGATAGGAACAGAAGAGGAAAATCAGCCTATTATAGCACAGCACTGACTCTGACAATGTTATAAATGATGGCAAGGCTCCAATTTTTAAAATTGTTTCATTTAAAATCTAAACATTGAATCCCTGTACAGTGTTTAGAGGCTTCTCAGCCTTCTCTGATTCAATTTGGAGGAAACATTTATGGGGTTTAAATTGTTCCTGGCAATTCTGAGCTCTCTTTCATTTTAAACAAATGTATTTCGTACAAAGCCGTGCCACATATGGTCCTGAGGAATCTAAAAATATCAATCAAATTTCATTTGCAAAGCAGTTTTGCTAATAGTCACTGGTTCAATTGTTCTTCCCTCTTGGAATTAAGGGTGGTATAAAATTGATAAGCGCGAAATACACATTTCCAACAGCACTCCTTCTCCTACAGAATGACTAAAAGACTTCACAATCGAATCAAATAAACCCTCGAAAACAGCATGTAGATTTCTTGTTCAGTTACTGTGCCTAAGTCCAATACATTAATCAGTCATCAGAAAAGTTCAGGGTGGCAGTATTTGGTGAATTCATCCCAAGTCTTTCACTTTCTGTGAGCTTCAAAAAATTTGCTCTAACTCAAGAGATAAAATATATACTTATATACACAGATTAAAAGAACATCTAAAGGCTGAATATCAAGAACACAATACTGTTTTCAGTGCTCTCTTAGCAAGTTGCACACTCATTTTGATTTCAGTTTTGCATAATATCCTTAAAATATTTCACCTTTTATTAGTTCATAGAACCAGTCAGAGTCGGAAGGGACCACAAGGATCATCTAGTTTCAAAACCCCTTACATGCCCAGGGACATCCTACCCTACATCAGGCTGCCCACAGCCTCAGCCAGCCTGGCTGCAAACACCTCCAGGGATCTGGCCCCAACCACCTGCCTGGACAACCCATTCCAGGCTCTCACCACTCTCACAGTGAAGAACTTATTCCTTACATCCAATCTGAATCTCCCCACCTCCAGCTTTGCTCCGTTATCCCTAGTCCTGTCACTACCTGATAGACTAAAAAGTCCCTCCTCAGCTCTTTTGTAGGCCCCCTTCAGATACTGGAAGGCCACAATAAGGTCATCTGGGAGCCTCCTCTTCTCCAGACTGAACAGCCCCAACTCTTTCAGTCTGTCCTCATAGCAGAGGTGCTGCAGCCCTCTGAACATCCTTCTCTGAACACGCTCCAGCATGTCCACATCTCTCTTGTAATAAGGGCTCCAAAACTGGATGCAGTACTCCAGATGGGGTCTCACCAGGGTGGAGTAGAGGGGGAGAATCACTTCCCTTGACCTGCTGGCCACATTTCTGCTGTAGGCCAGTCTCTGGTTGGCTTTCCTGGCTGCAAGTGCACACTGATAGCTCATATTGAGCTTCTCATCCAGCATCACCCTCAAGTCCCTGTACTCCAGGCTGCTACCCAGCCAGTTAGTGCCCAGTCTGTATTTGTGCTTGGGAATGCCTCAACCTAGTTCTTTTAAGTCTTCAGTTACCTTTCTGAAATTTTCTTTGCCTTTTAAAAGTTTTCCTTTTTCTTTTCTGACAGTTGATTATGTTCTCAATTTTTCTTTTCGAATAAACTCATTTTTACAAAATCCAACTTGAATTCTGTCATAGCTTTTGTTTTCCTGCCTTTTTGGTTTTCCCTGTCCTTCACCCTGCTGCTGTAGCCTCTCTTTGATTTTTTTTTTTTCAGTTAAACAATGTAACTGCCTTTTTTTTTTTTTTTTTTCCTGGAAGCCCACTTTCAGTGCAGGTTGTTTGTCATATTTGTTAGCTAGTTGTGGCCTGATTTGAGAAGCTGATAGCTGCTTGCAAAATCTACTTACATCAGTCAGACCGCACATTTCAGTACCTTCCTGAAAATCAATGTCAGAATTATCTTTCAATCTTCATTTACATGTTGGGCTAACCGAAACTTTTTTTTTTTTTAAGCACTCACCTTTCACCTTTCTCATTGTGTGAGAACTTGGCGATGCTTTCAGGTCAGACTCAGCCATGGATATGATTGGCAGCGTTCCCAATTAGCATAACTCCAACTCGTCAGGTGAACAGGTAGAATATTTTTTAGCTTTATCAACTGATTAAAGTTAAATCAGTACGTCATTTCTCTTTCTAGAAATCCAAAAGATTTACACCACCTGTTTAGAGCAGGCACATTTTTGCTTGCAGCTGCCAAAACAACCTGTCAGTTCAATTATCTGGAATGCCTATTAGTCAATTTTTAATAAAGCTTCAACTACTTTTTCCTGGCTGTTTAATGATTAAGGTACTTCTGCACACCTTTTAAATATGTGTTTCATGGCCCCTGTGGAATTCAGAAATATATAAAAAAATAAAATAAAATATTTGATTTACTTATAAGATGCATTAGAATTTCATGTCTTGCATGCAACTGCCACTGCTCTCTGCTTGTGGGACCTCCTGTGCCCTTTTGACACTATTAGGTTTTCTACTTGGAAAACTCATTTTGTACTGGTCACAGCACTTGAGAGAATATGGCACTGGTAAGATTCTTAGTTTTAACCTCTAACTAAAAGAGAGATAGATAAACTATCTAAGATAAACTACACAGATAAACTATCTAAGTAAAAGGCTACTAACAGAGAGATAGATAAACTATATGCTTGCTTACACTGCAATCATATGAAAAGGCTGCAACTTTTTTTTTCTCTTTAAAAAGAAAAAAAAAATTATTGCTAGCAGAGCAGGGAAGGACAAAATGGGGAGGGACAGAACCACATACACAGCTTGTATCTGGTTCATGTTCATCGGATTTGCTTCAACAGTTCTTAAAGTATCTCAGGCCTCTTGCCAGGGAGCCAGCCAGGTCATATTAGTGGTTTCCTCTGCAAAAGAAGGAGAAGACTCTTTAGTGATGCCTGCTCTTCTAGATTCAGAACACTTTTCCAGGGAATATGACATCCTTTTTTCCTCTGGTGAAATATTTTCACAATCTCTGTATATCTGAATATATGTCTTTTGCCATTTGGCTACAGTCTAAATGAGGCTGCAGTGACTGTCCATGTGGTCATCCTTTTCATGATGGTCCTGTCATTAAGCACCAGCAGCCTCCAGGTCTAAGGGAATGTATTCACAAAGTCAAAGTTTTTACTAGGAGTGGTGGTTTAGCAGTTACCTGCCCCCCCAGCTAGGACTCAGAAACACTGGAAGTTAATAAATGAAGCTTTATATTTACAGCAATGCACAATATACAAGCAAATATTTACAAGATATAACAGGTATTTACAGATATATACAATGAAAAGGTAATACAGACACCACAGCCCTCCCAGAGACCAAAATCCCCAAGAGAGGGTAACCAACCACCCCCTACCACCTTCCCCCCATTCCCCAATCTTTTCTCACCACCTGTTGATGCTGCAGATAAGCAGAGGTAGATCGGCCAGGGGGTTAGTAGCAGGAAAGCAGTTAGTAGAATTACTGAGAATTAGCTACCAATACAGAGAGACAAAGGAGACCATGCAAAGAGCAGTCGCAGCCAGAGTGGTCAGAAACCGTCTGATATCTAGTGTTTTGGGTACAATTCTTAAAAAAACAATTTTTTTTCTTTCCCAGTAAAACTCTGCTGAAGTGCCATGCTGTGTTTACCTCTCTCAGCCAATAGTCTAATTTCTCACTCAAATTCTCCAATTAGTTCAAACCTGCACAATAGGTTAAATGACCATCACCTTGCTCAGCCTTATCTTTCTTGGTACCTTCTTGCCTAACACAGCTTTCCCTGGATACTGTCTGTCAGGCTGCCTTCTGCTCAAACCACAGGGCAGAATTTTATTAATATTTCTCATGAGAATAAAATTTCTTTATGTCTCACTTTACACAGCTAATCTCTTAGGTAAAAAGACACACATAACAGTGGACATTGCTGCGTGGGTTAAACAGATACTCCACATGTTAAATTATCATTTTTGTTTTCCTTTGCTTTGTCTGGGGAGTGGGTGATGTCACTATTGTCTCAGTATGAAAATTTAACAGTTAAGTGCATCTGAAGAGAATTTCTCATCCAGCCACACCTGAACCATTGAGATACGGCAAGTCAAATTTTTTCCTGGAATTGACTAGCTCCAAAGTGTTTTAAAAACCTGAGTTACTGAATAGGTGACAATTATTTAAAAGTGAAAAAGAGGTTGAATACAAAACATGTCTGACTGTGATATGTCTGCAGTGAACACAAGATTTGTCATGACATGGTATGAACTTTATGTTTCAAGTGAGAATACCAAGACACAAGCAACTTTTAAACTAAAAGTTAAGTCTTGTTTAAGTACTATCATTAAAAAAGAAATACTGAGAGAAAGAACCTGGGAATCTGGGTTGATGAAAAGCTCAACATGAGCCAGTAATGTGCATGTGCAGCCCAGACAGCAACTGTGTCCTGGGTTGCAGCAAGAGCAAAGTGGCCAGCAGGTCAAGGGAGGGGATTCTGCCCCTTTGTTCTGCTCTTGTCAGACCCCACCTGCAGTACTGTGTGCAGTTCTGGAGCCCCCAGCACAAGAATGATGTGGAACTGTTGGAGAGTGTCCAGAGGAGGGCCACAAAGATGCTCTGAGCACCTCTGCTGTGAGGACAGGCTACAAGAGTTGGGGCTCCTCAGCCTGGAGAAGTCTTCCAGGAGACCTTATAGTAGCCTTCCAGCATCTGAAAGAGGCCTACAGGAGGGCTGTGGAGGGACTATTCACAAGGTCTTGTAATGACAGGATGAGGGGGAATGGGTTTAAACTGGCAGAGAGGAGATTTAAACTAGATTTTAGGAAGAAGTTCTTTCCAGTGATGGTGGTGAGACACTGGCACAGGTTGCCCAGGGAGGTTGTGGCTGCTCCCTCCCTGGAAGTGTTAAAGGCCAGGTTGAATGAGGCCTTGAGTGACCTGTTCTAGTGGGAGGTGTCCCTGCCAATGGCAGGGGGTTGGAACTTTGAGGTCTCTTCCAACCTAGGCCATTCTATGATTATCCTCTAACAGAAGATATCTTTCAGGTCTGTTTTTTTGTTCAGAAACTTGTATCAGTTTCTCAGCTTCTCTGAAGCCTCTGCTTGTTCCCTGCCCTAGGAAAAGGTTTTGTGGGATTTTTGTTGTGGTTGTTGTTTTGGTTTGTTTGTGGTTTTTTATTATTATTATTATGGTTTGTTTTGGGGGTTGTTTGGTTGGTTTGTTGCTGTTGTTGTCTTGGCTGCTTGTTCTTTCATTTGGTTTGGTTGGGGTTTTGATTTTGTTTTTTGTTTTGTTTTTCCTTCTGTGATAGAACCATTCTATGATTCTATGATTCTGTCCTCTGGAGGCCAGGCTGCTCACCTGCTTGCTGATCCTCTCTGAGGTTATGTAGTCTCTCTTCCTGCTGTAGACCCTCTGCTCGCTCTACGCCCTTCACCCTCTGCTGCACATATCCTGCTCTCCAGAAACTTCTCCAAGCTGAGCAAATTCAGCTGCTGCAAGGAAAAGCACAAACTCCCCTTCTCCCAGAGCATTTCTGTTGACCCAGGCTTGAGATATCTGAACATTGCAAACCAGATAGTGCCATATATATGCCAAAAAAAGGAGCAGAATCTAAAAATAAAAATAAAATTATCATAACTGCAAATTGGACAGATAAACATCCATTACCCTGATGTAAAGTAAAACTCTACAAGTGCTCTTTAATCCTGCATGACAGAGAACTTAAGAAAAAAAACAACAACAACAACAAAAAAGCTAGTTTTTAAATTGCAGCCCATGTCACAGATAAACAGGGTCATTTGAACAGAAGATTAGTGTAACCTGCTAAGAAAGGAAACAAATCATAAGGACTAAAAATATGCACCTAATTCTTTGCAGCATTTTGAGTGGTATTATGTCAAATTATTTTTATCTACCTTCTTAGACACTACTATCATCATTACATTAACTCTGTATATCAAACTCATCCTCATAATAGCTGCATACTACTGAGAGAAATTATCCAGGTTATACGTCAGGAAACTGAAACACCGAAAGACTGAAAATGAGATCCAACACTGCATGCTGGTGTTTAAAACGTCATTTTACTGGAATTTGGGGGTTTAAATCCAAATCTGTGATCAAAATTAGTCCTCTGTGCTGATTAGCCTGGAAGGTGCCTAAATTTCATAGAATTCCTAGGTTCTTAGCTCTCGGCTTTTTGGTACTTAGAGATCTAAGCTACTCAAATACAGCTTAGTTCCAGTTTGGGGCTCCTATGAGAGCAGAGTCAAGAAGTCAGAAACCCTGCTTGAGCCTGTTGCAGGGTTTTTATCCATTAGCAACTGTCAGGAGCTGTGTTAAATGTTGAAACGCAGAGGCAGCCTGTGCTCTCTTTAAAAGTTAAAGGAGAGTGCTAGCACTTTTTTTGCTGGCATCTTTTCTCCTTTCTTGTTTAGAAAGAGATGAAGCATTTGCTTAGGATTTAGAAGTGAGTTTATTCCCTTCTCTGTCTCATGGAATACAAAAAACACACTTTCTTGTTTTCCAGGTAAGTGCCCTCCATCACCAAGGCCATGCTTCACTCATACCCCTCATGACCTTCACTTTTCCTCCACAGCGACTTTAGTGGAAGAGCTAAAGAGCCAGTAAGAGCCAGTCTCCCTAGAGAACTGAGCAACCAACCCACTTAACTTAAAA
>VWZI01010723.1:271484-293932 GCA_013396835.1 Psilopogon haemacephalus
TACAAGGTGTAAAACCACCACAGAGTTCATAAGTGCCTACCTCCTGGAGGTGTTCAAGGCCAGGTTGGATGAGGCTTAGAGATACATAGTCTAGTGAGAGGTGTCTTTGCCCATACTGAAAGGGTTGGAACTAGATCATCTTTAATGTCTCTTCCAACCTAAAACTTTCTCTGAATCTATGAAAGTGTGGTATGCTACTGACAATGTCTACAGTCTGTAGACCAGGTAATTCCTCCTATACTCCAATCACTGTGCTTGAAGGTTGTTATCATCAGGTGAAAATGTGAAGTGCACAGATTTCTGGATAAATTAAAAGCAGTTATAGGCCAGTAGAGCATTATCAAAGTCAGCCTGAACTACAGAAAACCTTGCTCATTATAGTGTGTATGTTGAGATGAAAACCAAACCAGTCAAAATCCCCCCAAAGCCAAACCAATGTCTAAACTCTTACAGGTGCAGTTCTTCTGTGATAATACATAATTTTTCAGACTTGGGCTTGCTCCATGATATTTAGTATATGCAGGGCTAGTGGTCACACTTTAAAATCCTAGCTGGCTTGGTTTTGATAACCATCCAAAAATTCCACTGCTCATTTAAATTTTGATCCTGCAAAATTGCTTTCATTGCATTCTGTCATTTTCCATTGATTTTTTTTTCCCCCTTTGGAGAATGTCTTAGAATATCCTTGATATCAGAAGGGTCAAAAAGAAAGCAAAATGTGCTGAAAATGTAAATAGGTAAGAGTGGTCTTTACAGTTAAATGAAGTAGGATTGAATTCCAGGAAATCTTCAGCAATTATATTGTATCTTGCACCTTTTTTTTTTCCATTTATGGAAGACAAATAAGTACTTTTTTTTTTTCATTAATTATTTTATCATAGAATCACAGAATGGTTTAAATGGAAAAGGACCTCAAGGATCATCCACTTGCAACCCCCCACCATAGGCAGGGACACCTCCCACTAGAACAGGTTGCTCAAGGCCTCAGCCAACCTGGCCTTGAACGCCTCCAGAGAGTGATCAGCCACAACCTCCCTGGGCAACCTGTGCCAGTATCTTACCACCCTTACTGCAAAGAACATCCAGTTTAAATTTCCCCTCTGCCAGTTTAAATCCATTAACCCTTGTCCTTTCATTACAAAACCTTGTGAATTGTCCCTCCCCAGCCCTCCTGTAGGTCCCCTTCAGATACTGGAAGGCTACTATAAGGTCTCCTGGAAGCCTTCTCTTCTCCAGGATGAAAAGCTCCAAACCTCTCAGCCTGTCCTCATAGCAGATGTGCTCCAGCCCTCTGATCATCTTCATGGCCTATTGCTAAACCATTTGTAACAAAGAAGGTGAGTTTCAAGTAAACAATTATTTGTATGCTTTCAGTGATTATTTGTAGATAGTCAGAGTACCACTGCTGGCTAAAAAAAAAAAAAAAAAAAAAAAAAAAAAAATCAAAATCAAAATGTTTTGTTTTTATCATTGTCAAATAAATTTTTAATTCTTTTTTCTTTTTCACATAAAGAAATTGGCTTTGTCATCAGCTATGAGGTACAGGATTGTATTTCTGCTCCAAATGCAAGTTGTATAGTTGGCATTACAAGATACGAGAAACAGATTCAGATTTTGGCATTTAGACAGATAAGGAGCTGTATACTTTCTCCAACCCAGGTCTTCTCATCCCATTCTATTCCACTGCAGACAGATTTTTGGGTGCAATATGTTTTATAACGTGGAAAATTTTGTACTGCGGATGGTGTTCTAGTTTCATCCTGATGCAGAATAGAAGTAGCCTTTCAAAATTTACATACAGGCATTCATTAATTTTGGGGTTTTTTTCTTTTTTTTTTTTTTTATAATAGATCTGGAGAAGTTCTGAGCTCCAACTGACATCATGACATTAACTACTCAAAATACATTCCGTCTTTCATGCCTTGAAGTTTTTCAACAAAAACAGCTGACAATATGTTTTAGTGCTGCTGCAGTAAGGAAAAGATTAGTGAGGGCTAAGTCTGAGGAGATTCAAGGACTTTGTTTATAATACACCCACCAGCTGAGATGCTTTTTATAAGCTCTGTAATTGGCAATCCATTCAGCAGTCTCACTGAGAGGGTATTTCTCATAAGACAATGGTAATTTTACTTCCAAGCATGGTGGAATACAAGTGGAAATCAGTCTAGAGAACTATCAGCACGCTCACATTGAATGCTTCTTTGGAATTAAAGTTTGCCTGTTGCTCAGTGCCTTGGATTTCATGCCACCCGTTGCTACTCATCGGTACATCTAAACATTCTCTTTTCACATTCACTTATGCCATGGGTAGCTACACATGTGACTCCATGCACTTTTACAGAATTAACTAAGTTGGAAAAGACCTTAGAGATCATGAAGTCCAACCTATCATTTAACACCTTCTAATTAACTAAACCAATGCACTAAGTGCATCATCCAGTCTGTTTGTCACTGCTGTAATGACTCTTTCTGTCTGACAAGTTGGTTATTTAGGATCTGAATCTACAGACTTCTCTTGCAAGTCTGGGTATTGTTATGCTAGAAGGCACTAACAGGGTATTATCAATTAATTCCTCAGTCTTTGCATTGTTTTAAGAGCATTTAATCTACAGGAAAATGTTGGTTCTCTCCTTTCTTAGTATTTTAAAATAGAAAACTTTCCCTAATGCCATATGGGTTTTCTCCACTCATAGATAAAAAAGGCTCTGGCTAGTTCCAATATTTCACGTAATTGTCAGACACCACCTGGAGTACTGTAAACAGTTCTAGAGCTCCCAACACAAGGACATCAAACTGTTTGATCCAGTCCAGAGGAGGCCATGAAGATGTTCAGAATGCTGCAGTAGCTCTGCTATGCGGGCAGGCTACATGAACTGGGGCTCTGCAGCCTAGAGAAGAGAAGGCTTCAAGGAGATCTCATAGTAACCTTCCAGTATCTGAAAGGGGCCTACAGGAAGGCTGGGGAGGGAATATTGACAAGGTCTTGTAATGACAAGATGAGGGGTAATGGATTTAAACTGGCAGAAGGGACATTTATACAGGATGTTAGGAAGAAGTTCTTTTCAGTGAGGGTGGTGAGACATGGGCACAGGTTGTCCAGGGAGGTTTTGGATGTTCCCTCATTTGAGGGGTTCAAGACCAGGTTGGATGAGGTCTTGAGTGATCTGTTCTAGTGGGAGGTGTCCTTGTCTACAGCAGGCAGTTGTAACTGGATGATCTTTGAGGTCCCTTCCAACCTAAACCATTCTATGATTCTGTGACTCTATGATCTCAGCCATCTCAACCACTGAGTTAACAGACACTGTACAGCCATTAACATTCATGTATTTAAAATAGTGTCATACCAATACGATGTTGCACGATGCTTGCAGTGACAGATCGTTTGTTCCATTGATGTGGGTTTGTTTGGTTTTTTTTGTGAAGCCTGATCTAATAAATAGTCTAATCAGATGATACAGAAATTGTCAACTGAAGGGACACCTTTTGCATTCCCATGAAGCAGAAGGATTTGCATTTTCTTCTGGTGGCTGTGTTCATCCATATTTCCCTAAATATTTATGGTAATATTATTGCGTTATACGTAGGGAAAAGGCTTTGCAAGCCAGAGGAAGCTGAAACCATTATTAGTTGGTCTTCTTTGGTTTACAACCATTTATTCATTGTGTGGTAGGTGCACTACTCTAAGGAAAATCTTAGCTGATTCATTTGTGGTAGTTTTTTTCCTAATTCTTCAGTCAACAAAACAGAGCCTGCACTCCAGAGGCCTAACCGGCATGTGGCTTTGTAAGGCAGCATTAATAGATCTATCAGCTCCGTGGCTAAGATAGGACCCTGATCCCCAACATCAATTTGGAGACAGGTCCTTCATTCATATGTTTTCCTATCTTACTTTGCACAGGACTCTGGGGAACAGATTACAAAATGTAAGTTATCAAAGGAACAGATGTATCTGAGGAGGGCCTACAGGAGAGCTGGGGAGGGGCTGTTCACAAGGTCTTGTAATGACAGGACGAGGGGGAATGGGTTCAAATTGGTGGAGGGGAGATTTGAACGGGATGTTAGGAAGAAATTCTTCACAGTGAGGGTGGTGAGGCACTGGAACAGGTTGCCCAGGGAGGTTGTGTCTGCTCCCTCCCTGGATGTGTTCAAGGCCAGGCTGGATGAGGTCTTGAGCGTCCTGATCTAGTGGGAGGTGTCCCTGCCTGTGGTGGGGGGTTGGAACTGGATGATCTTTGAGGTCTCTTCCAACCTAGACCATTCTGTGATTCTATGATTCTCTAACTGAAAGCATGCNTTTCAATATTCACTCTTTGGCCATTGTTTGCATTATGGGAGCACTCTGGACAAGTGTGAAGATTTACTAGGTTATTTAATCAAGTCCGTGTCAGTATGAGTGTATTTCAACCTTCAGCTTCTGCACTGGATTGCAGAGCCCAGACCTAAGTACACACATTCCCTGTGAAATCCATGTGCTCTGCATAAGGATATTGAGATGCCTTTGAAAGGTCTTAGAATCACTGCCCCCCAGATTGGAAGAGACCTCAAAGATCATCCAGTTCCAACCCCCCTGTGCCATAGGCAGCGACACTTCCCATTAGATCAGGATGCTCAAGACCTCATCCAGCCTGGCCTTGAACACCTCCAGGGAGGGAGGAGCCGCAACCTCCCTGGGCAACCTGTTCCAGTGTCTCACCACCCTCACTGTGAAGAACTTCCTCCTAACATCCCGTTTACATCTCCCCTCTGCCAGTTTGAACCCCTTTGTTCTGAAGGAACAAAGAGAGGAGCTGGTTTCAAAATGTCACCAGTCCCCAAAGTCGGGGACCACTTCTGTGGACAAATATTGACAGAATTTCCCCCATAATGGTCCCCATTATTTTCCATACTGGCTAAGGATACTATTGCAGCATGGATGAGCACGCATGTCCTTTCCTTATTGCTCTTCTTCCTATAACTCCACCCTGTTCTCCATTAGCTTGTTTTATGCACTCTGACTTCATCTGAGTTACTGACGTGTAGCTGATTACACTTCCAAGCTTGCACCTGATGAGAAATGGATTTTAAGTGATGCTTTCTCTGTTTCTGTGGTATATGAATTCTTCCTCTGAGAACTGAAGAAGATGCACTGGGTTATTTCATCCACTTCTTTGCCAGGAGAAGATTGCTTCTATCCTTTAACTCAGAGTAGGTTATTTAGAGTTGAAAATAAGGAACTTATCTGCTACAGTAAAACACAGACAGTTTCAGATATGCCTAAATTTGGCCTAGGGGGAAAAAAATGAAATAAAAACTAGCGATACGCCAATTGATGGCTGTTTTAATGACTCACACAGATTTGGATTTCTAATTCTTTACAGAATAATCTTCAACATAGTCTTCAAAGAAACAGCACCAGCCCAATGTTTCTGACCATCTCAACAACCACGGTTCTGGAACTGTCGAGGGCTTAAGGTTAAAGTCTTCTGCACTATATTACTGTCTGTTCGTGTTTACCCAACACCTAGCCCTGAGACCAAAAAATCCATTGCATAAATCCAAGTGACAATCTCGGTCGTAATATATCCCCCACCACCTGCCTAAGTCCAGGGAGGGGGTGAGGAGGGGGAGAATCAAGTCGTACTATTATCTAGCTGGCAGTCTTAAAACATCACAAAAAATGTATCTGTGGATTTGGACCACATTCATCTAGGGGATGAACAATACCCATATGTTCACCAGATGACTAGAGAGCTGGGTTGATTGAGTCAAAGTTCAAGGCCGCAACAAAGGATAACTTGTTTCTTCAGGCCTGGCTTTGATTAGATCCCTGTTTACATAGATAGATATATGTATATTATTTTTTTTTTTTCTAATGAATGTTCCAAAATATGCAGGAAGATCATTGTTACATCTTATCTTTTTTTCTTTTCTTTTTTTTTTTTTTTCCCTGATATTTTCTGTGTTTTATGGGCTATTTTCCTTAAGAATTTATTTCCATTACAGCGACTCACAGCTGGAATTAGAGCAGATGCAGATCTCTTAATTCAGAAGCCAGAAAACTGAAAATTAATGCTGAAGAGAAATCTTAGGGAATGTTACTCACTCATATAGTCTCACTCTATACATATAGGCTTAGAGATGCAGAGACAGGTATAAAGGAAGAAAAATATTTTAATTAATGCACACACACACATGTATATGCAAAAGTAGAATGTACATAAAACTAGTTGTGCTGGTTTGAGGATAACTGGAATAAATTAATGAGAAAAAAATAGATTATAGGCTGTGAAAAGAAAACAATGGTGATGTCTGCTTCACTCATAGGTTTGATGAGATGTATGAAAACAAGGACAAACATAGATAAAGCAACCTGAGTTTGTGTTTCTCCCTGGGCTTCTGCCACATACAATACTTCTGCTTGTATCTGTGTAACCAACCAATCATTCTGCTTCTAACAACCCTTGCCAATCCTTCCAACTCACCTTGCACATGAGGCAGATTCTGGGATAAGGGCGGCGGTTGGAAAGAAGGTGGAAGGATGGTTGGGAGCCCCTCCTAGGCACTCTGATCTCTGGGAGGGACATTGTGTTTCTGTATTACTTTTAACTTGTATATTTCTGTATATAGCTGTAAGTATTTGTAATATATTGTAAATATCTGCTTGTGTATTGTGCTAAGCTGTGAATATAAAGCTTCATTCTTTAACTTCCATCCAGCTAAGTCTAGTCTGGGTGAATTCACTGGGTGTGGGGGTGGCAGGGAACTTCCAAACCATCACAATAGTGATATTTAGATGCATAAAAGGGAGGGTGTGTGTATGTGTGTGGCCAAGTAGTAAACTTCAGCACTTCATCCACTTAATTTAGAAGGAAGAAGACAGAAGGAGCTGAGTTTGTTTTCTTTTTCATATCTAAGATGAATGGCATGGAAGTGTTCTGCATCATAATCTCCTTAAGCAAAATGCTAACCTATTGAGTTTCAAAGCCTCTGAAACACTGCATTATCTACAGCAAAAATATTAGAGCCTTTTGAGATTTTTTTTTCTCTGATAAATTTGTGTTCTGCACTTCCTAGGGATAGCAAAGATCTGGGCTCTGAATGTAATTTCTTTGCATTTACCTAAATGAAAATAATGCAAATAAAACCTTATTCTTTTGCACAGGTTACTTACACCTTGAGCTTAATGGAGCAACACTGCATGAAAACACAAGTAGGCAAGGAATAGGTCCAAATTTTTTTTGTTGCTGATCTGCAGAATGACTGCAGGCTGAAAAATAACTTTTTCACACTGAGGTGGGAGTAATGTAGAATCCTGCCTTGCAGTGGATCAGATGGCTTCTGAAGGCTGCACCTGGAGTGACTTGCTGAAGGAGAAATCTTTTCCAAAGAGAACAATAAAACTTGAGAAACTGGAAGAAAGGCTTGCTGTGGCCTCTGTGTACACAGGGTTAAGTTTGCTTAATCATTACTGAAGTTTTAATTAAATAATTGGTTTTTTTTCTTTGAAGTAGAATAATTTAATAGGTTAAAATAATGTTTATTTAATTAAAAACGAAATTATAACCTATTATCTAACGCAAATAATCTGAAGAAGCTGACTAGAAAGGGAGTGAGAAAGCCTTCTAAGTTTGAGAAGGCCACTTTCATGACATAAAATGCTCCAATTCCATCCCAAGGTCACAGCTTGTTTCTAGATAATTGTCTAGATGTCTAAGTTGTGAAGAGATACAAATACCATTAGCAATATTGCATTCATGTATCTTTGCTGTTACAGAAGGGAAATATTCCAATTCAGTGGAAGCACAAATATTACCACAATGCCTGATTTTCTAGCATTCCAGCAGCAAAAATCCCCAAAACCAGAGTAGAATGGAAGCAACACAAGCCAGATGATATAAAATCACTAATTCTGAGACATGGGAAATTTAATAAAATTTTAGGGGGGTTTCTGGTTTTCTTTTATTTTTAAGCACAGGGGTGTTAACATCCTGTAGCAGGCTGTCCAGAGAGGTAGTGAGATCTCTGGAGATGTTTGGCAACCTGCCCTGATTAGCTCTTTGAGAAGGGAGTTAAGCTAGATGACCTCTGGAGGCCCCTTCAAGCCTGAGCTACTCTGGTTCTGTGATTTCATGATCCTGATGTACCCTGGGAAGGTTTTAAAACCAAACTAAAAGAAGGAATTCATAGTCTCACTTCCCCTGTGTTGTTCAGGCTGTTGATTTAGAGTGCAGTTTATAACATTTTTGTTCATGAAAATGCCATAGGCTTTGTTGCTTCTTCTAGTTAGCTGTGCCCTTCTGCTGTGTTTGGATATCATCACATAGGACTCATGCAGCTTTTTGTGGTCTGGAGGCTCAGTAGCAAAAAATAAAACGCCAGCAAAATCTTGTTTTGGAGACAGCTCTTATTATTGGCAAACAGCTCAAGTAATGAGATGCATATGATACATATGTGTCATCCTAAGACATTGTCTGATGAGTTTCTTTGATCTAATGACACATTTTGTCCTCATTCAAGGCTTTAGGTGTTGGGAGATATGCCCAATAAAGAAGCAAAAGTACAACTTTTCAACAGGAACTTCTACGTAATGCATCAGACTCTACCTTTTTTATTTTAGGATTCCAATGAAGCATAAAAAAGATATCAGATCAGGTGAATGCCAACCTCATGAGGCTCAACAAGACTGTGTGTAGGGTCCTGCATCTGGGTCAGGACAGTCCCAGGCACTGATAATAGGCTGTACAGTTAATGGCTTAAGAGCATCCCTGGAGAAAAGGACTTGGGGTGCTGGTGAATGAGAAACTCAATATGAGACACCAGTGTACACTTGCAGCCCAGAAAGCCGAACATATCCTGGGCTGCATCAAGAGAAGTGTGGCCAGCAGGTAGAGAGAGATGATTCTCCTACTCTAGATTGCTCTTGTAAGACCCCAATTTGAGTACTGTATTGAGTTCTGGAGCTCCTATTAAGGGAAAGATCTGGACATGCTGAAACATGTACAGAGAAGGATCAGAGGGATGGAGCACCTCTTCTATGAGGACAGACTGAGACTTGGGGCTCTTCAGTCTGGAGAACAGAAGGCTTCAAGGAGATTCTATTGTGGCCTTCCAGTATCTGAACGTTGCCTACAGGAAAGCTGGCAAAGGACTTTATAGAATGTCAGGTAGCGATGGGATTTGGAGAATGGAGCAAAACTAGAGGGAGATTTAGATTAGACATCAGGAAGAACTTCTTCACCATGAGGGTAGTGAGGCACTGGAACAGGTTGCCAAGGGAGGTGGTTGAAGTCCTATCTCTGTATATTTCTAAGGCCAAGCTGGTTGTGGCTCTGGGCAGCCTGTTGTAGTAGAAAGTGTCCCTGCCCACGGCAGGAGGTTTGGAACTGGATTATGCCTGTGGTCCCTTCCAACCCTGATAATTCTGTGATAATAGACAAATTAAAATTATTGCAACGGATTAAGCAATATTGGCATGTCTTTGAAAAAAAACACATTTGTTTCCTGTTAAGATATAAAAATTAAAATATATGCAATGTCAGATAAAAGTTTATTGGTGTTGGAATTAGATGATCTTTGAGGTCACTTCCAACCTAAACCATTCTATGATATGACAAAAATTCTGATCTCCAGAATGGTTGTGTGTATTTTGATCTTTTGCAACTCAAAAAAAAAAAAAAAATCCCCAAAATTTCTACAAAGATGAGAAAGATGAGATGCTTCCTAAATCTTGTGCATGTGTAAAGACACACCAAAAACCAACAAACTCATGCCAGCATGGATAACAATGGCTGATGTTTTTTAATATGACAAATTTACTTCAGAAAACACTGTCAGAATTTTACAAAACATAAATATTTTAAAAGCTTCTCTATCCTCCAACACAAGATGAACATCAAAGTGTTGGAGTGAGTCCAGAGGAGAGCCAAGAAGATGCTCAGAGGGCTGCAGCAGCTCTGCTATGAGGACAGGCTATGAGAGTTGCAGCTCTTCAGCCTAGAGAGGAGAAGGATTAGAGGAGACCTTGTAGTAGCCTTCCAGTATCTGAAAGGGGTCTACAGGAGGGCTGGGGAGGGACTATTCACAAGGTCTTGTAATGACAGGACAAGGGGTAATGGGTTTAAATTGGAAGAGGGGAGATTTAAACTGGATGTTAGGAGGAAGTTCTTTGCACTGAGGGCAGTGAGACACTGGAACAGGTTTCTCAGGGAGGTTGTGGCTGCTCCCTTCCTGGAGGTGTTGAAGGCCAGGTTGGATGAGGCCTTGAGTGACCTGTTCTAGCAGGAGGTGTCCCTGCCTATGGCAGGGGGTTGGAACTGGATGATCTTTGAGGTTTCTTCCAACCTAAACCATTCTATGATTCTATGATCCTGTTATTTTATGTTCTGGAACATTAGTTTGAGCCTAGGCCTCATGTGGGTATCATCTTACCTAATAGAAGCACTGCAGTATATGTTTATATATTCTAAGTCCTCCTTACAACTGATGGAAAAAGGTAAACAGGTTCGTCATACTCCAGTACATGAAATTAATTGTTGTGTCTTTAGCTGACGCTCACGGAAAGACTGACAAGTAGAAGTTTCAACCCCCAACTGCTTGCATTGTAATTCTAATAAAATAAATATTTAAACCCAGATAAGACTGGAGTGTAAAATCTTTTTTTTTTTCTTTTTTTCAATATGTCTTTTCTTTCCTTGTATTCTGCCTAATTAATCGCAATGCCGTGTTTGACTTACTAAAAGCTGGAAATTATGTTCCCACAATCTACTTTCCATTCTTCCACGAAACCTACAAAGTATACTCTGCTTGAATGTGTGGCTTATAATTGAAACATACTTTTGATATCTCTGCTGTTATTAAAGTCATATTTATGAGTACATATTAATTATTGGGAGATGAATGGAAGTTCGGGAGATAATTCTGTCAATCTGACTGTCTAACATTTAGGCAACAATTTTGCAGACTCTCTCTGTACATACAGATTAAATTGTATCATTCAAAAAGAAAAATCCATATGCATACTTTATTTTATTTTATTTTTCCAGTTTTCACTTCATAATGACCTCAGGACACGGCGTTTTGAGGGGATTAATGATCTGCTAGAAGATGTTCATTGCCCAAGGTATAGAGATTTAGGCGGGTCATTAACACTGGGGAAATATTTTGTACTTCGATCATTGCTGTCAGGTTTCTTAATGTATTCAGCCTTTTAAAATAAGCTCTTAAAGACTTTGATAAAGCAAAATTTCAAACTTGAAGCATCTGACAAGATTCACATTAAAACAATCTCCTAGGAAAGAAAAAAAAAAGTCCTTAGAATAAATCTCTCTGGTCCTTTATTTTTTCTTGGGTTTTGTTTTTTTTTTTCCTTTCTATCTGACCTACTTTTTCTGTCCACTTGTCCTCTGAAGTCCTTCAGTAATCAGGTTGCACATCTATCTAAAGCCCATGAGCAAAGTATTTTGGCCTTTGGCTGAAAAATTTTAAATAGCAGTACTGTCATACAGCCCACTGAAAGACAGATAGGCATTCATGTGAACTGAACAAGTCTCTTCGCATATCTTTCCATGTATGTGTGTGTGTATATATATATATATATACACACAAACACACATTGGTGCAGATGACAATAAAAAAGCAGACACAATTAACTTTCAGCTGAGAATGCTGACACAGCTTAGAATATTCTGCCTGTGACTTTATTAAGGGTGAAAAAGAGCAGACAATCTTACTTTGTAGCTCTGATGTGCTTTAATGTGCCCATGATAACATTACAAGAAAATATAAATTGAATTAAAAAAATGGTTTTCACTGAGATTTTCTTGTCATCCTAAGTAAAACAAACGGTGTGTAATAAGGATTTGCCATTTAATTTCCTCCTCACTTTGAAAGAATCCAAACATGGTGAGTCGAGCCATTTTAATCTGTGATCTCATTTGGAATCTTTTGTCCACATAAAATCAAGTCTTGTGTTTCTATCTTCTTGGTTTATTTGGTTTTTAAAGGCAGGATCAGGTATTTTTCAGATGATATGGTGAGAGCACCTTTTATTTCTGGCCAGAATACACTCCGACACAAGACAATATCTACATTGTCATCCTCATTATTGAATTTATGAAAGGGAAACTGAGCCTATCTTTCCTTTACAGCTAGGACTCCATCAGATTCCAGCTGATGGAGAAGCCTGTGACCTGGGAGGCCCAGATACTTCCTCCTTCTCCAGTTTATAATCTCTCCTGGTGCCTTTCAGCACTTCAGTCTCACCTCCTCTTGAAACAGGAAGACAGCACAGCATTCTGGTTTAACATTTTGCTGAAGCCCAAGGAGGCAAAAGTTTAATTTTTATCAAAGTCTATCACTGACCAGTTACCTTGAGTGATACTAAAACTGGTTGCATGCATTTTTCCCATGCATTCAATGACATGGGACAGATTTCTTTTTAACATCCAGATAGATAAACCTAGGGCATGTTCCAGACACTATCACACTGTGCCTGAAGCACCAAAATTAATCTGCATGTGTAATCAGGAGAACAGTAGCATCGTGACTATAACTGTAATCTGTTGAATGAGAAGATACCAGCTTCAAGGCTGCCAGCGGCCACCATGCTGATTCAGGTGTCTAACTCAAAGAGAGGAGTAAGGAGGAGAAAAAGTCTGTCACAGTATGGGATTTATTTACGTGCTTTATTTGTAGATTCATAGAATAATTTGGGTTGGAAGGAATCTTAACGGTGATCTATTTCTAACTCCACTGCCATGGGCAGTGATACCTTCTACTAGACCAGGTTATTTCATCTAACCTGGCTTTGAACATGTGCAGGGAGGCTGCATCCACAACCTCCCAAGACAACCTGTTCCACTCTCTTCACCCTTGCTATAGAGAATTTAGTTTTAACATCTAGCCTAAATCCATCACCTTCCAGTTTAAAGCCATTCACCGTTGTTCTATCACAACAAGCTTTTGTAAGAAGTCCTTTCCCAGCTTTCTCACACGCTCCTTCAAAGTACTGGAAGGCCACTATAAGGTATCCCTGGAGCCTTCTTATCTCTAGGCTCAACGGCCTCAACTCTTGCAGCCTGTTCCCATAGGAGATGTTCCTGTCCTCTGATCATCATCGTGTCTCTGTCATGGACTTTTGTCAGCTTGATTAAATCTTTGCCAATCCTGCAGGGTCATGAGGTATGTATNCCTGATATAGTGCAAGGTGCCCCTGCCTATGGCAAGGGGTTGGAACTGGCTGATCTTTAAGGTCTCTTCCAACCTAAACCATTCTATGATTCTATGAGATATATATATATACACACACATCTATGCTAAATTTATATTATTTTTAACAGTATTTGAGTAGCTTCAAAGTATTTCTCCAACTGCTAACTCGTAGTTTGTCCTCCCTTTAAATGGAGTCTGAGATGATCACAGCTGGGGAGGGATATTTTAGACTATCAGGTAGTGACAGGACTAGGGGGAATGGGGCAAAGCTGGAGGTGGGGAGATTCAGATTGAATGTGAAGAGAAAGTTCTTCACCATGAGAGTGGTGAAAGCCTGGAATGGATTGCCGAGGAAGGTGGTTTGGACCAGTTCCCTGGAGGTGTTTAAGGCCAGGCTGGACAGCATAATCTAGGGTAGGATGTCCCCATCCATGGCAGGGGGTTTGGAACTCGATCCTTGTGGTCCCTTCCAACCCTGACTGATTCTGTGATTCTATGATTCTAAATCAAGTTAACTGAAGTAACAGCCCACGTATCACTTAGCACATCTTAACCTAAAGACTAAGAAAGTGTTAAGGTTCATATGTAAGTTTTTTGCTGGAAGATTAGAGTTTGCATCATCTTACGATTCTAACACCAGGTATTCCAAGTAGAAAATCAGTTCACAGCTGTCTATAGAGCCCAGGATCCTATCAAGTGTTTAGGGTGTGATTTGTTCTACTTACTTTTCTAAAAAGAATTCTTGTGCAACGGGGGGATGTTGTCCAAATTAACTAATAGCCATTGAAGAAGGAAGCCAAAAATCTGGAGAATACATTAAGTTCAATTAGACATTTAAGAAGGGTGGGATGAATAATGCTCTGGATCTGTTCATCCTGAATGCTATACTTATTAGTCTAGATATCTAAGACAATTTTAAACTGGAACTAAACCAATTTTTTTTTTTCCTTTCTAAAATCTGGGGATAAATGCTTCATTCTGAGTGAAACTAATGTGTCGAACTTTCAAGGGAAATTAAGAGAACTCAGGAAAATATTTGCTTGTCATTGAGTAGGGATGGTGATTATAAATTAAACACTAATTTAGATGAATTATGAGGAGAGACTGAGGGAGCTGGAGCTCTTTAGTTTGGAGAGGAGGAGACTGAGGGGTGACCTAATTAATGTTTATGAACATGTAAAGGGTGAGTGCCAAGAGGAGGGAGCCAGGATCTGCTCGGCGATGCCCAGTGAGAGGACAAGGGGCAATGTGTAGAACTTGAGGCGTATGAAGTTCCATGGAAATAGGAGGAAATTTTTCACCATGAGGGTGATGGAACACTGAAACAGGATGCCCAGGGGAGTTGTGGTGTCTCCTTCTCTGGAGATATTCGTAACCCATCTGGATGTGTTCCTGTGCAATCTGCTCTAGGTGGATCCTGCTTTGGCAGGAAGCTTGAAATGGATGATCTTTCAAGGTCTCTTCCAGCCCCTAACATTCTGTAATTCTGTATATTTCTTAGACTTTTTGGACACAGATTTTAACAAACCACTTTAATTCCTTATATGGAATTTGATATTCAAATATTATTTACAAAGGGGATAGATACCGCCAACATAGATGCAAGACAGACACTTGGTTTCAGTCTTTTTCATGTTTAATACTGTGGTTTCTTTGATGTTCAGAGTCTGTTGGGTTTGGGTTTTGGTCTTTTGGGGGTTTTAAAATTTATTTTTATTTGTAAGCCACCACAGAGTCATTAAACAGGTCGGTTGATTTAAATTTTGAGGCACCTTACTGGGTGGCATACTAAAGCACTGACTTGGTATGCCAACAGTACAAAAACAGTGAGCCAGTTTATTCCACAGAGGATGCAGAAAAGGTAAATTCTTCCCAATAGAATAATGAATGCTGTCTGATCTTATGATTTGCCAGTAAATCTCTCACTTTTTTTCTAAGGTAGTTTATTTTACAGAACACTGTTTTCTGTGTTACAAATGTGCTCTGCTGCTGTTGTTTCTGTGTTCTTCTGTGTTGTTACTCATTTTTCATCCTAACCAAACTGGATGTTAACGCAGCACCTCTATCTGATGCCTGACAGTCACCATCAGCAAACAAGATGATCAAGTAACAGTAATGGAAGAAATAGCAGATGTGAATGAACCCAGTATCCCTCACTTTTTTTTTTTTTTTATTATTTTGATCCAGTTTAAAATATTCTCAGCTGTGTGAATTTGAAAGAAATATGCAACTTGGACCAGAACTTGCTTTTTCTGCCAGAGTCCCTGCTTAGTGGTTATGGTGGTAGTGATGATGATAGCAGGCCCAGAGGCAATGTTTTGAATATGTATGCCTCCTCTCTTCGTCGCAGAATCAAAGAAAGGTCTGTGTGCTGTGAGCAAAAGATATGCAGTTGATTTAGTTCCTTGCAACACTATTGTTTCTCTGAAGGCATTCCTCGCTTTGATCAATAAGTTATCATAAATAAAAAACACAGCAATTGCATAGAAGAGCCTTTCTTGAGAAGGAATAATGTATCTCAAAAACTCAGCATGCCCATAATTCCTACAATGTGGTATGGCTCCAGATCAAGGACAATCCTCCCTTCTATTTCCTGGTGCATAGATAGTGTGGTTGGGTGATTTGTGAGATGTTTTGTCTTCTAGGAACAGCCTGCATGGTCAAGTCTTGGTTTATTTGTTGGCTGGGTTTTGGTTTTTTTCACTCTCTTAAGTGTAACCTCTTGATTCAGTATAATAATGACAATTCTAGTGTTCAAAGTCAGATATTTAATACTGGATAAATAAAATGTTTCATTCAAGGCTGAAAAAAAAATACCCAAAACTCTACTTTATTGTAAAAGAGCTTTAAAGATCTATCCAAGAAAAGTTAAAAAGGTGAAAACAGTCCAGACAGTTGTATTCAGAACGATACAAGACGGGAAATAGAGATTATTTCCCTTCTCTATAGTGCTCTAAACACAACATAGACAGACCAGAAACTTTCCTACATATCTCAAAATTAGGAAGAAGTAGATTTCCCCACCATTGTCTATACTGTATTTACTAGTAAAAGTCAAATCATGTTTCATTGATTGTAATCTTTCTGTGCACATAGTGCATTTGACATGAGCACACCTACTTGGAGGATGTAGCCTTCCAGTATCTGAAGGGGGGCTACAAAAAAGCTTGGGAGGGACTTTTTAGGCTATCAGCTAGTGACAGGGGGGAATGGAGCAAAGCTGGAGGTGGGGAGATTCAGACTGGACATGAGCATGAAGTTCTTCAGCATGAGAGTGGTGAGAGCCTGGAATGGGTTGCCCATGGTGGTGGCTGGAGCCGCATCCCTGGAGGTGTTTAAGGCCAGGCTGGATGAGGCTGTGGGCAGACTGATGTAGGGTAGGGTGTCCCTGGCATGGCAGTGAGGTTGGAATTGGATGATCCTTGTGGTTACTTCCAACCCTGACTGATTCTATGATTCTAGAAATAACCAGATCAATCCCCATATATCTCATGTGATACATCTGGACGGATCTCAGATGAGATATATAAAAGATGACAAGGAGGTGTTCAAGGCCAGGTTGGATGAGGCCTTGAATCGCTTGTTCTAGTGGGTGGTGTCCCTGCCTATGTTGGGTGGTTGGAACTGGCTGATCTTTGAGGTCCCTTCCAACCTAAACCATTCTATGATTCTATAAATCCTCTCTGCATCTGGGTAAGAATCTTTCACATCCTCTTGGAGCCAAGGAGATTAATTTGAACCAGTGGTCATCAGGGAAGAAGAGTCTTAGGGTGTTAAAAGGAGGAGCTCACTGTATTGCAATTTACATTCTTCATTGACATTTGGGAAATCATTTAAGGACTTCACTCACATTTTATAGAACGAAGAAAACGCTACTTAAAATTAATATATCTGCAGTTTGGGCTGGGCTGCAGCAGGACAGGACTTGCACAAGCAATAAAATATAAGTTGGGAAGAGAATAATAACTCATAACAACAGCCTTAGTCTCCCATGGCATCAAGTAGTAGAAGTTCCATAGAACGCTCTCCGCTATGCAAACCAGAAACATAATTTCATCCATCAAGACAGTTGCCTCCAAATAGCTAAACTTTATGTAGTTACCCAACCACACTCTCTGCAGATAGGAAAGGGACAGAATTAATTTGTTGGTCACGTCATAAAGGATATTATGCTTTATCCTTCAGATGTGAGAATTCCCATTACATAAGATATATAGAAAATCTGGAAAGCATTACACCATACTTTTGTTCTATTTGTGAATTATTTGGTCATGAATGATGGGAATATGCTGTGAGGAAAATAAGTCTTTCCATTTATTTCTTGCATTTATTTCCAAATACACACAGTAGGTGAGATAATTTTGTTAATAAAGGGTTATTTATAACATCATTGCTGTTAGGCACCCCAGGCACAGTGAGCCAATGGCAATTCCATCTTAGGACAAAGAAACAAATGTGAGATCTTTTTTTATGAGTGAGATAAGGTCATATATCTTTCAATGTGAAATACAGAATATTCTGAATAGTTTAGTATTCAATTACGTTGCTGCTGGAGTTGTTTGATAGGCATTGCCTCAGTCCTCCACCAGTTTTACCTATAACACCACCGAGATTAATGACGATTCCAGCTCCATTTCGTAAAACCAGAAGATTGGAAACAACTTGTTTAAACATAATTAAATTCCTTCAACATATTCCTTCAGTAGTTAGCCTTTGCAAACCAACATAATCATGCACTTGAAGAGACAAGCACCTTGATTAAAGATGTAGATTGTTCCTGAATTGCCACTTGAGATATGTTAAAGAAAGATACCTAAAACAGTCCTTATCTGCATAAATCTCTTGCTTGGAAATTTAAATTGCTGGGAAACACATTACTAATTACAATATCAGGCTATTCAAATAAGACAAGTAATGACAACAAATATGAACTTCTTACTCTTTTTAATAGTTTTGATATTGATTATTCCATTCTATTGTTCCTGAATTGCCACTTGAGATATGTCAAAAAACAAAGATACCTAAAACCATCCTCATCTCTATGAATCTCTTGCATGGAAATTTAAATTTGCTGGAAGAAACACATGACTAATTACAATAGGAGGCTGTTCAAATGACACACAAAAAAGAATTGCTACAAGCATGAGCTTCTGAGTCTTGAAAATAGTTTGGATATTGATTATTCCAATATGCTCCAGAAGCATTCATTTTTCAGAGTTTTAATTAAAAGTCTAAATTCACATGGTTTGTTTAACTCCGTCAAGCAGAACAGCACACAAGTAGACTATGGTTCCTGTAATCAGTTATTTTCATCTTTTAACTTCTTGAAAATTAATGGGAAGAAGGAATTGCTTAAAGTATTTCTGTTAGTACACCCCCTTTAAAAAAAAAAAGAAAAAAAAACCAGGGTACTTTTTTTTTTTTTACTTTGTACAGAACACAAATTTCCTACAGTTATGCTAAAGCAAAATGACTTTTCTATTTGCAGGAATTTCCTGAAATCATTTCCAATTACTAGTGCTGTCAGAAATCAAATTTGGGAATTACCTTTGGGGAAAATATTTGAGCTAATGAATCCATTCTGAAAGGAAATCTTAAACCTCTATAACTTTTTTTTCCTTTTTTTTTTTTTTTAAGAATAAAAATCTTACAGTTTTCTATTAAACAAAAAAAAAAAAAGAAAGAACTGGGGAGCTGGGGAGGAAANAATCTTACAGTTTTCTATTAAACAAAAAAAAAAAAGAAAGAACTGGGGAGCTGGGGAGGAAAGAGAATTGTTAGCTGCAACACAATTGTCTTGTGAAGCAAAGGTCTAGAAACAAGCAGCTGAGCACGTTAAGACTGGTTGACAATACAATTTACAAAAACAACTATTTCAGCAAAACAGGGGAAGAAAAGCTGACTGCATACATTGAGGCTAATGAAGAGAAGCAGAAAGCAGAGACTGCTGCTAAATTTAAGAACTTACCAGTGAAAGAGCAGAGAGGTGAAGTCTGGAAGAGCAGAGCTTTCAAAGGGAATAGCAGAAGCTGAAAAGCCTCTGAAAGCTCGTTAGTTGTCCTTTCTATCTCTTTCCAAGTGCCAAAGAATTATTTGACTAACTTACAACCTGCATTTTATTTTAAAATTAGGATGATTTTTTTTTAATATTAAGATAGATTCATTTCATCAATCTCAATCTCTGTATCTTTAGACAGAAAAATAAACACCCTTATATATTTCTCTTTACACATGAAAGCATATCTATGAAAATTCTAAGTATATTTGTAGGAAAATTTGCATGTGCATTTAAAGAAGAAAATGCAATCAAGTGGAAGCTTGGCTGAAATTACAAGATAAAAATGTAATCAAAATATCAAAGCTCCATTTGGAAAGTTAAAAATATTGTATGTAAGCCTTTTTTTGCTAGGAGAGCAGCACTGCAGAGGAGTACTTGGGAGTGCTGATTGATGAAGCACTTGACGTGAGCCAGCAATGTGTGCTGGCATCCCAAAACATACCTGTGCTGCATTATAAGATGTGTGGCCAGCAGCAGGTCAAGGGCATTGATTCTACTCATCTCTTCTGCTCTTACGAGATCCCACCTGGAGTTCCGTATCCAACACAAGGACATGAATCTGTTGAAGAGGGTCCCAAGGAGGGCCACAAAGATGATCAGAGGCCTGGAGCACCTCATCTACAAGGACAGGCTCGTATCAGGCACAGTGTGACCAGCAGCACTGGGGATGTCATGCTGCCCTATGCTGGTACTGGTGAGGCCTCACCTCGAGCACTGTATGCTACTCTGGGCTACTCACTGCAAGAGGGAGATTGAGGTGCTAGAATGGGTCCAGAGGACAGTGACAAGACTGAGGAAGGGACTGGAGGGAAAGGGTGATGAGGAGAGGCTGAGGGAGCTGGAGTTGTATGGTCTGCAGAAGAGGAGACTAATGGGGGACTTTATCACACTCTACAGCTACCTGAAGGGAAGTTGTAGTCAGGTGGAGGTTGGACTCTTCTCCCATGCAACTTGTGCCAAGATAAGAGGGTATGACCTAAAGTTACACTGGGGGAGGTTTAGGTTGGATGTTAGGAACCACTTGCTCATGGAAAAGATAAACACTGAAATGGACTGTCCAAGGAGGTGGCCGAGTCACTGTCCCTGGAGGTGTTTAATGAAAGCTTGGATGTGGCACTCAGTGCCATGGTCTGGTCTATGTGGTGGTGTTAGGTCATAGGCTGGACTTAATGATCTCAGAGCTCTATTCCAGCCTCAATAATTTTGTGATTTTGTGACAGGCTGGAGGAGCTGGATCCATTCACCTTGGAGAAGAGAAAGCTCCAGGGACATCTTACAGTGACGTTACAGTACCTGAAGGGAGCCTACAGGAAAGCTGGAGAGGGACTTTTTTATAAGGGCTTGTGTTAAGAGGACAAGGGGCAATGGCTTTAAACTAGAGCAGGGTAGATGTAGATTAGATATTAGGAAGAATTTCTTTACTGTGAAGGCTGTGAGACACTGGAATGGGTTCTCTAGAAAAGTTGTGGAGGTCTTATACCTGGAACTGTTTAAGACCACACTGGATGAGGATTTGAGCAACCTGGTCTAGTAGGGTATAATTGTCCACGGCAGAAGGGCTGGAACTAGATGACCTTTAAGGTCTCTTCCAGCTCAAGCCATTGTGTGATCCCATGATTCTTTATACCAATTCTGAAGAGAATGAACTTTGAAGTCAATTAAAAATATCTGTCATTCATAACATTATGAAATCTTTTGAGTTTTACGATGTCTTAGCCACCAGACTGGTCACCAGGCATATGGTATCAAATAAGGTGAAAAATAAGTTGAATATTTGGGTATTGAAGGCAGTTTGCAAGGAAGAAACATCCTTCTCATTTTGCTCGCGTTTTGTTACTATTTTGTGTTTGCTGTTGTTGTTTCATTTGTCTTTTGCTTTGACTGAAGTAAAATTAATTAAATTAGAATTAATTTTTTTTTTTCCAGGATTTTTTTTTTTTTTCCTTGAGTTCTTTCTGGAAAGAATGAATAGTCTATCATGTTTTCATGTATCTGTAGTCAGAGTAAAAGCTTACTCTAATGATGACTTAATGCAACACGCCGGAGGAACAGACAGTTGATGAATGAATTTATTTGATTGCACTTAATTTCAGTGAAGTAAGCAACTTTTACCAATATCCCATTCTCCTTCAAGCAACTCTCACAATAATACTCCACATTTTCTTTTCCTTTTTTTTTTTTTTTTTGGACAGCTATTTCTTCAGTTTTTCAACAAAGTATTTGCAGTGGGAGATCTACCATCCATGGAGAAATTCAAAGTGATTTGCCCAGGTGAATTAAAGTTATTATTTTATGCTTGATAATGACCTTGCTTAATTACAACTGAAAGCACAATCTTACTTCTCAGAGCAAGCTGGTTAAAAAGCAAAGTATCATCTGTCTACCACGCCACCTGGTATCCTGAATCTTTCTAAAGAAGTTCTTTAATCTGGGGAATAGGAGAGAGAAAGTGTTTACTGCTTTGGCTCCAAAACTTGTCCTATCCAGAAACAGCCAAGTGTGTCATTTCTCATAATACTGAATTTCCCTGTGGTACTTGGTGCAGCAAAACATCTAACACTGCTGTCCTGCCTTCAAGAGATGACAAGGACAAATTAACACACTCTCCCAGTCAAGCTGAACTCAGATAGCTGTTGCCAAGGAAATGTCTCCTTGCTGTTCGAACCTGCACATGCAGAGGAGGATGGGGGCTCAATTGCACTTCCCACCAAGTCCAAAACCATGGAAAGCTGGTGGAGGAAATGGCAAATGCCAGCAGGCAAGACCAAGAGTTGTACATCCATTGCATTAAGTGTAAATAGCACCACCTTGTGTTTTCAACCATAACATTTGTAGGATTGTCCTACTCTAAATCATTCCTACATACTCTTTTCTGTAGTAATTAAAACAACACTCTTTGCTGTGCCCTTGGGTTAATGTAATTTGTTTTATTCACAGCCTAAGTCATTTGCCTCCCTGCAGCACACTGCTATATTATGTCTACCAAGCAGTGTTGAGGGAGCAAGTAGAGTACATTTCAAGGTGTACATAAATCCAGTTCAGGCTATTTCAAATGAAATAATAAGGCAAGTGCTTGACTCCCACAGGGAAAACTCATAGTACGATAAAGAAGGATTCAGATAGATCAAAGTTTTGCCTCAAATTCCTTCATTAAAAAAAAAAAAAAAAAAAAAAAAAAAAAAAAAAAAAAGGGAAAGGAAAA
>VWZI01010723.1:294483-352365 GCA_013396835.1 Psilopogon haemacephalus
AAAAAAAAAATCTGATTTCATTTTTTGAATGCTGCCAAGTACAGATCTATTTTTGTGCAGTCGTTTTTTATTATAGAATCATAGAATGGTTTAGGTTGGAAGGGACCTCAAAGATCATCCATTTCCAACCCTCCACCATAGCAGGGACACCTCCCACTAGAAGAGGTTGATCAAGGCCTCATCCAACCTCGCCTTGGGAGGGAGCAGCTACTACCAGGGAGGGAGCAGCCAGTGTCTCACCCCCTCACAACCCATTTAAATCTCCCCTCTGCCAGTTTAAACCCATTACTCCTCACCCTGTCACCACAAGACCTTGTGAATAGTCCCTCCCCAGCCCTCGTGTAGGCCCCTTTTAGATTCTGGAAGGCTACTATAAGGTGTCCTCGAAGCTTTCTCTTCTCCAGGCTGAAGAGCCCCAACTCTCTCAGCCTGTCCTCATAGTAGAGCAGCTGCAGCCCTCTGATCATCTTTGTGGCCCTCCTCTGAACTCGCTCCAACAGTTCCATATCCTTCTTGTGTTGGGAGCTCCAAAACTGTACACAGTACTCCAAGTGGGGATTGCTTGTCCTCGAATCTATTACTTTGCAAAAAATAACACTGGATTCTACCTACCAATTTCTTTCCAAGTTATTCAGTCTGCTACAGTTATTTCCAAATTTTTCACAAGCATCTTAATATCTTGAGAAAACTTAATCAGATTTGATTTGAGTTGAATAAGGTCACTTTTCCTTAGGAACTTTTAAGCAGTGGAGTTAGAGCTGAGTGAACACTGAAGACAGTAGGAAAATCAGGAACCAAATACAAATGAGATTTGTTGCAGTCATAAGCCACAGGAAGTAGTACGAAAGAATCTTGAGAGCTGAGAAGATACAACTTGTCCCTTTTGTTTGATTTGCTCTCTTTTTGAGCAAACTGAGCTCTTCAGTTAACAAATATTCAAGTGCTGCTCTGTATCCCAGCAATGAATTGTTAGACTATTGTTTGAATATTGGACAAAAGCACTACAAAATATATAGATAGCAATAAACTGCCCAGGATGATATTTCTTCCGAGTATTAGTCATATTCTCACAGTGTTTTCATCTGATCTATTTTTGGGCAAAATACTGCCCCAAGATAATACATTCTATGAATAGAATCCCATGATTACAAGTATTGGAAGAAGTCTCTGGATCATTCAGTGCAATCTGTAATTTTTTTTCATCACTAAATTGTTATAGTTTTCTACTTTCAATCTCTGAATAGTCTTTGTAACTCTGCTCAGTTGTGAGCATAATAATGATAGTTATAATTTACTTTATGATGCACTATCATATTCCCTGATGTTTCTTTATGAAGAATAGGACATCTTAGGAAGTAATTAAACAGATGTTTATTGACACTAGTTTTACCACTTTGGAGAAATGTAAATAATGAGGTTTAACTCAGGAGAGGATTCACTAATAGCAATAGAGAGAGTAATAGAGAGTAATAAGTCGCGTATCAAGATTAACAGTGCACGAGAAGCTTCACGAATAAATGTTTCATTGTACTTTCATAGTCTACATTTATTTAGTTACAAGATTTCTGTGCTAAAGTGATGCTGTCATTTCACTGCCTTGGAAAAATGGTGGAAACTAACCATAACTAACACCAAGAAAACATTTCTTCCCAGGCAGCATAGAGAGAAGAACCTGTAACATGGGACTCATCATCTCCCATATTTTTCCAAATAGCACATCTTTGTTATTGACTGATTGGGAGAGCAATAGTGGACATATAAAATATTCTGAGAAAGATAATAAAAACGTTGAATTCTGATTGTTCTGTTAAAAACGTGGCAATTAATCATTTAGCATCATTAGTGGCTGATAACTGGGACTGCATCTATAATATCAATTGGGGGTTTTATTGTGTTTCAGCCAACATAAAGCACAGGTTAACTGTAATAGCTCTCTGTATTAAAATTTAGATACTGCCTGTTGAAAGTGGATAACAATTTGGTGATTATTCGTGTTTTTAAACATTCTTCATTACACCAATTTATTATGCAAAATTAAAGTGCATGGAGCATATGGATTTTTTTTTTTTTAGTATGCTTATCTGTGGCAGTGATGAATGGCAGATAATTCACAACATTCAAGTTTAATAATTAAAATTACTTTTTGTTATTTTGTTTACTAGTTTCTCCTTTCTGCAGTCTCTTGTAATTTTGCCACGTGATTAGCAACAAAATCTGCACAGCAGCACCTTCTAATAGAACGCAGCATGGACAATTTTCCATGCAGATTCAATCTCCGTCTATATTGTGCTAATCCCTTGATTGTTCCTGGGGAAAATAATCGGATCCCTGTTGCGATCCTGATGCACTGAGCATTTGTAAAGATAATAACAAGATTCAGTACATCCAGATACTCAGGATACGCATCTGCTCTTTGACCTAACGGGGAAAGGCCACACAAGGAGCCTGGTCGGTCATTCACCGAAGCTTTGTCATGACAATACAGCTTCATTTGTAGATTCTATCTGCTTACAGTGGAAATATGGTGCTGTGGCGGGTTAAACCTGCCTGATTGTGAGGTGCCCACCCAGATGTTCTCTCACTTCCCCTCCTCAGCAAGACAGGAGGAAAAAATAAGATGAAAATTCTAATGGGTTAAGATACGGACAGAGAGATCACTCATCATTTTCCATGATGGACAAAACAGTCTTGACTGGGGAAAGATTAGTTAAGTTTATTGTCGATGAATAGCAAAGTAAGTTGCTATTCAAAGTAAGTTGGGAAGCTCAGGGCAGATCTTATTGCTCTCTATAACTACCTGAAGGGAGGTTGTGGCCAGATGGGGTTTGGTATGTTTTTCCAGTGACAGAAGAAGAGC
Organism: Psilopogon haemacephalus; assembly: GCA_013396835.1. Classification (NCBI taxonomy): domain Eukaryota; kingdom Metazoa; phylum Chordata; class Aves; order Piciformes; family Megalaimidae; genus Psilopogon; species Psilopogon haemacephalus. Next base: position 297,341 of record VWZI01010723.1, read on the forward strand.
ACACAATCTCAAGCTGTGCCAGGGCAGGTTCAGTGAGAAATAAAACGAAACTGAAAATACTTTCCTGCTATCCCCTTTCCTTCCCAGGCTCAGTTTCACTCTTGACTTTTCTAATCTCCCTCCCCTCGAGTGCTGCAGGGATGGAGAATGGGAGGTTGCAGCCTCTGCTTCTCCTTCTTCCTCATGATGTTACCCTGCTCCAGTATGGCTCTTTCCCCTAGGCTGAAGTTCTTCAAGAAGAGGAAGTTCTTCACCATGAGAGTGGTGAGAGCCTGGAATGGGTTGCCCAGGGAGGTGGTTGGGACCACATCCCTGGAAATGTTTAAGGCCAGGCTGGATGAGGTTGTGGCCAGCCTAATCTAGGGTAGGATGTCCCTGCCTGTGGCAGGGGGGTTGGATCTATATTCTATGCGGTCCCTTCCAACCCTGACTGATTCTATGATTCTATAATTCTAAGAACTGCCCCAGCAGAGGTCCTCTTACTGGGTGCAATTCCCCCCCTTCCTTGAGGGGAAACAAAAAACAACAAAAAACCCCCCAACCAACCAAACAAAAACTAAAGGAAAAAAAGTCTGTTACATGCTTTTTGTGGTCAGAGGATAGCAGAAACATAGATCAAGTGAAGAATTAAAATGCAATTATTGAGTTGCTAGGAAGGTAAAACTTTCACTGATGTCACTGCTTGGGGATAAGATGGACATCTATAGCCAGACTGAAGACCACTTAAAATCACTAGAAATATTTCAGTAGCTGCAGCAGGTGTTAATGAGGTGTAGTAGCTCTGGAAGTTACCCAGCCCACACATACAATGAATTTACCCAGACTAGACTCACCCAGCTGGAAGCTAAGGAATTAAGCTTTATATATTGACAGCCTAGCACAATATGCAAACAGATATTTACAGTATATTATGAATATTTACAACTAGATACAGTTATAAACATGCTAAAAGTAATACAGAAATGCAAGAAACAGCAGTCAGAGTGCCCAGGAGGGGCTCCCAACCACCCTTACACCTTCTTTACACCTCATTCCCTTATCCTCAAGTCTGCCTTACATGTAAGCTGAGTTAGAAGAATCAGCAAGGGGAGTTAAAAGGAAATGGTTAGTTGGGTTATGTGCAGGGTCAGGCAGAAGCTGTTAATATGGCAGAATCCAGGGAGGGACTCTCTTATCTATATTTGTGTTCTTCTATTTATACATCTCAACAAACCTATGAGTGAAATAGACATCACCATTGTTTTTCTTTTCACAGCCCATAATCTAATTTATCTCATTAAAATATTCCAATTAGCCTCCAACCAGCACATGAGGCCAACTGCAAATCTAAGCTTTATATATCTGATTCTTACCTCCTGGAATGATCATTTCTATTCTGTATTTTGAGAGGTATGAAGGCTGAGTCATTTGGCTCTAGATCTTAAACATCAGCTAAACCTTACACAGATGTCTTCTGATCCATGTCCACTCTGAGTGTATAATTAGATTTAATGGTCTTTTTTGCAATGCAGCCTCATGGTCTCTCTTACTCCATAACCAGTCCCATGTTGTCAAATAATTCAAAGGACTTCACCGAAGGATTGAAAGATTTAAGTGCTACATTTTAAATACTGTTTACCCCTGTGCCCTCTTGCTCCTCAGTCTCTGGATCCTGTACTCACGGGGATCTCATTAGCTAGCATCTCCCCTGGCATCAGTATAGCAGTGAAAGTTTATTTCTGTTGTGGGTAACCTCACATACCAGACACATCCTTTGATACATGATGCTATTTCATTGACATATTCACCAAAAAAGAAAACATTCTGACATTAGCCCTCTTTCTGGTCTATCTACAGTAAAAAGGACAATGATCCTGAGGAAAAGTTCTAAGTGGCACTTCACTCCAAATGTTTCATTTCAGCCATGTGAAACGGTTACTAATTTGAAGCATAAAATCTATATTACTTTTCTACCTTCAAAAAATGATCTTTTTTTTTCTTCCTCTTTCATGTTGCAAATGGTACAGTCGTAAAGAAAAAGAAAGATTGATGTATTGCAGGTTTAAGTGATCCTGCTAAAGATATTTTACATATATCTGCTTGTTAAATTAAAAGTAAATTGTGCAGTGTTGAAATATAAGATTTTCTTTCTACAGTATAATTAAACCCAGATATCAAATATTAGACTGGATAGTTATTAGAAACACAAGTAGAAAATTAAATATGTATCATTCCCGATAAGGAGAAATCACAGAATCACAGAAACATTCCAGCTGGAAAAGACCCTTAGGATCACCAAGTCCAAAACAGAACCCTATTCTGCAACATTCACCCTTAAACCACATCCTCAAGCACCACATCCAAGTGACTTTTGAATACATCTAGGGTTGGTGACTCAGCCACCTCTCTGGGCAGCCCATTCCAATGCCTGACCACACTTGCTATGAAAAAACGTTTTCCTAATGTCAAATCTAAACCTACCCAGTCTCAGCTTGAGGCCATTCCTCCTTGTTCTGTCTCCAACTACCTGTCCCTCTTGTTCTATTACTATTTACCTGTGAGAAGAGACCAGCACCAACTTCTCCACTACATCCTTATAGCTAGCTGTAGACAGCCATGAGGTCTACCTTCAGTCTTCTCTTCTTCAGACAAACTATCCCCAGCTCCCTCAGTTGCTCTTCATATGATTTATTTTCCAGACCCTTCACCATCTTTCTTGCCCTCCTCTGCTCTCTCTCCAGCACCTCCACATCCCTCTTGTAATGAGGTACCCAAAACTGAACACAGTATTTGAGATGTGGCCTCACCAGAGCAGAACACAAAGGAACAATCACCTCCCTACTCCTGCTGGACACAGCCAGGATGTCATTGGCTTTTTTGGCCACCAGGGCACATTGCTTGCTCATATTAAGTTGCTTATCTATTACAACCCCCAGGGCCCTTTCTGCTGGACAGCTTTCCAGCCACACTGACCAAAGGCTGTATCTTTGCTTGGGTTTGTTGTGACCCAAGTGCAAGACCTGACATGTCTTACCCAACAACTTTGAAAATTATCAGCATTTTAAACAGTTGCAAATAAAGTGGCCATTTTCTCTTCTGGAAGATTTTCCTGGCGAGTAAATGGTAAACGGAGAATTCCAACTGGAAACACAATTAAAGAAAATTACAAATAGCTTCATGTTTTCCAAAGAAAAATAAAACAGTCATATATTTCTACACTGACAAGTTTGGGCTTTTTTTTATGTACTGAGATGCTAAATCACAATGCTTAAACGACCATTCAGGAAATGAAAAGATAATGTTTAACCAACTCTTAGTACATAAACAATGTGTGGTATGTATATATGCATATGTATGCTTGTATCTTGCATGGAGGGGGACGAGTACTTAAAATCTGAAATTTAAAATGCCTTGTTATATACCCTCAGGGAAAGGGCTCCTTCATTTAGAAAGACCTATGTCAGCTTCATTTCAATCCTGCACGAAAAAGCAGCGTGTGGAGTGTGTACCTGGAGAAACGCTGCTGATGTCAGCAGTTTGGTTTCCTTCCGACAATCAGCTCAGTAATAGCAGTAATGTCATTTGGAAGTTGAAGGGTTTGGGCAATAACTTTTTTAATATTGAATTTTCATGAAAACTCTGACATTAGCAAGTGAAACAAAGGTGACTTTGCATGCTAGCTATTGCATAAAGAAGAATATCAATTATCTTTACTTTGCCTAGTTGTGGATTCACTGAGAGTTTACATTGCATTTGGCATTGTTTCACCAGATTTGTTTCTTGCTGCAACTCCTTATCTAATAGCAGCCTTTCAGTACCTGAGATGGTCTACAAGAAGGATGGAGAGAAACTGTTTAAAAAGGCCTGCAGTGACAGCACCAGTGGCAATGGCCTCAAACTGGAGAAGAGCAGATTTAGATTGGGTGTTGGGAACAGAACAAGTTGTCTAGGGAGCTGGTTGGGGACTCACCCTTGAAGATATTCAAAGTGAGGCTCAACAGAGCTTTAGGCACCAAAAAACAGCATGTGGAGTGTGTACCTAGAGAAACTCTGCTGATGTCAGCAGTTTGGTTTCCTTCCGATGATCAGCTCAGTAATAGCAGTAATATCATTTGGAAGTTGAAGAGTTTGGGCAATAACTTTTTTAATATTGAATTTTCATGAACACTCTGTCATTACCAAGTAAAACAAAGGTGATTTTGCATGATAGCTCTTGCATAAAATAGTATATTAATTATCTTTACTTTGCCTAGTTGAGGATTCAATGAGAGTTTACATTGCATTTGGTATTGTTTCACCAGATTTGTTTCTTGCTGCAATTCCTTACCTAATAGCAGCCTTCCAGTACCTGAAGAGGGTCTACAAGAAGGATGGAGAGAAACCATTTAAAAAGGCCTGAAGTGACAGAACCAGTGACAATGGCCTCAAACTGGAAAAAAAAATACCAAAAAACAAAACAGATTTAGATTGGGTGTTGGGAACAGAACAGGTTGCCCAGTGAGGTGGTTGGGGATTTGCCACTGGAGATATTCAAAGTGAGGCTCAACAGAGCTTTAGGCAACCTGATTTAGTTGTGGATGCCCCTGGTGACTTCCAGGGGGGTTGAACTAGATGACCTTTGGAGTTGCCTTCCAACCCTGACCATTCTCTAATCCTGTGATTCTATGTTCCTACCGCAACATTCAGGTTTTCATTATATTAAAATACCAACAGTAGAAAGGAGGAAGTCCTGGTGCACTTTAAAAACAACACATTGAATTTAAGATCTTTGTTATTAGTTCCAGTAAAACACATATATTAGGCCTGTTTAAGATTTTCAAATATACCTTTAAAAGGGCAGGTCTCATACTACATAGAGGTCTGCTGCAGAGAATTTTTCTGGCTTTCCAAGTCAGTATGATAAACCCAACTAGTGCTGCTGTGACAAATTGTGCTGCTTTGAGGCTAATTAGAATATTTTAATGAGGAAAAATAGATTGGAGGCTGTGTAAAGAAAACAACAGTGATGTCTACTTCACTCATAGGTTTACTGAGATATATAAAAGCAAGGACATAAACACCGATAGGACTGTGTGGCTCTGTCTGCAGAGTCTGTTGGTGTCTCTCTCTCTCTCCTTGGCTTCGAGCTGGATCTGTGTAATCCAAATAATTAATTCTGCTTCTAACCCCCCTCATCAATCTTTCCAAACCACCTTGCACATAAAGTAGATTCTGAGATGAGTCTGGGGGCTAGAGAGAAGGTGTAAGTGTGGTTGGGAGCCCCTCCTAGGCACTCTGATTTCTGGGAGAGGTATTGAGTTTCTGTATTACTTTTAACTTGTCTATTTCTATGTATAGCTGTAAATATTTGTAATATATTGTAAATATCTGCTTGTGTATTGTGCTAAACTGTGAATATAAAGCTTCATTCCTTAACTTTCAGTTGCCTGACTCTAGTGTGGGTGAATTCAAAAGTGTGTGGGGGGTAGGTAACTCCCAAACCATCACACAACTATATACTGAGGTGAGCTGAAACACATGGTACACACAGAAAATACAGAAGATCAGGTCAGTGCAATCCAAAGCACAAATACAGGCTGGGTGGTGAATGTCTGAGAGCAGCCCTGAAGAACAGGACCTGGGAATCTGGGTTGACAAAAAGCTCAACATGAGCAGTGTGCATATGCGGCCCAGACAGCAACTGTGTCCTGGGCTGCATTAAAAGGAGCGTTGCCAGCAGGGCAGTGTAGGGGATTCTTCCTCTTTACTCTGCTCTTGTCAGACCCCACCGGAGTACTGTGTGCAGTTCTGGAGCCCCCAACACAAAAAGGACATGGAACTGTTGGAGAGAGAGTCCAGAGGAGGGCGACGAAGATGATCAGAGGGCTGCAGCACCTCTGCTATGGGGACAGGCTGAAGGAGTTGGGGCTTTTCAGCCTGGAGAAGGCTTTGAGGAGACCTTATAGCAGCATTCCAATATCTGAAGGGGACCACTCAAGGGCTGTGGAGGGACTATTCACAAGGTCTTGTAATGACAGGATGAAGGGGAATGGGTTTAAACTGGCAGAAAGGAGATTTAAACAGGATGTTAGGAGGAAGTTCTTGACAGTGAGGGTGGTGAGACACTGGCACAGGTTGGCCAGGGAGGTTGTGGCTGTTCCCTCTCTGGAGGTGTTCAAAGCCAGGTTGGATGAGGCCTTGAGCGACCTGTTCTTGTGAGAGGTGTCCCTGCCTATGGCAGGGGATTGGAACTGGCTAATCTTTGCAATCCCTTCCATCCTAAACCATTCTATGATTCTGTGAGTCTATGATTCTAAACAGGAATGATTGCCATCAGTAGCAACATCCACCCTTTACAAGCCCAGAGCAGGTCTTCTCAGCCTAGGCTGTCTTGATGTCCTGCTGTCATTCATAACTTAAAATGTTTAATTCCACCATCAGTTGTGTATCTCATATGAAAATGTGTACAAATATGTATCAGATTAGTAATTATGATGGCAACTGTCCCTGAAAGTGTACAATAGTCATGGTGGGGAGTTACTGTGGCAAAGAATCTCAGCACTTATAACTCTATGGATTCAACATTGGCTTCTGTAAGCTTCTTTTCTTTACTGTACTACTTTACTAGGTGCTGGAGAAGATTGCTCTGTGTGCTTCAAGTAGCAATACACAAAAAGCACCTCAAAAAGCAGATCTGTGTTGTGAACATACCTATGAAGACAAGCAGATCAATATGTTCAAACATTGCTCTGAATTAAGAGAGTATGAACACGTCAGGAGCTTAGCAAATACTGTACGTGGATATTATACAGTATTAGACAAGATTCGGAGTGGGGGGGGAAGAAATCAATTGCATTATATAATGAAATAAATTAGGGTGTAAAATATACCAATATTAATAATTAATAGAGCATTTTGATGATATGTGGGAGTGATAAGACTGAGATCTGAGAGATGGCTCAGATATCTTTCACGTATTGGTTAGCATAAGATCATATGCATGAAACATTTTCATTTTTTTCATGTGAGAGATGAGTAATATTCTGTTTAAATATACCATATTTTGTCATTAGATACTCCCCGAACACCCATAAAGAAAAGGAATGTTTTTCTCTCCTTCTGAAAAGAAGCATTAGGGAAAGGAAAACGAGGCAAACAGAAATGTAAATTAGGATATTTTAGTAAAGGAAAATGGGACTTGCGCAACAGCAGTTTTCAATCAGAAACCAGAAATCTCTTTCCATTCACTCAATTCCTTTGGGTTTACCTTTTAAAAAAAACTTGGTTGAAACCCACATTTTAAACCCTATACTGAGATTTTTTTTTTTTTTTTGTCAGATACACAGTACTGAAGAATTCCCAAAATGTGCAATAGAACATTGAGGGGGGAAAAAAAACAGAGGAAGCATGAGACAAGCAGACAGTTGGTGTGTGGCATATTCAATCTTCACTCCAAAGAGGGTTGTTCTTTAGGTCCTAACCTGTTTATTTGCTACATTAAAATATAAGAATTGCCTAAGGAAACAATGGCAACTATATGAACATTTTAGCCCTGAAGTAGCCTGAAGATCAGCTTTGCAATACAGCATGAGACAAGTAGACAGTTGGTGTGCTGGTTTGAGCTAATTGGAGAATTTGAGTGAGAAATTAGACCATTGGCTGAGAAAGGTAAACACAGCATGTCACTTCACCAGAGTTTTACTGAGAAAGAAAAAAAAAAAAAGTTTTTTAAAGAATTGTACCCAAAACATTATATATCAGACAGTTTCTGACTGCTCTGGCTGTGGCTGCTTCTCTTTGCATGATCTCCTTTTTCTCTCTGTCTTGGTAGCTAATTCAAAGTAATTCTACTAACTACTTTCCTGCTACTAAGCCCCCTGGCTGATCTACTTCAGGATATCTTCAGCATCAAGAGGTGGTGAGATAAGACTGGGGAAGGGGGTAGAGGTGGTAGGGGGTGGCTGGTTACCCCTCTTGGAAATTTTGGTCTCTGGGAGGGGTATGGTGACTGTATTACCTTTTCATTGTATATATCTCTAAATATCTGTTATATCTTGTAAATATTTGCTTGTATATTGTGCATTGCTGTAAATATAAAGCTTCATTTATCAGCTTCCAGTGCCTGAGTCCTAGCTGGGGTTTATTTCAAAAGGTGGGTGGGCAGATAACTGCTAAACCACTACAGTTGGTGTGTGGAATATTCAATCTTCACTCCAAAGAGGGTTGTTCTTTAGGTCCTAACGTGTTTATTTGCTACATTAAAATACAAGAGTTGTCTAAGGAAACAATGACAACTATATGCACATTTTAGCTCTGAAGTAGCTTGAAGATTGGCTTTGCAGTACTGCATGAGACAGGCAGAGAGTTGGTATATGGCATATTCAATCTTCGCTCCAAAGAGGGTTGTTCTTTTAGTCCTAACACGTGTTTATGTGCTACCTTAAAATACAATAATTGTCTAAGGAAATAATGACAAACTATATGAACATTTTAGCTCTGAAGTAGCCTGAAGATCAGCTTTGCAGTACAGCATGAGACAGGCAGCCTATTGGTGTGTGGCATATTCAATCTTCACTCCAAAGAGGGTTGTTCTTTTAGTCCTAACATGTGTTTATGTGCTACATTTTAAATGGCTGAGCTTACATGCGAGATGCTATACCAGCACTAAACCCCCTCCTTCCTTTGTAGCATGAAGAAAACATTTCTTGCTGAGAAAAGTAGGCTGCCTTGTTCAGGAACCATAATAGCTATTGAAGAGGAAATAAATATAGTGGAGGCTGTTGGTTCCTGATGGATGGATTGTCTCCAGTGTATTCATAAAAAACTATTTGTGCTACTGCCTGACTTGTCTTAAGATTCTGTGATAACATATTACTCTTGCTTATAACTTATTACTGCCACCAGGCTGGGTAGACTTTGGCCTGTTTTGGAGGCTGGTGGATAGAGTCCCTGGAGAGGTGGTTCTGAGGGGCCAAGGAGTCCAGGAAGGCTGGACACTGTTCAAGAAGGAACACTTAAAGGCGCAGGTACAGGCTGTCCCCATGTGCTAGAAGACAAATTAGCAGGGAAGAAGGACAGTCTGGACAAATGGAGATGTTTGCTTGCTGTTTAGGAAGAAATGGGGAGTGTGTGGTCATTGGAAGAAGGGGAAGGCCACTCAGAAGGACTGCAAGATTGTCATGAGACTATGCAAAGAGAAGGGGTAAAGCCCGGATGGAAATTAGTTTGACTTCATCTGTTAAGTAGAACAGGAAATATTTGTACAAATATATCAGCAACAAAAGGAGGACTAAGAGGATTCTCTGTCTATGTTGGATTCAAGGGGAACATAGTGGTCAAGGATGAGGAAAAGGCAGATGCACTCAACACCTTCTTGTCCTTAGTCTGTAATAGTAAGACCTGTTTGCTAGACACCCAGTCCCCTGAGATGGAAGATAGGGACAGGAAGCAGAATGAAGTCCCCATAATTCAAGAGGAGATAGTTAGTGGCTTGCTGCACCACTTACACATACATAAGTCTATGGGCCCAGATGCCTTACACCCAAGGATACTGAGGAAGGTGGTGGAAGTGCTCACCAAGCCACTTCCCATCATCTACAAGCAGTGCTGGCTAACTGGGGAGGTTTCAGCTGACAGGAGATTTGCAAATGTGATGTCCATCCATAAGGAGGACCAGAAGGGCCTGGGAAACAACAAGCATGTCAGTCTGACCCCAGTGTTGGGGAAGGCCACGTAACAGATCTTTTGAGTGCCATTATTCAGCATTTGCAGGGCAACCAGATGATCAGGCCTAGTCAGCATGGGTTCATGAAGGGCAGGTCCTGCTTTATGAACCTGATTTCCTTCTATGACAAGGTGATCCACTTAGCGAATGAAGGGAAAGCTGTGGATGTTGTTTATCTGGATGTTAGTGAAGCTTTTGGCACCATTTCTCATTGCATCTTCCTGGAGAAACTGGCTGCTTATGGCCTGGATGGGTGAACAATTGACTGGGTTAAGAATTGTCTGGAGGGCCAGTCTCAAAGAGTGGTGGTGAACAGAATTAAATCCAGCTGGTGGGCAGCCACTAGTGGTGTTCCTTGGGAGTCAGAACTGGGGCCAGTTCTCTCTAATACCTTTATCAGTGATGTGGACAAGGGAACTGAGTGCTCCCCTGGTAAATTTGCAGATGACACTAAATTGGGTGGGAGTGTTGACCTCCTTGAGGGTAAGAAGGCTCTGCAAAGAGATTTGGACAGGCTGGGTCAATGAGAAGGGGTCATTGTTCAACAAGGTCTGGTGCCAGGTCCTGCACTTCAGTCGCACCAACTCTATGCCTTGCTACAGACTCGGGGCAGAGTGGCTAGAAAGTTACCTGATGAAAAAGGACTTCGACCCATTGGTTGACAGCCACTTGAACATGAGCCAGCAGTCTGTTCAGGTGGTGAAGGCAGCCAACAGCATTCTAGCCTGTATTAGGCATATTTTAGGAGTAGGGAAATGATCATGCCCCTGTACTCGGCACTCATGAGTCTGCACCTTGAATACTGTGTTCAGTTTTGGACCCCTCACTACAAGAAGAACATTGAGGTGCTGGAGCTTGTCCAGAGAAGGGCAACAAAGCTGGTGAAGTGTCCAGAGAACAAGTCTTATGAAGATTGGCTGAGGGAGCTGAGGTTGTTCAGTCTGGAGAAGAGGTGGCTGAGGGAAGGCATCATTGCTTTCCATTGCTACCTGAAAGAAGATTGGAGTGAGGTGGGGGTAGGTCTCTTCTCTCTAGTATCAGGTAATAGGACACTCTGGAGGTGTTCAAGAAACGTGGACATGGCACTTTGGGATGCAATTTACTGGCCTTGGGTTAGGTCAGTAAGTGGACTTGATGAGCTTAGGCTATATGTTCTGCTATTTACAGAAATTTGTATCATCATAGAGTTGTCATAGAATGGTTTAGGTTGGAAGGGACCTCAGAGATCATCCAGTTCCAAACCCCCTGTGCCATAGGCAAGGACACCTCCCTCTACAACAGGATGCTCAAGGCCTCATCCAACCTGCCCTTGAACAACTCCAGGGAGGAAGCAGCCACAACCTCCCTGGCCAAACCTTTCCAGTGTCTCACCACCCTCACTGGAAAGAATTTCCTGCTAATAACCCATTCAAATCTCCCCTCCATCAGCTTAAATCCATTACCCCTTGTCCTGTCATAACAAGACCTTGTGAGTAGTCCCTCCCCAGCCCTTCTGTAGGCCCCCTTCAGAAATTGGAAGGCTACTATAAGGTCTCCTCCAAGTCTTCTCTTCTCCAGGCTGAAAAGCCCCAACTCTCTCAGCCTGTCCTCATTGCAGAGCTGCTCCAGAGCTCTGATCATCTTCGTGGCCCTCCCATGGACTCTCTCCAACAGTTCCATGTCCTTGTGTTGGGGGCTCCAGAACTGCACACAGTACTCCAGGTGAGGTCTGGAGAGCAGAGTGTGTCAGATGCTAAAATGAACACTTCTGTCTACAGCATAGTTACAAAATGTTCATCAGTAGCAGCTTTTCACAATCACTCACTTTGAGGTCTCAGCTGTAAGTGTGTAATTCTGTAAGTAAGCAGTTACTTCACTGGTTATTCTCCACAAAAATCCCCCCAAAACATTCTTTAGATGTGCCAAACGAAGGGCATGTCAGAGTAAGGCCATATGACACATCAGAGATTGTGTGTAGTGCTGTGGCTCACAGAGCAATCCTATAGAGGTTCAAAATTATGCTAGACAGCTCTTATCATAGAATCATAGAATCAGTCAGGAATAGAAGGGACCACAAGGATCATCTAGTTCCAACCTCCCTGCCATGCCCAGGGGCACCCTACCCTACATCAGGCTTCCCACAGCCCCATCCAGCCTGGCTTTAAACACCTCCAGGGATGTGGCCCCAACCACCTCTCTGGGCAACCCATTCCAGGCTCTCACCACTCTCATGCTCAACAACTTCCTCCTCATGTCCAATCTGAATCTCCCCACCTCCAGCTTTTCTCCATTCCCCATAGTCCTGTCACTACCTAAAATAGCCTAAGAAGTCCCCTCCAAGCTTTTTCGTAGGTCCCCTTCAGATCCTGGAAGGCCACAATAAGGTCACCTGGGAGCCTCCTCTTCTCCAGACTGAACAGCCCTAACTCTTTCAGTCTGTCCTCATAGCAGAGGTGCTGCAGCCCTCTGAGCGTTCTCATGTCCCTTCTCTGGACATGCTCCAGCATGTCCACATCCCTCTTGTAATAGGGGCTCAAAAACTGGACACAGTATTGCAGATGGGGTCTCACCAGGGCAGAGTAAAATGGGAGAATCACCTCCCTCGACCTGCTGGCCACACTTCTGATGCAACCCAGGATCTGGTTGGCTTTCTGGGCTGCTCTACACTGGTGCAGAATCAGAAAGGCTTAAGGTTACCTCTTCCTTCTCTCTTCTGACTTGGCTGCAAATTTTATGCTATGCATACTAAAAAATAACTCAGTCCCTGTACTAATATTTATCAGCACTATTTGTTTGCAATTTGCAGTCAAGGTTCTGCTCTAAATTGTTCAATTGCAACAATGGTGCTTGATCTTATTTAAAATGTTGGGTGCTGAGGTGTTTCTTTTAGAATAAGCACAAAATCATCTTACAGCACCATGTAGATAGGGTTAAAATCCCTCAAAGGGAGATATCATGCCCAGAGATTCTCACCTTTGACCAAAATGAAGCAGAATTCTGCTGTTCAGAGCCTCTCCTTCCCTATTCCCCCCCTAACAGAGGGGGTGATGCCAGAAAGGACAGGGAGACTGAGCCTAGCTTATAGACAGATGGGTATTGGGCTGACATAAGGCCTGGAATATGCAAGCATTGTTCAGGCTGTCCCAGAGGATTTACAGTGGCACATTTTTTGACATTGAAGAAGTTATAGTCAGCTCGGTGACTTATTTTTATTCTTCATTGCATTCCCTTTGTTGTATTATTTTTTATTTATTTATTTTTAAAAGTCTGAGCCAAATCACACCCTTTGGTATGACAAAGGGTAGGAAAAAAAATACAAAAAATGGAAACAACTATGAGAGGATTTTGCACATGCAGAAGATGTATTCTTGTTGTGTGACACAAGTTTACATGTGGGTGTTGGTGTTGAGGATAAGATAAGGAAGATGAAAATTATTTTGACATGTCTGAGAGGTTGAATTTTAGTCTTCCTAATGCAATAAAGAAATACTGGCAGTTGAAGAAAAATCGAAGCTTGTACATACAGTATGAAAACATGAACAATACAAACAGCATATAAAAAAGTTGATCATGGGGCTGGAGCATCTCTGCTATGAAGACAGAGAGCTAAAGTTACTTAGCCTGGAGAAGAGAAGGTTGTAGAGGGTCTTTATAGAGCCTTACAATATTTAAGACAGTGGTGTATAGGAAACATGGGGAGGGATTCTTTATCAGAGACTGTAGTGATATGATCATAGAATCATAGAATGATTTAGGTTGGAAGGGACCTCAAAGATTATCCATAGGCAGGGACACCTCCCACTAGAATAGGTCGCTCAAGGCCTCATCCAACCTGGCCTTGGACACCTCCAGGGATAAGGCATAATGACAAGGCATAATGGTTTGAAGCTAAAGGATGGTAGATTTTGATTAGATATTAGGAGGAAATTCTCTACTGTGTGGGTGGTGAGATGCTGGAACAGACTGAAGATCAAGCTGTTTAAGTCGCATTAACTTTTGTGCCATCCACATATGTCTGAGATCGGTTGCATTTCTTCCTCCTTCTTACTCTTTTTCTCACTGTGCAGAGAGTAGCAAAATCTGTGTGCTCCTTTCAGACAGCATTCCATATTAAGGTCTGGGTCATGCCATTAATTGTTAAGCACAACTACCCAGCAAAATCAATGCAGAGTGCTACTTAAAACTTGACAGTAGAATGTGATGCTCTAATACCAAGAACCTTCTCTTTACTTGACTAAACGTCTGATTCCAGTCACAACAGCAGTCTACCAGCATTAAATATTGCATTTGTATGACTTGTTGCATTGCAGTGTCGATATGCCATATCCTACTATGCTTCCAAATGTGATCATTACTTCTGCCATTTCACTATCTAAACTTCATTCTAGTTCCTGTTACTCATAATAAAACTACTGCAGCAATACCACAGTTTTACCGTTGGGTAGAGAACTACTGAGTGTATAGGGCCAGACCAATAAATGCATTACAAATGTGCTGGTTTGAGCTAATTGGAGAATTTGAGTGAGAAATTAGACTATTGGCTGAGAGAGGAAAACACAGGATGTCACTTCACCAGAGTTTTACTGAGAAAGAAAAAAAAATTATTTTTAAGGTATTGTACCCAAAACATTAGATATCAGACAGTTTTTGACCACTCTGGCTGCGGCTGCTCCTCTTGCATGGTCTCCTTTGTCCCTCTGCCTTGGTAGCTAATTCTCAGTAATTCTACTAACTACTTTCCTACTACTAACCCCCCTAGCTGATCTACTTCAGCTTATCTTCAGCATCAAGAGGTGGTGAGATAAGATTGGAGAAGGGGGGAAAGGTCATAGGGGGTGGTTGGTTACCCCTCTTGGGGATTTTGGTCTCTGGGAGGGGTGTGGGGTTTCTGTATTACCTTTTCATTGTATATATATGTAAATATCTGTTATACCCTGTAAATATTTGCTTGTATATTGTGCATTGCTGTAGATATAAAGCTTCATTTATCAACTTCCAGTGTCCTGAGTCCTAGACGGGGTTTATTTCAACAGGTGGGGGGGGCAGGTAACTGCTTAAACCACTACAACAAATGTGTTCATCTTTGTGCTGTACAGAGTTTTATGAGCCCCTGTAGGACCAAGAAGGTAGAGGATAACTTGATAGCTTTACTCAAAGCTTCCTAAAAAGATCTATCTGCATCTTTAGCTACACAGTAAAGAGTGTAATTAGGGTCAGGAAGGGCATTCAGAATTCAGAGGATGAAGTCAATGAATAAGGTCGTTGCATACATGAAGTTACACCACTTGCTTTCAAAGTTTTACTCCCTTCTTTGCAGCAGTCATGCATCCTACAGAGACACTGACAGTTTATTAATGGTAATAGTCTCCTTCACATTCCAAAAACCAAACCCAAAGCCAACATGTAAAATCTAGCCGCGACTGTAACTAGATCATTACAGATAAGATAGGCAAATCAATCATGCCAGTAACTGTACCCATCCTCTGTATTTCACACACTTATTTTGGTTTTAGCAACTCATTCAAAAGCATTAATGTGTTCAATCGTAGAATCAGTCAGAGTAGGAACGAACCACAAACATCATCCAGTTCCATCCAACCCATTCAAAAGCATTAATGTGTCTAATCATGGAATCATAGAATCAGTCAGGGTTCGAAGGGACCACAAGCATCATCCTGTTCCAGCCCCCCTGCCATCCCACTCATCTGCCTCATCCTCATGTATTTCTACATACGCATCATACTGAATACAGGCATAAAAACTTCTGATTATTTTTCCTAGGAGAGGCATGTTATTGCCTTTCCATCAAAGAAAAATTAAAAGCAATTTGCTGAGATACTGCTTGAACATGGAGAGAATCACAGGATCACAGAACATTAGAGATTGGAAGGGATCTCCAGAGATCATCCAGTACAAACCTTTTGCCAAAGCAGTACCACCCAGGGTAGTTTGCACAGAGATACATCCAGGAGGGTTTTGAAAGCCTCCGGAGAAGGGAACTCCACAACCCCTCTGGGCAGCCTGGTCCAGTGCTCTGTCACCCTCACTGTAAAGAAGTTTCTCCTCATGTTGAGATGAAACCTTCTCTGTTCCAGTTTGTAGCCATTGCTCCTTACTATGCACCCTCAAAAAGAGCTTGGCCCCCTCCACTTGACACCCACCTCTCAAATGTTTATGCACATTGATCAGATCTCCTCTCAGTCTTCTCAAGACTAAAGAGCCTCAGGGAAAGAACAAAAGAATGTACCCCAAGCATACATTGAAAGCTTCATACCCCTTCAAGGGTGACATTCTCTAAAAGGGGTTTTAAACCAACTCTGCCAGGGTGCCTAAAGTTTACATTAAGTGCAAGGTGTGATTTTCAAAAGGGCAGAAACAGATGACATGCAACGTCCAAGTTGCTTTCAAAATAAGGCTGAATTATTAAATGCTAAAGCCACCTCTAGAAAAGTGATTTAAGCTGATAAATCAGGTAATGTCTTTTGAAAAATTAACCTGCTATTAATAAAATGATAGAGATCTATGTGAAAGAGGAGATTTTTTACATCATGTCATGAGTTGCAACATTTTTTTGACATAAAAATTCTTGGTCAGGCAACTACAGTTTTCAAAGAATTAATAATACTTCTTGAATCATCTCCTTGCTAAGTTCAGCCTTGAGGCCGCCTTCTTCCACCAGCTAATAAATTAAATCCTCTGGAGTTTAGGAGCAGTAAGTGAATATAAATCCTATCCTATGAAACATGAGATTAAGAATTTGGGGTCTGCATTATTGTTTTAAGAGTGGAGGGCTATTGTTCCCATTTTGATGCAGAGGGATGTTTGACAGCACAAGTGAGGCATGAATTCCATGAAAACTCAATTTGTCCTGTAGCTAACCTTTTTTTATTTGTTTTATTTTATTTTGGTTTGGTTTAGGGTTTTTTTGGGTTTGGTTTGTTTTTTTGGTTGGTTGGTTTGGGGCTTTTGTTGTTCTTATTAGTTTTGGGGGGTTTTTTGTTCATTTTTTTTAATTGAAATGCTAGTTTTGATAGAATATAGTAACTACTGTGTCAGATATAAAACCTTTGCATTCCAACCTAAACGATTCTATGATTCCAAGAAGCATAATTATAGCATCACAGAATCATAGATTCAGTCAGGATTGGAAGGGACCACAAGGATCATCTATCTCCAACCTGCCTGACATAGGCAGGGACTTCTCACACTAGATCAGGCTGTCTGGAGCCTCATGCAGCCTGGCCTTGAGGACCTCCAAGGATGGGGCTTCCACCACCTCCCTGGGCAACCCATTCCAGGGTCTCATCACCCTCATGGTGAAGAACCTCTGCCTAACATCCAGTCTGAATCTACCCATTTCTAGCTTTGTTCCATTCCTCCTAGCCCTATCACTACCTGACATCCTAAAAAGTCCCTCCCCAGCTTTCTTGTAGGTCCCCATTCACATACTGAAACTATCAAAATTCCCTCCTCTGCCGACACTACAGCAAAGAATCACCTTCCCATTCTATAAAGCATTATGGACAATCCCTGGAAAATAGGACATCTGTTCCAAAATCCTCAAGCATGTCTCCTTATGCCAAGTTAAAACTCCTTCTTTGACCTACCACCTTTGACTTACGGTGTTGATCCTTCATAGCAAAAATACTTTCAACACAAAAATGAGTGTGGCATTTTTCAGTATATACAAGGCAGTAAACATCAATGCCCTGGCTGATGGTATTTCTGAAGCCAATTGATTGAGGGAAAAAAATGTTTTGTTTTTTTTTTTATTGTCACAGAGAGAATTCACATCTGCCCTGATTTCTCTGGATGCAAAATAAACTATTTCACAAAGTACAACAAATGTCCCTATCATTATTGTGACATAAATTGAGGCTTATATGCAGGAGTAGCTGGAGAACTCATTCAGCCTCTGCTACATATTTCGGATGTTCCATTTATAACCCTGAGAATGACAAACATACCAACAGGATGATATAAATAACGCCATAGTTGAAGCTTGTGGAAGGCATTAATGCCAGCAGGCTTTCCATCAGCTTTACTTTCTTCTTGGTAGTAGAACTCCAGTTGGTAAAATATAAGAGAGATTACATCTTCTCTATTGCCTGTGACATTACTAAATACCTCCATCAGTTACTGCTAATGCAACAAAGGTTACTTAAATTACATATCAAGGTTAGAGCACCATGATACCACCTAGTACACAACAAAAATTATGCAGTCTGTCTTTTTAAAGCTGCAAATGCTGCAGGACCCAGACCCACTTAATTTACTGTGCCACGGAATTGCGTGGTGCAATCAATCAGTCACCATGCAAATACCAACTTGTGATACAGCACTCTGGCTTCTGAGGCCACATGAACCCACAATAAGGGAATTGTCTGCAGACTTAATCCTTGAGCAGATCATTTGCATAGTAAAGGCACTTCAAAAGAAGACCAAAACATTCTTTCATTGTACTGTTATTTTTGATATTGAACATCTATTTGCCAATGTATTTCTCTGTGGTGGTGTCACTGAAAGTGTATGAACTCAACTGCATTCTCTGTTTAGACTGTAATTCCATATTAATATTTTTCCTTTATTCCCTTGGCAGCAGAGCTGATGCGTTGTGGCAGCTGCAGTCAAAAGTTTTAAGTGCAAACATATAAATGCTGAGAGGAAAAAAAAGCTATGGGGACTTCTTTTTTTTTTTTTTTTTTTTTTTTCCCCTCACTTTTAAAGGCAGTTGCTACTGAAAAAACAGACATCTGGAGCATCAGCAGTGACAAGCAGTCTAAAGGTGGCTGAACTGGTGTAGGGCAAAGCAGACACCGAGCCTGTGTGTTAGTAGAGAAGATTAGATGTATCCTTTTAGTAAGCTTTTTACAGTCAGGATTATGCTGAATAGATACTGACAGCTAAATTTTGTGTAAAACACGGATCTTGTGAAATTACATCAGCAGGGCAAATATTTGGACTGCTCTGTGGCTTGGTTTAGCTGAAATTTTCACCAATATTATTTCAGTTAGAGGAGATGGTTTAGCATTAAGGATGATAATAAGTGGGCAAGCAGACATTTAATGGTTAATGGAATTCTAGTTTTCAGCAGAAGCAGGAAACTTTCATTACCTTCTCTTGTTCTTGCTTACAAGAGAGACAGCTTAGCACAGAAAAAGAAACCCACAAATCTTCCCATGCTGAGAAGTGCAGGCGTTTTGAAGGCAGAAATTTCTTTCTTTTGTAGAAAGCACAGCCTTTAATTCCTGCCTAGTTAAAGTCCTAAGGAAAGATTTTATTTTTCTGGGGAAAAAAAAAAATAATAGGGCACTGATATTCTTGGTTCTCACTGAACTCTGTAGAGAAACATCTTACCAAAAAAATGATACATGAGATCTTTTTTTTTCTTCTCATTGCCTTCTCCTGGGATATGAATTAAATAATTATCTCAGCTTCTGGCCCGTATAATAATGTCACCTGCTATGTTTGTTCTCTCTGGCTGCAATGTGTTTGGAGAACATCTGAAATGTTCACAGCAGTTAGAGAGCCTTGCTAGGCTAAGAAATTACATCTGTGCATTTAAACTGGAGGCTTCTGTGCTTGAAACTGTTCAAGTGCTGGCAGAGACAAAAAGAAAACTCTTTTCAGAAAGATTCACTTATATGTGTGAATCAGACTTGATGGGAGTAAGTCTTCCCAAATGCCTTCAGCTATCAACACAATCACATAATCCATCTTTAGAACTAACGAAGAACTAATGCTAGCAAAAGAAGCAGCGTTTTTAATCTGACTGCATCATAGTCTGCAGTTGAAGGATTCTACAGTGGTGGCTATCATTAACGGCACTGCCAGCAATGAGTGAGAGAATCTCAGTTCAGTATAAATACTTTCAGTGTGTAAGAATATATCATAAATATGTACTTTCCAGGAGTCAGAAGCTTCACAGGCTTTAGAATAGCACTTACAAATACATGCAAAACTCCTTTGAAACTATTGAGGCTACTCATATGAGTATTTCCTCAAAGGTGAGTAAAGGATCATGTCATTGCCCTTTGGGACCAACATTTGTGAAAGGCCCATTGAGCATTTCAATAATATTTACATCCACAATGTATAAGAAGCCTTGAATATGACCTTCCTTTAATTGCTCAGGCATTTTTAGACTTACACATGCTGCATAGTTAGACATTCCACTCACTTTCTTGCTTCTTATCTTCTCTTTCTTTTTCCTGCCATATGCCACTAATGTAATCAGAGGCCATTAGGGCAATTCACTCCCAGGCTCAGATATTGGAAAATATAGTAAATGATCAAAGCTCAGGGTCAGTGTGAGCACCTGGCTGGCTTTGATCACCATCATCATTTATGGCAAGCAGGAATCCCTCTTGTCCTCTCAGAAAACTGTTCACACCGGTGGTGTATTTATTTTGATCTCATGCTGAGTGCAGAAGCAGACTTGTGATTAAAACCTGCAGTATAATTCTGGAAAGCAAAATTACCTCCAAGTGATGGGGATAGAGTGCACACACCTTAAAAATGAAAAATGTTCTATGTTGCTTTTAGCCCACGATGTCCTTGCCAAAAAAAAAAAAAAGAAAAAAGAAAAAAAGGTGTCCATAACAAACCTGTGTGTGGCTGTCAACAAGAAAGACAAAATGCAAAGTTTTGAACAGAAAGAAAATAAACAGCTTACATTCTGCTATTTAATCCTGTTGTCCTGTTAGCTCATAATGCTCCCTGTAGTTAGAATCATCTTAAATACCTTTATATCTCCTTTTCATAAGTGTATAAATAAAGTAATAGATTGGTTTTTCAAATTATGGATGTCTGCTGAATTTTTATCTGTGATATATTGGGTTTTTTTTCCCCTACAGGCTGGCAGATATTTAGAAACCAAGATACTTTAAAAAGTTCAGTCATTGTGTATGTTTTTCATGTGAGTGTCTGCACTAGCTTCAATTCTAAGCTTTTTTCATTTAATATGTCTCTTAGTAATTGTTTCCATGGGTTAATAATTACCACAAGAGGAAATTAGATATAATT
Source organism: Psilopogon haemacephalus (assembly GCA_013396835.1). Taxonomy (NCBI): domain Eukaryota; kingdom Metazoa; phylum Chordata; class Aves; order Piciformes; family Megalaimidae; genus Psilopogon; species Psilopogon haemacephalus. Next base: position 318,027 of record VWZI01010723.1, read on the forward strand.
GAGCAGTTTTACTTCTTCTGTCTTTCAATTTTAAACCTACTCTTTTTGTTTTTTTCTTCTCTCTTTCTTTTGTTCTGTGGTATCAGAAGGAATGGGGAGGAACCGACTTGCAGTGTTTGACATTTCACTTGCTCATTTTTATTTTCTTTCTTTGATTGTAATTTATGTTCCTCTCTTCAGTGTTTTATGTTCCAAATTCAATTGCATGAAAATAACAAATGGCATGGAAATCAGCAATAGAAGATAATAAGAGGAAAAATCACAACAACTCCAGGTGGTAAATTATCCATGAACAATAGGGGGAAAAAAAAAAACCTGCAACTGAAAACAGAAAAGAAAAAAACCCCAAACCCTGAACTGTTCAGGTCTGGTGATTTTCTATCAGTTGTCTGATATTCTCTGGAATTTTTACATGATTTACCCACTAAATAGCTGTTCTGAATTACACTTTACAAGAATCTTCCCCTCCATCCCTCTCTGCCTCCTCCTTTCTCTTTCTGCCTTTACACATTTCCTGGCTGTTCTTTGATAGTTCTTATTTGTGTTGTGGTGCCACTAAATACAATGGAGGCACTACACAAGCACATGGTAAGACCACCCTAGGCGAATACAACTTAAATGGAAAAGACTTATTAAACATCAATGCAGGAACAAGCAATTTGTTCACTGCCACACCGTGAGGCAGAAGCAGAAATGAAACCAGAATCCAGCTCAGCTGCCCCCTACATCACTTACTGCTCAATTCCACCATCCGTCTGATTTAACTGCACTGTAGTTAGAGCCAAATTTGGTCATATATTTGGGAACATTGCAGTTGGTCTGAATTTGTTAAAAGACTTTTCTCAATGCCTGCCTAGATTTTTAATAGGCATGCAGAGTATAAACTAGTGCTGTTTGTTCTCTTAAATGGCCAGGCATTTGCCAAACTACTCTGAGCAGAAACTGGAGTTAAAATGTCTTTTTCTTCTATTTATTTATTTTTTTTTCACAAGCTGATCTGCTGCCACTTTTAGCTCCACTTCCACTGCTTTCACTCTGTGTTGGTTGAGATCTCATTTAATTGCAACAACATGAGCCTAATGCTGCAGACATATGGATGTTTAGGGCAGCATGTTATTGACAAATTTCTAGACTGCTGATTTATTATGTATATCAGTGGACAATACTTGTTCTGTCTATGAAGCCTGCTTTCTCAACTCCACTCAGCTGTGAGTGGCATGCTGTGCACAAATGGATGCATGGTTTGTTTTACCCACTTGAGCCTTCTAAGGAGCAATATATTTCATCCTGATTTATGTCTAGTTTAACTCCTTGTGGTGGTTCAGGAGTTACCTGCCCCCTCCCCCCCACCCCTACTTTGAAATAACCCAGGCTAGGACTCAGTCAGCTGGAAGTTAACAAATGAAGCTTTATATTTGTATTTTTCCACAATATACAAGCAGATATTTACAATGTATAACAGATATTTACAGATATATACAGTAAAAAAGTTAATACAGAAACACCACACCCCTCCCAGAGATCAAAATCTCTAAGAGGGGTAACCAACAACTGCTCACCACCTTCCTCCTTTCCCCAAACTTATCTCATCACCTATTTTATGCAGCAGATAGGTGGAGGTAGATCAGCCAGGGTGGGTATTAGCAGCAGGAAAGAAGTTAGTGAAATTATTCAGATCCAGCTAGGAAGGGAGAAAAAGCCATGCAGGAGCAGCCACAGCCCAAAGCAGTCTGAAGCCATCTGACTTATCTATATTTTGGTTACAGCTCTTAAAACATTTTTTTTTCTTTCTCAGTAAAGCTATGAGTGAAGTAGCATCATCAGTGTTTTCCTTTCTCAGCCTATAGTCTAATTTCTCATTGAAATCCTCTGATTAGTTCAAACAAACACACTCCTTCAGTCTGTTCTTTGACTTACAGGTATGCCATTGCAAATGGAACTCCACTTAAGTATGTAAGTGTTCCTCAAAAAGAATGGCAATACTAGGGAGAAGAACTATTGCTTAAACTTGAAAACAATCACTTGAAAACAATGTGTTGAGGGGATTTTTAACGCAGATGAATGCTGCTAGATTTAGGAGGGTGGAATCTAGGGTGAGGGACTGGGAGAAGCCATATGAGGACAGACTTAGGGAGCTGGGGTTGTTTAGCCTGGAGAAGAGGAGGCTCAGGGGTGACCTCATTGCTGTCTACAACTACCTAAAGGGAGGTTGTAGCTAGATGGGGTTGGTCTCTTCTCTCAGGCAACCAGCAACAGGCTCAAGTTGTGGGGGGGGAGGTATAGGCTGCATATTAGGAGGAAGTTCTTGCCAGAGAGGGTGATTGGCATTGGAATGGGCTGCCCAGAGAGGTGGTGGAATTGCCGTCCCTGGAGGTGTTCAAGAAAAGACTGAATGGGGCACTTAGTGTCGTGGTGTAGTTGATTGGATAGGGCTGGCTGCTAGGTTGGACTGGATGACCTTGGAGGTCTCTTCCAACCTGGCTGATTCTGTGATTCTAACATGTAAATACACATATTAGTGGATCACCTTACCCTACTGATGACATTTGTGGTGGGTTGAAAATCTCCCCCAAATAAAATCGCCTAGCTCAGAAGGCTTGGAAGCAAATGAAGCACTGCATTTACAACAAGTTAAAATCTAATAGCATATAATACAATGCGTATGCACAAAATATATTTACAAATATTGACAACTGTTTACAATTTATAAATAACACAGAAAGTTCAGAAGGGGCCAACCACCTCTTTCTTCTTCCAATTTCCCCCAAGTGAGAAAACCAGAAAGGCCTCAACTGTTATCTACTCAGCCAAAGTAAGTGCAGAAGTCAGTCAGGACAGAGAAGGGAAGAGCAAGAGCAAAGCAGGAGGGAGAAAGATGAAAAAGGAAAAAAAAAAGATTTATACAACAGGTTATATACTAGTTCAGCAGAGAAATGAAATTATATGAATTTGTCTTATTGTTGTTCTTCTGCATCCAGTACAATTCTTCATTTAAAAATCCAAACTAAACTAAAGCTGCCATCAGACTAGAGTCTGATCTACTGAGCTGGGTAGAATTGGATCCTAGTCTGTTAGAAATGGTCACAAACTTTGCAAAAGCTGTATGCAACTGGCATGATGAGTAATGCTTTCCAAGAAGACTGGTGTCTATCACCACCCCCAAAATTTCATGCTCATCAGAGGCTATGTGTCTTGACTTCCCAGGAAACAAAACAGACTGTCATCACTTGGAAAGAACTTGCTAATGACGTGATAGCAGCTGAAAAAGATGTTATAGACAGGTGCTCTGGCTGAAACTGAAATGTTTCCTTCACATATTACAATGCCTTTATTTTGGGAACTAGCAAATCTTTCTTTCCCTTCTTCTACAACTATTACTTTATATGTTGCAGTGAAAAAGAGTGAGATTCCTGAGTGACATGAGATCAGATGCAGAAAGTCCTCAGGGATACTTTCTGTGAAGTCTTCTGAAATCATATACTGCCAAGTACAAGCAACATCTCACTGCATAAACAGGAGTGAAGTTACCTTTACTGCAAGCATAATTTAACATACTGAATGCACTACCTTGACAGCTGCCATTATGAATAATTAAGTAATGTAATTACAGACTTCTCAGGCTGAACTGCACGGTACTGTTTACAGTGCAACCTTTTCAGTAAGTCCACAGCATAGTCTTGGCTGGATTTCTCATGTATGAACTTGGCCAATCTGGCTTCCACATTATTATTCATGTGTAATGCAAGATGTTTTGGTGTTGTTTTTTGGGTTTGTTGGTTGGTGTTTTTTTTTTTTTTCAGTTTTGATTTTATGCACGTTTGCAGATCTGGAGATAAAAACTTTGTCTTCAACTAGAACCTATGTGCTTTGCAACTAGGACAAGAGACAATATCAGTAGTGCATTGTAAAACTTCCAACCTCCTGGGACACATCCTGGGATAACTCCTGCAAGCAACGCAGTGCAAATGGGAGAATGTTGCTGTATCTTAAGAAAAAGAGTAAAGGAATGCCTTACCAGAAATATAGGAAATATTGAAGTCACATCTTACCTTATATTTGCAAATGAGAAACATGATTAAGACCTTAAAGTTTAGTCCTTATTCTGTTTACAATGACAGTAATTTCAAAAACTTTGCTGTTGTTGTGGTTGTTGGTTGGTTTTGCTGTTACTTAAAGGTTTTTTCATCATTAAGGTATTTTTTGCTCTGTCTATAGCATTAGCAATCTATGGAATGCAAACAAATGGCAATGTACTCTTGCAGCCCTGAACTTCAACCGTATACTGGGCTTCATCAAAAGAAATGTAGCCAGCATGTCAAGAGAGGTGGTTCTCCCCCTCTTCTATACTGTTGTGAGACTTTAGCTGGAGTATTGTGTTTAGCTCTGGAGTCTACAGCAAAAAAAAGACATGGACCTTTTGGGATGGTCCAGAGGAAGGTCCTAAAAATCATTAGAGGGATGGAACCCTTCTGTGAAGAAAGGCTGAGAAAGTTTGAGTTGTTCAGCTAAGAGAAGAGGCACTGGGAAGACCTTATTGTGGCCTTTAAGTAATTTAAAATGTCCTATTAAAAAGATGAGGACAACAGCTTAGAAAGGTTTGTTGCAACAGGACAAGTGGAAATTATTTTAAACTAAAAGAGGATAGATGTTCTCTAGATATAAGAAGGAATAGGTTACCTATAGAGGTGGTAGATGGCCCATTCCTGGAAATGTACAGGGTCAGCAGGATGAGGTTTTGAGGAACCTGATCTAGTTAAAGATGTTACAGATGAGTTTGCTGCAGAGGGATGGACTAGATCATACAGAATCACAGAAACATTCAGGTTGAAAAAGACCCTCAGGACCACCAAGTCCAATTTGGAACCCTACTCTATAATGTAGAGTACAATGCTAAACCATACCCTCCAGCACAACATCCAGACAACTTCTAAACACATCCAGGGTTGATGACTCAACCACCTCCAAGGGCAGCACATTCCAATGCCTGACCACTCTTGCCATGCAAAAATGTTTCCTAATACCCAGTCTAAACCTACTCAGTCACAGCTTGAGGCCATTCCCTCTTGTTCTATCATTATTTATGTGTGAGAAGAGACTAGCACCAACCTCTCCACAATGTCCTTGCAGTTAGCTGCAGACAGCCATGAGGCCTCCCCTCAGCTTCCTCTTTTTCACACTAACCGTCCCCAGCTCATTCAGTTGCTCCTCATAAGATTTATTCTCCAGGCACTCCCTCAGCTTTCTTGCCCTCCTCTGCACTGACTCCAGCACCTCCATATCTCTCTTGTAATGAGATGCCCAAAACTGAACATAGTACTCAAGGTGTGGGCTCATCAGAGCAGAGTACAAGGGGACAATCACCTCCCTGCTCCTGCTGGACACAGCATTTCTAATCCCAGCCAGGATGCCATTGGCTTTCTTGGCCACCTGGGTACACTGCTTGCTCATATTCAGTTGCTTATCTGTTACACCCCCAGATCTCTTTCTGCCAGGCAGATTTCCAGCCACACTGCCCCAAGACTGTTGGGTTACCTGGAGTTGTTGTGGGCCAAGTGCAAAACCTGGCACTTGGTCTTGTTGAAGCATATGCCATGACCTTTAAAGGTTCTTTCCAACAAAAAAAAAAAAAACACCAAAAAAACAAACAAACAAAAAAAACCCACCACCCAGCATAAGTCTATTCATGGATTCTATTACTCATCAAATTACAAAATATTCAGTGCACTGTGTTTTACTATAGTTTTAAAAATTTCAGCTACCTCCATTCTTGACTCTGCAGTAGTAGATCATCTGAAATATATCATTTTTAGTGGCTGTCCAAAGCTCCTGTCTTGTAACAGATATCGTTGTCCAGTCAGCTGAACAAAGGAGGTTTGAATTTAGTTATAAATTCAATCATCAATGTCCAATCTGTGATTTGCTGTCAACTCTCTCTTAGGGCAGCATTTATGTATATAACTTTGGAAATTGGGATATTTAGAATCATAGAATCAGTCAGGGTCGGAAGGGACCACAAGGATCATCTAGTGCGAACCCCTCTGCCTTGCCCAGAGACACCCTACCCTAGATTGGGCTGGACAGAGCCTCATCCAGCCTGACCTTAAACACCTCCAGGGAAGTGACCCCAACCACCCACCCCACTGTGCAACCTGTTCCAGGGCCTCACCACTCTCATGGTGAAAAACTTCCTCCTCACATCCATTCTGAATTTCCCCACCTCCAGCTTTGCTCCATTCCCCCTAGTCCTGTCACTCCCTGAGAGCCTAAAAGGCTATCATCAGCTCTGCATATCTAAGCTAGCCTTTACATAGGTTTCATCATGATCTAACACTAGTGAAACATATTGAACTTTAGTGGATCATTTCCCCCTGCATCGACAGTACACAGAACCCATTGCCTGGTTCAGTGGATTGACTTTTAGATTGCTCAAAACAAATGAAACATGTCCAACCCTAAAAAGCCATCTCTGGGACTTCACAAGGGAATAGGATCAAGATCTGATTACAAGACCAGGACTCAGAGATTATCATGACAATATCTTTCTGTTATTTTTGTGACAACTATCGTATGGAAGTTATGAAGTGACAGAAATAGAGGTCATTTTGTCAGAATCTTAAAATGTGCAAGCTGAAGGCCCTATTTGTCATTCTTTTTAGCTGTCGCTTTAGAACCAGCTCACTTTACAGCACATTTCTCTTTTTATGAGAAGGTGTCAGCTACAGAAGGTGGTCATAGACAGACACCAGTGATTGTACTTTAGAGGACATTGGAGACATGCATAAACACACAGATATATATAACAGTGTGCAGGGCTGCACCAAGAGAAGCCTGGCCAGCAGGGCAAAGGAGGGGATTCTTCCTCTTTACTCTGCTCTTGTCAGACCCCACCTGGAGAACTGTGTGCAGTTCTGGAGATACCAACACAAGAAGGACATGGAACTGCTGGAGCGAGTCCAGAGGAGGACACGAAGATGCTCAGAGGGCTGCAGCAGCTCTGCTATGAGGACAGGCTGAGAGAGTTGGGGCTCTTCATCCTGGAGAAGAGAAGGCTTTGAGGACACCTTACAGTAGCCTTCCAGTATGTGAAGGGGCTCTACAGGAGGTCTGGGGGGGACAACTATTGACAAGGCAACCAGCAACAGAATGAGGGGACACAGTCTTAAGTTATATGAGGAGAGGTATAGGCTGGATGTTAGGTAGAAGTTCACCACAGAGGGTGTGATTTCACTGGAATGGGCTGCCCAGGGAGGAGGTGGAGTCACCATCCCTGGAGGTGTTCAAGACAAGACTGGATGGAGCAATTAGTGCCATAGTCTAGTTGATTGGATAGGGCTGGATGATAAGTTGGAGTGGATGATCAACATGTCTGATTCTATTCTTCCCTAATCTTTAAAAGTCTTGTAATGACAGGATGAGGAGGAATGTGTTTACACTAGCAGAGAGGAGATTTAAACTAGATGTTAGGAGGAGGTTCTTTACAGTGAGGATGGTGAAACACTGGAACAGGTTGCCCAGGGAGGCTGTGGATGCTCTCTCCATGGAGGTGTTCAAGGCCAGGTTGGATGAGGCCCTGAGCAACCTGTTCTAGTGGGAGGTGTCCCTGATTATGGCAGGGGGTTGGAACTGGATGATCTTTGACATCCCTTCCAACCTAAATCGTTCTGTGATTCTATAGGTGCACATATATAAAATGAATATACAGATACATGTATAAAATGAATATACAGATAGAAGACATGAGTTACAATGTAATATAAAGATTTAATTTTTCACCTGTATCTCAATTTATAGGTTTCCATAATGAGTACATGAACTTCTGGTGCAGTCAATGGTTTGAATGAAGACCTTGATTTCAAGAAAAGTGGGAGACAAGAAGCACATAACTAAATAATGAAGGAGTTATGGATGTTATTCCTTTATGGTTATGTTTAGATTCAATATTTTGCTCAAATCTGCTATGTCTTCCACATGTAAAAATAATGAACTATCTTACAAAGTTTTTTTCCCATTTTGAAATCTTTTGTGTAAACAACTTCAAGGAAAAAAATGAGTTTTTTAGGATATATTGGAATGTTGAATTCAAACTGAAATATATTGTTTAAAAATAATTATTTCATTGATGAGATTAATACTGCATTTAATAATGAGACTGGTGAGGGGGATGGAGGGAAAGTCTTATGAGGAGAGGCTGAGGGACCTGGGGTTGATTAGCCTGGAGAAGAGGAGACTTAGATGAGACCTTATCACTCTCTACAACTATTGAAGGGAAGTTATAGTCAAGTGGGGATCAGGCTCTCCTCCCAGGCAACTTGTGCCAGGAGAAGTCTGAAGCTGTGCCAAGGGAGGATTAGGTTGAATATTATCATAGAATCAGTCAGAGTTGGAAAGGACCACAAGGATTACCTAGTTCCAACCCGCCTGCCATGGACAGGGACACCCTACCTTAGATCAGGCTGCCTACAGCCTCATCCAGCCTGGCTGCAAACACCTCCAGGCAAGTGGCCCCAACCACCTCCCTGGGCAACCCATTCCAGGCTCTCACCCCTCTCACGCTGAACAACTTCCTCCTCACATCCAATTTGAATCTCCCCATCTCCAGCTTTGCACCGTTCCCCCTAGACCTATCACTACCTAATAGTCTAAAAAGTCCCTTCCCAGCTTTTTTATAGGACCCCTTTGGATACTGAGAGGCCACAATAAGGTCACCCGGGAGCCTCCTCTTCTGCAGTGTGCACAGCCCCAACTCTTAGTCTGTCCTCATAGGAGAGGTGCTCCAGCCATCTGATCATCCATATTAGGAAGCACTTCCTCATAGAAAGGGTGATTAGTAACTGGAATGGATTGCTCAGAGAGGTGGTTGAATCACCATCCCTGGAGGTCTTTAAGAAAAGATTGCATGTGGCACTTAGTGGCTTCTCAAAGGTCTTGATGATATCAAAGGTCTTTTCCAGCCTCAATGATTCTGTGATTTTGTGATTGTCAGGCCTGCTCTTTTTCACTCATTTCCTCACAGTTCCGTAGCAAATTAATCTTGATAGTAGTAAATCTAACTAATTCTGACTAGTTTCATAAACAAAAGCCAGCATTTGATATTCCTCCATCCTTCCTGTTTTTACCTTGAAACTTTGAGATGACTGAAAAGCTGACCCTGTGAAAGTTGATCAGTGCTGTCAGGTCAGTTCTGGATTAATAAGATTTTCTGCTTCCTAACAAAATATTTATAAAGACACATTGATTTACATGCACTGACTTTTTTTTTTTTCTTTTTTGTGTGTGTGTGTGTGTGTGAGGCATATCTAATGTGCATAATTTTTGTATATAAGGGCATAAAATTTTGAAAAGAACTAATTATATCCTGCGTTATCGCTTGATGACAGAGTATCAACAATCTATTTTAAGTGACAAGTAATTCCTGGGAGAAGGTTTTTCCATCTCTAGCCATCAGTTAAAAATAAAATCAATCTCTTTTAGGCTATGGATTTCAGGAAGGAATGAAGGATTGTTGTTAAACTCCACTGAAAGAACAACTATTCATTTGAAGCTATGCAAAAACTAAATTTGAAAATGATCAGGTACAGTGAGTTCTATTAAAACCTTAGGAAATGTTACTTCAAAATGGCACTGCAGCACTTCCCTTTCAAGACGCTGAACAATAGCAGACCCTGCTGATCCAGGGAGTATTGGATATTGAATTTTTAATGATGCTCTCTGTATTATTCTGTTCTGATTATCCACTCAGCAGTTGTAATATTGGTAGAGACCTTGATATCTCAGCACATTTCTGCTTTTTCTACACAATACTTCCAACATCAGAATTTACCTAACATGAGATCAACTATTTCCCTTCATCAACCAGATCAGTACACAAACTTGTCAACAACAAATACATGCTCTGTATGTCTTACTGTTTGTCTATTTATGCCAGATGGAAAAAAATCCACTTTGGAAATTATGAGGGTTTATACAAAACATTAGCATAGGCACTCCACACTTATGTCTTGGATAAATAAAAGCTTTTGAGATGTCTGTAGCTGCTAATATTTATATAACTTCATAGCTCTCCTAATTTTCTTAGAAAAAGGTACCATCTATCAATAAAGTACTGCACAAAACAAATTTAAATGATATTTTTTCTGAATCCTTCTAATACTTGTTGATCCATTCTTACTTATTTTCACTTACTATTTTTATTTGATTTTTTTTTACTTATAACTACTCTTTTATTATTATTTATTATTAATACTAGTGAGACACTGGAATGGGTTGCCCAGGGAGGTTGTGGCTATTCCCTCCCTGGAGGCCAGGTTGGATGAGGTCTTGAGTGACCTGTTCTAATGGGAGAGGTCCCTGCCTATGGAGGGGTTCAGAACTGGAAGACCCTTCCAACCTAAACCATTCTATGATTCAATGATTCTATTTAGCTGTGTAAGTAGGTATAGAATAGAATAGAATAGAATAGAATAGAATAGAATAGAATAGAATAGAATAGAATAGAATAGAATAGAATAGAATAGAATAGAATAGAATAGAATAGAATAGAATAGAATAGAATAGAATAGAATAGAATAGAATAGAAAGAATAGAATAGAATAGAATGGAATGGAATTGGTCAGGTTGGAAGAGACCTCCGAGATCATCCAGTCCAACCTATCACCCAGCCCTATCAAATCAACTAGACCAATGCACTAAATGCTCCATCCAGTCCTTTCTTGAACACCTCTAAAGTCTCATAAAGCTGAGAATCAAACACTCACTTTTGCTATAAAGGCATGCATAGTTTCTTGGTGAATAATGAATTCTAACATAAACTTCCATCACATCCCTCACAGTGATGCTGATTCTTCTGCCTTCGTTTTTTGCACAGCTGCCTTGACGGCATGCGGAAGGTACATATTAGGACACCCAAAACTCGAAAGTATTTACAACTCAACATGCATTCTCTCACCACTTTCAAGGAGTCACTGTCTATTGAGTGAGAAGGTGCAAAAAATTTCTAAAGAATAGTTTTTTAAAGGCCTCCGGACAGCCAGTAGGCATGATCCTAATCCTACATGTTCACATCTGGTAGCAGTGTGACTCTGAGGACCTTAAACACTGGCTTTTCTCCATCCTGTCTCATTACAGACCCAGAAATTCTCGATACCTTTGTCACATTTCACTATCAAAACAACCCTTTGGAAATTATTAACACATGCATTTTAATGTTTGTCCTGGTTTGCATAACTTCTCCTCCACTTTGCAGACCTGCTGCGTAGGTAATGCCATGCAGCAAAACTGTCTTAGAGTTATCTCTAATCCACTCCAAAACACCTAATTCAGGCCCTTGTCATTACTTCACAGAATCACAGAATTAACCACGTTGGAAAAGACCTCTAGGATCATCAAGTCCAACCTATCACCTAACACTTCTAATTAGCTAAACCATGGCGCTAAGTGCCTCATCCAGGCTCCTCTTAAGCACCTCCAAGAATGGTGAATCCACTACCTCCCTGGGCAGCCCATCCCAATGGGCAATCACTCTTTCTGTGAAGAATTTCTTCCTGAAGTCCAGCCTAACGGAATCACAGAATTAAATTGATACATATCACCATTGATAAGTCTTGGTTGGGTTTTCCTAGCATATTGCACATTCTCCACTTCTAATTCAAACTTTGCACACTTTAACATCTTTTTAAAATAAATTAATTATCCATTCTTGAGCTTCCATCATCAATATGCCTTCATTCATCACATGAACTGGAAGTGGCTGATGCAATTTTTTCAATTCTGCCTCTTCTTCCTTCCTTCTGAACCTTATTGTCCTACTGACAATTTATCAATGATTTTAATCTTATGTGCTTAATCAACCACCATTATATTTTCTTTTAGGCAGTTATTTCTGCTATGATACAAACCCACGTGTGGTAGGTTGAGAAATTACCCCTGCCAAATAAAATTGAAATCACCAGACTAGCTCAGGAGGTTTGGAAGTAAGATGCAGCTATGTTTTACAGCAAGCTAAATATAGAAGCATATATAGAAAATATATTCACATGTATTTATAAATATGTACAATTATTTAGAATTTAGAAATTATACAGAAATCCAATCCTCCCCACCCTGGATACAGAAAGCCTAGAATGGGACAACACCACCTTCTTCTCCCCCACTAGATAGAAAACCAGCAACATCTCATATGTTATGAGATCAGTAAGGGTTCATATCCTGCCATGCACAGAGGAGCAGTAGAGGAGGTGGAAAGCAGGAAACAAATGGAACAATGAGTGAGAAATTGTTTATATATCAACTCTTTATACCAATTAGCAAACCAACAAATGACAAAGACTTGATTACTATTTTCCTTTTACAAGCAATGCCCTGCTCATTCACTCTGTATTAAAAAGAATCTCCAGAAAGTTCCTCTCTCTTATTTATGATCTAGAATCAGAATAGTGCATTAACTCTTAAAATGCTACATTGCACTAAACTCAGTCTAAGAGCACAAGTACAGCAAAGAAAAACATCAGAAAACACAGTCATCGATAATGTAATGAGAATTTGAGGAACAACACTCCCTATTTCAGTGGAAGCAATATTTTTATCCCACATTTATGAGAAGTTTAAATATCCCCTTGTTCTGAACTTTGTAATGTGATGATAAATAATGGAGTATCCATTGACAAAAAAAAAAAAAGGCAACTCAAAGCAATGAGAGTTCACAATTTGAACTGCAATAAAGCTGTACATGTTCGTTCAGTTCAAGTCAGGTAACCTGCTGGAGAAATATAGATATATAAATTGTTTGTCTTTGTAAGTTTTTATAGAATGGAATCACAGAATGGTTTAGATTGGAAGGGACCTCAAAGATCAGCCAGTTCCAGCCTCCCCCACCATAGGCTGCGACACCTCCCACTAGAACAGGTCACTCAAGACTTCACCCAACTTGGCCTTGAACACCTCCAGGCAGGGAGGAGCCACAACCTCCCTGGGCAACCCATTCCAGTGTCTCATCACCCTCACTGGAAAGAACTTCCTCCTAACATCTAGTTTAAATCTCCCCTCTTCCAGTTTAAACCCCTTACTCCTTGTCCTGTCATTACAAGACCCCATAAATAGTCCCTCCCTAGCCTTACTGTAGGCCTCTTTCAGATACTGGGAGGCTATTATTATGTCTTCTTGAAGCCTTCTCTTCTCCAGGCTGAAGAGCCCAAACTCTCTCAGCCTGTCCTCATAGCATAGTTAAGTGGACTCAAGCACCTACACTCCACTCTCTTCCTTTGTATCTGACTCCTTGGTAGTTTAGTTACTTGTTGAACTACGAAAGAGTTACACAAATCTTCTTTGGAAACAACCTGATAGGAAGGACTTGAATTAGAGAAGAGAAAATGCCAAATAACATATATCAGATTCCAAAGGTAGAACGGTGCAGGAGCAGCCACAGCCCAAAGCCATCTGAAACGGTCTGACTTATCTATGTTTGGGTTACAGCTCTTAAACAATTTTTTTTTTCTTTCTCAGTAAAGCTATGAGTGAAGTAGCATCATCAGTGTTTTCCTTTCTCAGCCTATAGTTTAATTCCTCATTTAAATCCTCCAATTATTTCAAACCAGCCTATTGTTTTTTTAAAAAAAACTTGTCAGTGCCAAAATTCAGTTTTGTTTCAGGAGAGCAGACTTCTAAGACAAGCTATCCTGAACTGTGTTTTTCTGTCTTTTGTTTCAAATATAGAATTATTTTCTGTGTGGTAGGATGAAGGAAATAAAAGTTAAAAATAATGCATTAAAAAGTTTATTCCGTGATGGACAAGTTTTCCAAAAGAATTGGTAAGAATGAAAAGTTTATAGGACATCTTAGTTGTGTAGCTTATAGAATTCAATTTTATTAATGAGATTTATAACACCCAGACATTGTTTTGTAATGCTTAAAATATTTTTGGTCATTTCTTTTTCCTAGGAAAAACAAACCCAAACAAAACAAAATCAACAACAAACTAAAAATAGAAACCAGCCTAGGGGAGTAGGATTTCACCTGAAGGTTATTACTTCCAATTCAATTAGCTCTTCAGCTACTCCATGAATTGTGCTCAAAAGGGGAAAGCTTTCAGGTCATTTTCAGCCTAGGCGTAGATCCACTGAAAATCAGAATATGCTTGGTATATTCTCAGAGAAAGGAGGAGACATGTCAAGATGGAGATTTCATAGGATGAATGTATGCAGGCGGTTTCATTTAGCATTTAAAAACACATTAAAAATTATATAAGGTCACCAGGAGGTTGCCCAAGCTGAAAGCATACTGTGGCAAAAAAAACCCTTCCGTCTGACAACACTGAGAATATACTTCATGAAAACTGCACTGAGGAAGTACAGTTGCAGGAAGAGCAGATAGGTTGATTTTCCTTTCCTTATGCATGAAATAAATTGACCTTAAAAAAAACTAAAAACAAACCAAAAAAACCCCACTGAACAACCAGAATCCCACAAATTTCCATATATATATATTCCTCATCTCATGTTGGGTTTGAGAAGTGACACGTGTATAGGCATATATACATGTACACACATGCTTACTTGGTGTCTTTTAGTATATGTAGAATTCATATTGAAACTCAGTGTGAAGCAGTAGTCTACTGCTTCTACATGGTGCTGTGTACTTGCTCAAAAGACTCAATGAGAAAGGCTTAAGCTCATATGTGTCTCACTTAATAAACAAATCCTATTTCATCCTCTTTCAAAGATCTCTAAGAAATTGGGCCACGAGGATAGACAGAGCAGTACCTTATAGTTTGACTTCTGGGATACTTTTACAGTCACTTAGTTAGGAGCACTATTTATATTTTAGCTAAATAAACTGGGTATGGGTTTTCCCAAGTCCCCTCAGAGCATTAATTAATGGTACTTTTCAAGTTACACATTCTGAAATGAAGACATTGGTTTTGCCTTTGTAGTAATGAAGAGATGAATTTTTTTTTTCTCTTTTGTGATCCAGGGAGACGACTTACTTGAACCATTTTAAAAAGCAATACAATGCTGTTCTTTGATAATTTCTGAGATAGATAGATAGATGATAGATAGATGATAGATAGATAGATAGATAGATAGATAGATAGAAAGATAGATGACAGAAAAATAGGTGACAGATAGATGATAGATAGATAGATGATAGATAGATACATGATAGAAAGATAGATGACAACTAGATAGATAATAGATGATAAGTAGATAGATAGATAGATAGATAGATAGATAGATAGATAGATAGATAGATAGATAGATATAATTTTGTTTTGTTTCTTTATTTAAGATTATATATTTTAGCAACTAGGAATATCACAGAATCACAGAAGCATTTTGGTTGGAAAAGCCTCTCAGGCTTACCAAGTCCAACCGATATCCCTGCTCTATAAGGCTCACCCTAAACCGTATCCCCAGGTAGCACATCCAAATGACTTCTAAACACGCTCACTTTTGGCACCACAACCACTTCCCTGGGCAGCCCATTCCAATGTCTGACCACTCTTTCCCTGAACACTTTTTCCCTAATGTCCAGTCCAAACATACCCAGTTTCAGCCTGGGACATCCAAAGGGAACCTACAAAAAAGCTGGGGAGGGACTTTTCAGGATATTAGGAAGTGACAGGACTAGGGGGAATGGAGCAAAGCTGGAGGTGGGGAGACTTGGATTGGATGTGAGGTGGAAGTTTTCAGCATGAGAATGGTGAGAGCCTGGAATGGGTTGCCCTGGAGGTGTTTAAGGCCAGGCTGGCAGAGGCTGTGGGCAGCCTGATGTAGGGTAGGGTGTCCCTGGGCATGGCAGGGTGGTTGGAACTAGATGATCCTTGTGGTCCCTTCCAACTCTGACTGATTCTGTGATCATGTTTCTATCCAATCACTTAAACTCTAAGGGATCTTGTCTAACATACCAAGAGAGATAAATTGTAGAAGTAATGATCATAGGGGTTGAACAGGCTGCCCAGGGAGGGTTGTAGTCTCCCTCTCTGGGTATATTCCAAACCTGCCTGGATGTGTTCCTGTGTGATCTGGTATAGGTGATCCTGCTCTGCAGCGGGGTTGGACTGTATGATCTTTGATGGTCCCTTCCAACCCCTGATATTTTGTGATTCTGTGATGTACACAGTTTCTTTTAAAAATCTTGGATGTTTTGCTCTCCAGTTTCTTCTGCTGCTTATACATATTGTTACATTTCTATATTTGGTGATTTCAGAGCAAAGATAAGGGTTGTTAATAAATGGGGGAAATGTTTGAAGTCAGCACAGCTCTATTTCAATATGTTCCAAATATAAACTGAAGGCAAATGTAAGTAGTTAGTAACAGCATAGAAACTTGAGGTGATAAACAGTCTACCAAGCTCTTTAGAGAACTACTCTGCAGATTTATTATTCCTATAACCATTATTGTGAATAGTTTTCACTTTATTTGCAAGCTAAATTAATCTGTTTCCTTTTCCAGAATTAGGACTTCTATTTGCCTTCAGCCCATCTGCCTTCACAACCTGTCTTATCAGTATTTCCTTGCTGACCACAAAGTCACTTTTAAACCTTGTCTTTTATAAACTCAGTGGCCTAAGATAATGTGAAAACAAAGAAACAAACAAAAAATAATCACTTTTTTTTTTTTTTAATTGCTGCAACAGTTTCCATAACCTAGAAGCTAATAAACCACTTACATTAATAAATCACTTTTAAAGACCTCTTAATAAAGAGTCACCGAGCATCCGTTATGCCTTGGTCACATTGATTTTGCGCTGTCACATTTTGTTTAAAGAAAATGTCCACACAATTTGAGTGTGTAATCTCCTGCATGTCATCTCCCCCTACCCAAACCATTAAATGCAGTATGAAGTGCTTGCTTTCTCTTTTCCCAAGAAGCCGTAAAGTCATGCAATTAGAATGTAATTGGCCCAAGGTGAAGGTCTTGCGAGCAGATCTGAATTATGTCATCAAGACTCCACAGGCAGAGAACACTTAGCAAAATGATGGCTGGAATGTATTGTAGGCTTTAATAAGGGGGACAAGCCTTTCAGGAACTCTACCATGCAATTACCTAACGCAGGAGGTGATATCATGCATGTCAAATATGAAAATTATGATCTCAGAAGAGGTAGAAAGGTGTTTACACAGACATAAACAAGAGATAGAGCTAAAAATATCAGATACATTTCATGTGTTGTCACAGCTGGTTTTTAAATTATACACGAAGCACGAGTATAATGCATGACACCACAGGGGCCAATCAGAATACTTGGTAAAGCAACATAACACTGCTTAATTGCAATTTATTTTGGAGTTGTGATTGCAAGTGAAGAAATTACCTCAAACTTGGCGGGTCGCACTTAATCCTGCTGCATGGTTTTGTTTGACTGTATTGGTTAAGGACTCTGGAAGTGTTCACAGCAGTTCAAAAAGTTTTTAAAACTCCTCTGGTACTTTATAAAGGAAAAAAGATAAAGAAAGAATGCTTAATATACTCTGCCTTCAGTGGAGAACTAGGGTAAAGGGGAAAAGTGTAGATGGCTCTTCTCTAATTTTAAAGCACAACAAGATTTAAAGTGCACTGCCTCATTGGCCCCAAAATATATTACACAGGGTGTTGGAGAATCGGTAAGATTTATACTCTAAACAGTTGATAATAGAAGAAAAGAACCACTTGAGCATCAAACAATTGCTCCTGTTTGTAGAGGGCTTGGTTTATAATCTTGGATGAGTGAACTGAGAGGTGAAAGCACAGTTAGCAACATAACAAATATCTCCAGTAGTTAGAATTTGTGAACAAACACAAAAAACACTCTATAGATTAGGGAAAAAAAACCAAAAAGGATAAACAAAATGCAAGGGTACTAAATCTAACCCTAGATTTCCTAGGATTATGCTGTAGTTGGACCAGAAATGAAAAGAATTTTAAATTTTCCACTGAAAATCTCCAACCAAAGTACATTCACTTGCTCCAGATTAACCCTTTGGTATTAATTCATGCACAGGAATCACAGAACCATAGAAAGTTAGGGTTTGGAAGGGACCTCAAAAACAGGTGACCTTATTGTGGCCTTCCAGTATCTGAAGGGGGCCTACAGAAAAGCTGGGGAGGGACTTTTTAGGCTATCAGGTAGTGGCAGGACTAGGGGGAATGGAGCAAAGCTGGAGGTGGGGAGATTCAGACTGAGTGTGAGGAGGAAGTTGTTCACCATGAGAGTGGTGAGAGCCTGGAATGGGTTGGCCAGGGAGGTGGTTTGGGCCACATCCCTGGAGGTGTTTAAGACCAGGCTGGATGAGGCTGTAGGCAGCCTGATCTAGAGTAGGGTGTCGCTGGGCATGGCAGGGGGGTTGGATCTAAGTAATCCTTGTGGTCCCTTCTAATCCTGACTGATTTAATGATTCTATGATTCTAACTCATCCAGTCCAACCCCTCTGCCAGAGCAGGATCACCTATACCAGATCACACAGGAAGGCATCCAGATAGGTCTTGAATATCTCCAGAGAAGAAGACTCCACAACCCCCTT
The DNA here is from genome assembly GCA_013396835.1 of Psilopogon haemacephalus. NCBI lineage: Eukaryota > Metazoa > Chordata > Aves > Piciformes > Megalaimidae > Psilopogon > Psilopogon haemacephalus. The sequence goes on from VWZI01010723.1 coordinate 336,520, forward strand.
GGACAGCCATTTCCAGTGTTCTGTCACCCTCAGTGAAAAAAACTCCTCCTCATGTTTACACGGAACTTCCTATGCCTCAATTTGTGCCCATGCCCTAGCTGTGTTGCAAAGATTTGCCAAGGAAAAAGAGACTTTATGAACTAAGCAGATAAGGCATTGGAAAGTTTAAGCTCTTGAAATGATAAAGAATGTTTCTATGCATTATTCAAATCTGTTGACTCTGTGCATTGCTGAAAGCTTAGAGAGAATGAGTTCTCCAGTGTGATTTCTGGTAGGGTGAATTGCAGTTACTTTGAAAAATCACAGGGCACAAGAGCAGAAACTTCCTATTTTAAAAATTCCGGGAGTGAAAATGAGGGAGATTGAAAGTTATTTCCCCCTCAGATTCTTTATTAGCAGCTCTAGGGTAATTAAATATCACAGCTCCTTTCCTCATGTTCCTCAAGCACTAGAATTTTCTGAAAATCAGACTCAGACTGTGTTTTCTTTGTAATTTCTACTGCTTCTTTTATACTTCTTCCTTTCATATAAAACTAAAGATAGGTTACGCTGGAAATAGATTCCTACTTTCAATTAACAAGAGTACATAGAAAATACTGTTTAGCATTTAATTTCTTCCTGTTCCTCATTTTAAATCTCTTTTGTTCTGTTCCCTTAGGGAAATACTACACGAATTGCGGAGAGTAAATTTTCACTATTCATACTAAAGTTCCTTTTTTTTTTTTTTTATCTTCAGCTTCTCTCTTAGTCCCATTTTCTGTATCGATTGCAAAGGAAACGAGAACTTAAGGGAAACCCTGTCTCAGACCATTCTCACCAGGTCAAAGAACCATGTTTAATGAAAGCCAGGTAAACAAGAAAGGGATACAGACAAAAAAAGATTCACTTTTCATTTGCAGCGAATGAAAAAAATAGGGTGGTCTGAACTGCTGAGACCTCTACAGTTAATGAACACATCCCACAATTTGTCAGACATCTCTAAGTAGCTGCCAAATCCTTTTCCAGTATAATGTGGCTAGGATGCATCTGCTTCATTTGACTAAACCACTTGAAGAATAGGTGTTCCGTCTAATAAATGCAAAATACCAGGGAAGTTTGGTTTCTGAGGGCAAGGAAGAAGGTGGATTTATTTTGTCACCCTCTGGTACACTAAAATCTCCTATTTTGTGCTTGTGTTATCCTATAAGGTTTCAGAACATTTTCCTCGGTCAGAGTATTTCTTATATGTACAACCTCTCAGGTTGCAAAAAAGGAAAAGCGAATGGAAGTTGAAAATAGTAATATCATTTTTAAAGTATAAGAAGGGTGTAAAGACTATTAGCAGCATTTAAAGAGTATAAGAAGGGTGTAAAGACTATTAGCAGCATTTAAAAACTATAAGAAGGGTGTAAAGACTATTAGCAGAAAGGAGATGAAGTAGCAACCTTAAGCATAATGTCATTGTCACAAGATGCTGCTGCTTTTGAATTTAGATTTTTTGTTGTTGTTGTTGTTTGTTTGTTGTTTTTTGTAGATAAAGGCGATAAAGTGTGGCTGGAGAAAAAATATTCTGTACAGGCATTTACTATACTTTGTCTTTATAGTCAGGAATGCCTTTCTGACAAAAAACCAAGCAAGACAACAAACAAGGAAACCCCCAAAAAATCCAAACCCAACCAAACCTCTCCAGACTGAAAAGCCTGGAGAAGAGAAGGCTTTGAGGAGACCTTATAGTAACCTTCCAATGTCTGAAGGGGGCCTACAGGAGGGCTGGGGAGGGACAATTCACGAGGTCTTGTTATGACAGGATGAGGAGTAATGGGTTTAAACTGACAGAGGGGAGATTTAAATGGGATGTTAGAAGGAAGTTCTTTCCAGTGAGGGTGTTCAGACACTGGAATGGGTTGCCCAGGGAGGTTCTCTTTGCCCCCTCCCTGGAGGTGTTAAAGGCCAGGTTGGATGATGCCTTGAGTAACCTGTTCTAGTGGGAGCTGTCTCTGCCTGTGGCACAGGGGGGTTGGAACTGGATGATCTTTGAGGTCCCTTCCAACCTAAACCATTCTATGATTCAAACATCCCAGAAAAAGCCCCCAAGACAACAATACCACCAATCAAAAAATAACCCCACATAACAACAACACAAAACCTAAACACAAAACAGCAGCAACACCACCCCCACCAACCCCCCTTCAAATAGTGGAATAATGACAACCTATACTATACAACTTCAGGACAGCAGTGTGTGGCATTTGGGGAGGCAATGGTATTGACTGCATTCTTCAACCATTCTCAGTCTCAAATCATAAGAGATTTTAGCGAGTTATAGTTTCCTTTTGTGTGAAAATAATCTTGAGTAAGAATTTCTGCAGTCGCTGGAAATGTAATCTGTACTAATAGGTAAAACAAATTGATGCCATCCTTTGGCCTCAAGGTTAAGGGCCAGCACATGGTGTGTGTCCTCTCAATTTGACATTCCTAAACAACTCTGAAGCCTCTTAATTCCAGGTTTCTCATCTGAGTACCCAAGACATTGTTATGCATTGTGATATGTAGAGGCAGGGGTCAATGTTAGTTTTCAAAAGCATTTTGAATTGCGTATGGTGACTGAGCCATTGACTTTTGTGATCATGAAATAAATTCATTGAGGAATATAAGCCAGGTAGTAATAAATCTTCATATATTGACTCAAATAAATGAGTTCACAGGCAGACTCTTTTGGTTTTAAGTTATCTGCAATTCCCCCTAAAAACAATCGCTCGTTAGAGTGGATGATTAGCATCTTCTATTCCAGGCAGTATGTGTATGTTACCATTTACACAAACCAGGTAAAAGTTATGTATTAACACATCCGATCATTATGTAAAACAGATTTAATATATATGTCTGATCTGTAGGAAAAAAAAAAAAGAAGTATGAGGCTGTTTTTCCTTTCATAAGTTCATCCTTGAAAAATCCTTGTTTGTTTCATTAGGGTATAGCTTCATGGGAAGAAAGCTGGTGGGGGGAAAAAACCCTACAAATGTTTTTTGTAACTTAATCTCTCAGGATTAGGTGTTCATAGAGTAGGATTTGCAGATTTGCTCTTGGTTAAGCTCACTACATTCTTATCTAAATCAGTTCTGTTGCCATCATTAATTTCAAGGGAAACCAAGAGAAACTAATCTGAAGGATGCTTAAAACTCAAAATCTAAAGTCAGGTTTTTATTCAAGTTCCTACTTGCCTGACCTTTTCTATCTTGATAAATATCCAGGCAAGTTTCTGCCTTTTGAAGGCAGGACAAGTTTTTCATTTTACTTTTGCTGAGGACCTTAAATCTGAAGTATTTAGTAACAGTTTAACTATCTCAAGGTTGTTTTGTTTTGTTTTGTTTTTCTTAAGCTCTCTTCAGAGTATAACTATAGAAACAATGCTTCATGAAGCAGATATCTTAACGAAATCAACTTTTATTTGCAGCAAATCATCAGGAGAGCAAACTACATCCTCCTACACCCCTTAAAAAAAAAAGCTGCTTTGATGCTTAGATCCAAACCTGGAGTGACTTGCCAAAACAAAACCCATCCTGCCACTACACGAAATAAATTAATCTTTCTTTAGCCCTCAGCCCTTGTGGGAATTTCCCTTGGTCCTCGGCTTGAAAATCTCACGTTTCAAGTCTCCCTCGTCTGCCAAAGTGCGGTGTGATCTGTATGTCACAGTCTGCTTCCCTAATCGCTTTGGCCATAGCCTCCTGACATTTTTACTTGTGCGCTACATTAGGACATGCAGTCGTCTCTTTCACTGGCCCCATAGGACAGCCACTGCATGCTTTGCATGAGAGACAAAAACCTTTCTTCTAAACTCCTGTAGCAATTTCCTCTAGCATTTCAAGCACTGCTTTGATCTGGTGACATACAATTACTTACCTTTCCAACACAATAGTTTCTTACCTGCTGGAACTCGTCCAAAGTGCCCTGACTTTCCCAGATGTAAGTGCAAATCTTTCACACCGCTAACATCCACTCCTGCAGCAAGAGTTTCCTACCTCAGTATCCCTTTGGATGTTAATTAGGATGTCACTATTCTGATTTCAGAGGTTAAGCTAGAGAGAATATTTTTATACTCTTTTCCATCACACAAAGGTATATCTACTCTTTAATATAATTTTAGCTTATTGATATCTGGACCAACAATAAGTATTTCTTGACAGAGATTGTCCAGATCCACAGTATAATTCAGTGATGCTCATTTCAAAGATTCTGAGCATTTCAATCCAAGTGGACAAATGCTTTACTTGCAATTAGCTGTGTAAGATTCAATAAATACACAGGAGAAGGCAGAATGTGTAAAATCAGCCACAAAGCTTCTGCTTTGTATCAGTCCTTTAGCAAAGACTCTTAAGTTCATCACAGTGATATGATGTTACAAGCCACTCAGACACTTGAATAGTTCTAGGGGGAAAGATACTATATCTAAGTTGTCATTGAACCTATAGGGAAATTTCACTTGCTCCCTTGGAAAAAAAACTTCACTTCAGAGGTAGCTCAGGCAATTTAGGACTCAAACAAAAACGGGAAAGAAAGTGGAAGTCACATTTGTGCTCACAAATCCCACATTAAACTAACCTGAACCTGTGAACATTTCGATCATACGAAGATGTGTGGAGTTTCATGGACACTGATGGTAATATTCCTCTGCTGAATTTAAGCATGTGCTTAAAGGATTTGCTTGGCTGAAGCCTATGAGCAGAACATGATGTTTTTTGGGTTTGTTTTGGTTGGGTTTTTTTTTTTTTGGTGGGGGGGGATTTATTTTTAAGTTAGGTGTCCACAGANAAAGATCATCCAATTCCACCCCCTCTGTCCCATAGGCAGGGACATCTCCCACTAGAACAGGTCACTCAAGGCCTCATCCAACCTGGCCTTGAACACCTTCAGGGAGGGAGCAGCCACATCTTCCCTGGGCAACCTGTGCCAGTGTCTCGCAACCCTCTCTGTGAAGAATTTCCTCCTAACAACCCTTTTAAATCTCCCCTCTGCCAGCTTAAACCCATTACCCCTCGTCCTGTCATTACAAGACCTTGTCAATAGTCCCTCGCCAGCCCTCCTGCAGGCCTCCTTTAGATACTGGAAGGCTACTATAAGGCCTCCTGGAAACCTTCTCTTCTCCAGGCTGAAAAGCCCCAACTCTCTCAGCCTGTCCTCATAGCAGATGTGCTTCAGCCCTCTGATCATCTTCGTGATCCTCCTCTGGACTCTCTCCAGCAGTTCCATGTCCTTCTTGTGGAGAGAGTAATGGTTTAGGTAATGGGAAAGGGACCTCAAAGATCATCCAGTTCCAACCCCCTGCCATAGGCAGGGACACCTCCCACTAGAACAGGTCACTCAAGGCCTCATCCAACCTGGCCTTGAACACCTCCAGGTAGGGAGCAGACAGAACCTCCCTGGGCAATCCATTCCTGTGTCTCACCACCCTCACTGAGGGTCAGTGGAATGTAAAGCAGTGCCCCAGTACAGGCATGCAGTGGTGCAGAGACATTGTTGCAGCAACTTTCTGTCTTTTGGCTACATCTTTCAACTGTCTCTTTTGACATGTTGGGGACTTCCAAGATTTTAAAGGAAATGACTTCTCACTAGATTGCAATTACCACAATCAGAAGTTCGTATGTGTCCATCTTTTGCAAAAAGAACTGAACTTATCAAGACTGAGGGAGATTTAATTTACACACTTTTATGCCGTTTCTTAACAGTTACTGTTTCTGAAAGATTCAAGCAGGCTTCTTTGGTACCATTTCATAAAATCCAACAAATCAATCCGTGGCTTTTTCCTTCCACTTTGTGTTAGCTTGTGAAGCAAAGGCTGCTTCTCTCCATTGAGTCCAGGGAAAGTGATGAGAGACTATATTTCTTTTAGATTATATAAGCTAAGACCGTAAAGTGTCTAACAAGAAAGTGCAGAAATATTTTATTAACAGCCTTTCTGGACACAGACTGGAAATTGAGTGTCCCCCACGTGAATCAAAGCATAGCTGATGTGGATCACTGAAACATCAACACACTGATAATACTTTAGGTTTATGCACATTATATAGTCCCTTGCAAAAGATGTGTTTGAGCTCTGTGGATGCAGAACAAGAAACGGTGGCAAAGGGAGCTGCAAAAGGGAGCTTGAAATTAAGGCAAGGGCAAAGAAGTAAACATTTTCTGTCTCTGCTGTAACAGAAGAGGCACCAGGCTACATTCTTTCTGATTAGCAAGTTCCTCTTTTCGCTGCAGATCTTTTCAATGTTTTACTTTACAGCTAAACTCCCTGAGACCTGATGTGGGATTTAGTAAGCTTTAGATAACATAATCTCCATCTAATGGGAATTTCTGAAGCCAGTCACTAAGTGTATGAATTATTATAAGAGAAGAAAATCAAATTTAATATCAAAGAACTAACTTTGGAAGTTCAAGCAGCGGACAATATTAATTTTCCATCGACAGAATTGTTTAATAAGAATCTATCAGCAGTACAGGAAACACTAGGTACTCTGGCAATAAGTGAATCATGATGGCTTATTTCCTTTTAATTCTATGATCCCAGCTGGAACAAGGTGTGATTGGAGAATGGTTTAATTGTTCATAGACATCTGTCTTTGGATTAAATTGAAAATAATATCCTGGGCATAAAATGGCCTACAGAATTTTTGACATTTTTATATCTTTCACAATCAAGTCATTGTCAGAAAGTCAGGTAGTGGAGCTCTGAAAAACTTATGGATATATTTAAAATAGAAGAGAATAAAACCCTGGTAATATATCAATATGCACAGCTGGAAAGCAGATGTTCAATTGAGTGCACTCAGTTCTCAGAGAAAGCTATTTAAGCTGTTACTTACTCAAATGAGAAATTTCTATAATTTACTGTTCTTGAATTTTTTATTTCCCCATTTCCCTACATTTTAAGCAGACTATAGGACTTTTTCCCCCCCTTTTTTCTTATTGTTGAAGTCAATTACCCTAAAAATCTGACTTATTGCAGTATACTACATGATTGCTACGGAATGCCCAAGGCTACTGTCAATCAAATTAGCCAGTGACTTATGAGTTGTTTACTGTACTGTGAAATGAAGTGATAAATGTGTGACAACCATTACAATGTGACATTTAGTATCAGATATACCCATTTGAAAGAGGTTTTGCATCAGTTTTAGTCATTTCTTCCCAGTCTGGCACATATTTTTTTAAACTCAGCTCTGGTTATCAATGGAAACATAATATTAACCTTCATAAGGTATTGGTAATTGTGCTGGTTTGAACTAATTGGAGGATATGAATGAGAAATTAGACTATAGGCTGAGAAAGGGAAACACTGATGATGCTACTTCACTCATAGCTTTACTGAGAAAGAAAAAAAAATGTTTTAAGAGCTGTAACCAAAATACAGATAATTCAGATGGCTTCAGACTGCTTTGGGCTGTGGCTTTTCCTGCATGGCTCTTTCTCCCTTCATAGATGAATCCGAATAATTTCACTAACTTCTTTCCTGCTGTTAATCCCCCTGGCCGATCTACCTTCACCTATCTGCTGAATGAAGCAGATGCTTAGATAAGATTGGGGAAAGGGGGAAGGTGGTAGAGGTGTTTGGTTACTCCTCTTAGGGATTTTGATCTCTGGGAGGGGTGTGGTGTTTTGGTATTACCTTTTTACTGTGTATGTCTGTAAATATCTGTTATACATCGTAAATATCCGCTTGTATATTGTGCACAGCAGTAAATACAAAGCTTTGTTTATTAACTCCCATCTGACTGAGTCCTAGACTGGGTTATTTTCAAAGTGTGGGGGGGCAGATAACTGCTGAACCACCACAGTAATCGGTCACCTCAAGCCTCAAAAGACCTTGTATGGTCCAGTAACTGAAGTGGCATGCCACTGAGCAGTCACATTTCCCATCTGCTTGATGCATTTTTTTGCAGTTGCAAAAAGAGTGTTTTTTCTTGTTTTGGTGGTGTTTTGTTTTAGTTTTGTAGTTTTAGAGTTTTAGTTGGTTGGTTGATTGCCAGCAGGGCAAGGGAGGTGATTCTCCCTCTTTGTTCTCCTGTGATCCCACCTGGAGTGCTGTGTGCAGTTCTGTAGCCCCCAGCACAAGAAGGACATGGAACTGTCTAGAGCAGATCACGCAGGGACACATTCAGGCAAGTCTCCAGAGAGGGAGAATCCACAACTCCCCTGGACAGCCTTTTCCAGTGTTCTGTCACCCTGACAGGGTAAAAATTGCTCCTCATATTTACATGGAACTTCCTATACCTGAACTTGCACCCATTGCCCCTTGTCCTGTCATTGGGCATCACCAAGCAGAGCCTGGCTGCATCCGCCTGCACTCACCCTTTACATCTTTATAACCATTCCTGTGGTCTCCCCTCCTTTCAAAGCAGCAGAGCCCCAGTTCCCTCAGGCTCTCCTCATAATAGACATGTTCCATTCCCTTAATCATCTTTGTGGCTATCAACTGGACTCTCTCCAGCAATTTGATGTCCTTCTTCATTTATTCAAATATATTCTATAAAAAAATTAATTCTATTATTAAAGGGCTGCAATGTGATATGGTAAAGTTTTTTTTCTAATCTTATCTAAAGGAAAACAGATGTGGAAGTAGGAGGTAGATGAAGAGGTATCCGAAGACTTGATTCATTTTTTTTTCATTATTGTTCATCCATATTTAATATTTCTTTCCAAAGTCTGATATCATTGTTTTAAAATCCTCAAAGACTTTTTTTTTCAAAGGGCATTTATGCTGATTGCCACAATTGTGGAACTGATCAATTTCACTTTATGTTTATTTTTTCTTTTCCTTAGATCTCATGCAGTGCAGATCACTTGATATAAGACTCTATACCAAATGCACGTGCAGTATTTTGAGTTCACAAATACCTTACAGTTGTGAAAGTAAATCCAAGTAACCTTAGAGATAGTCAGGGCTGAAATCATTAACATACAATTTTCCCTATTGCTTTGTACATGCCTAAGTTTAATCTTCCAGTCCTACTATTTTGCATGTAGTGTGACATAGAATCATAGAATCATAAAATGGTTTAGGTTGGAAAGAACCTCAAGGATCATCCAGTTCCAAAGCCCTGCCATAGGCAGGGACACCTCCCACTAGAACAGATCACTCAAGGCCTCATCCAGCCTGCCCTTGAACACCTCCAGGGAGGGAGCAGCCACAACCTCCCTGGGCAACTCATTCCAGTGTCTTACCACCCTCACTGTGGAGAACTTCCTCCTAACATCTCATCTAAATCTCCCCTCTGCCAGTTTAAACTCCTTGTCTTGTCATAATAAGACCTTGTGCATAGTCCCTCCCCAGCCCTCCTGTAGGCCCCCTTCAGATGCTGGAAGACTACTGCAAAGTGTCCTCAAAGCCTTCTTCTCTCCAGGCTGAAAATCCCCAATTTTCTCAGCCATCCGGCTTGAGTAAGGAAATCCATTTGGAATCCAGCTGAATCCTTAAGAGCAGACTCCTCAGCTCTTAAGATATGGGCACCTTCATCATGGTGCAAATGGGAGCAGGCGAGTCTTTTGCTACTCCTAACATAATCACTAATTGGACATGAAAATGTCAGGCAACTCTGTTGTCTTTTCCAAGATTTTCCTTTCTTCACACCCCAGGGAAATCTTCAATGGCCAACAGCAGAAGACAGCTTCTAGTATTTCAGACCTGTCCAACAATTCAGAGGAGCCAAACACAGGAGGAGAGATCTGTTCCAATACATTTACCTTTTTTGACTGGAAACAATAAATAGAAAAAAACCCAATCATCGTGGAATAAAATGCACCAAAATGTGGTATTCACACTAGGAAGAACAATTTTAGAGTCTTTTACAATTCTTGCTTTGAAAAAAAAAAACAAAACACCTGCTTAACTCTCTTTGTCCTTTTTGAAAATGTACTGAGTAGATGTCTGTGTATGTTAGGGAGATCATTTTCAATCTTTTCCAGGTGGATTTAGACATGCATGCTTTCTCTCTCTTCTAGTAATCCCTGACCTTTCAGTTTCTTCATGCCAAAGCTTAGTTAACCTGGAAAAATAAAATATACCTCTCTGCCTCTGCTGGGCTAAAGCACTGTAGTTACAATATAGTTCTGTATTTTTTTTTTCAGTCCTGCACCTTGTAAAAAGACATGAAAAACATGTTGATACCATTGTCTTTACATAATTTCACAAATGCTGTTTTGACTTTTCTCATTTCCTCTTTCAGTCCTTTAAGTCTGGAAAGCTCCACAAACTTATCCATCATTTTTTCTGTTCTGGTCTGCTCTGGCTTTTATGTACAGCTTGGGTCTTTCTGATAAAGGAGTATGCAGTGTGTTGTCAGCTGTCTGGCCAAAGGTACCCCTTGACCCAGATTTAAAAGAAGTGGCAATGCAGTGTCTCAGAGGCATGGTTATCATCACAGAACCACAGAATATTAGAGCTTGGAGGGGACCTCCAGAGATAATTGAGTCCAACTCCCCTGCCAAAGGCAGGATCACTCAGAATAGTTCACATAGGAAATCCAGGCAAGTTTTGAAAGTCTCTAGAGAAGGAGGCTCCACAACCTCTCTTGGTAGCCTGTTCCAATGCTCTGTCAGCCTGGCTGTAAAAAAGTTTCTCCTCATGTGGAGCATCCTGGGAAGCCTCTTCAAATGCTCTGTCAGCCTGACTGTAAAGAAGTTTCTCCTCACATGGAGGTGAAACCTTCTATGTTCATGTCAGTAAGCAAAGGAAAACCTAAAGCGCTTTGTTTCGCTTTTTTCTTCATCCTTTTCCCAAGAAGGAAGGTTTAAGAGCTTATTTTTGTAGTGAACTCTGGTATTTTCTATGTGTGAATTAAAAAGAGGCTAGAAAATTGCATAGCAAATACTCACAGAATCAGACATGCAAGCATGTCTGTGCATTGCCAATGTTTGCAGACAGACACACGAGTGCACTTAGAGGATTTAATTCCACGTCAAAATTTTAACCCCATCAAACATATCTTGACCAGAAAATCAGAGACCTGTCTAAGGAGTGAAATGGCTCTACATGTAGAATTTATTTCTACACAAAGTAAGGCTAAGAAAGGAGGGGCACATTGCACTCCTAGATTTACCTCACTGGGAAAAAGGCTCAGTATGCAGAGAGCAGAAACAGCCTTCAGATATTTATAAATATTTATTAAATCCCCTCTCAGTCTTCTCCAGATTAAAAAACCCCAGGTCCATCAGCCTCTACTCATAAGGCATGTCCTCCAGTTCCCTAATTGTATTTGTAGCACTCCACTGGACCCTCGCCAGCAGATCCCTGTCCCTCTTCAACTGGGAAGCCCAAAACTGAATGCAGTATTCAAGATGGGGTCTCACCAGGCAGAGTAGAGGGAGAGGAGAAACCCCCACCCCTAAGAAGAGACACACTTTTAATACACCCCAGGATCCCATTGGCCTTCTTGGCCACAAGGGCACATTGCTGTCTCATGGATAACTTGCTATCCACCAAGACTCCCAGGTTCCTCTCCACAGGACTGCTCTCCAGCAGATCACCTCCCAGCCTATACTGATGGAGTTTGTTATTCCTTCCCAGGTGCAGGACTCTTCACTTGTCCTTGTTGAACTTCATTTGGTTCCTCTGTGCCCACCTCTCCAGTCTGTACAGGTCCCACTGGATGGCCTCACAGCCTTCAGCTGTATCAACCAAGCCTCCCAGTTTGGTGTCATCATCTGTTCCCTCATCAATATCATTGATGAAGATGTTGAACAGGACTAGACCCAGCACTGATCGCTAGGGGACTCCACTGGTTACAGCTCTCCAGCTGGACCTAGCACCACTGATCACTGCCCTCTGAACTCTATCTTGTAACCAAGAGAACATAATTTTTTACAGTTTCATGAACACTCACACATGTCTTACATGCACTGCTATGGTTCATATTTTGATGTATTTTAACACAGTTTAAAAAAAAAAAAAAATCTTAAGTTAAGCATCCAGGCATTCCAAAGACAGGTTTAGCAGCTTGACTCGCTGCTTGCTTTTCAACCTGTTCCTCACACCAACTGCAGACTGCAAAGTGGAGATTCAGCAGTCTGGGGAACATTTGTCATGACGTTGCCTTGCTGTTGTAGGCTGCACACTCAAAAAACATCTTGGTTAGCAGCTTTCAGATGTAATCAGATATTACTCTTCCTTTGGGCTTTCAGTGTGAATTTTGTTACCTCCTAAAAAATTCAGTTTCTGTCCTGCATCTGTGTAAACTTCAGACAAATTCTTTTCTCTGGCCCTGACTCCTGCAGAGCTCTTTTATTTGTAACTCATACCTTCTGTGATACTCTAAAAAAATGTTAAATTAATCCCTTCACCTGGGCTCAGGAGCACGTGTTATTTCCAGGTCACTTCTGTTCCACTCATGGTTTGTTGGCGATATTTGCCCACTCGCTTAGCACATTCTCCTGAAGTCCTGGTGCCAATGGTATACTCTATTTCACCCTACTGCAGAGCAATTTACACCCACCTGTTTGTAGTCTACTGTAGACAGCAATGTTCTCACCTGACCACACCCCTGGAGTTAAGAATGTTACTGCTCCACTAAGAGATTGTTTAGCCTGGATAAGAGTAGGCTCAGGGTGACCTCATTGCTCTCTACAACTACCTGAAGGGAGATTGTAGCCAGGTGGGGGTTGGTCTCTTCTCCCAGTCAACGAGCAACAAAACAAGGGGACACAGTCTCAAGTTGTGCCAGGGGAGATATAGGCTGGATATTGGGAGGAGGAAGTTCTTTGCAGAGAGAGTGATTTGCCATTGGAATGGGCTGCCCAGGTTGGTGGTGGAATCACCATCACTGGAGGTGTTCAAGAAAAGACTGGATGGAGCACTTATTGCCATGGTCTAATTGACTGGATAGAGCTGGGTTGGACTGGATGAGCTTGGAGGTCTCTTCCAACCTGGCTGATTCTATGATTCTATGATGCCACTAGAATGCTTCTACTAAACTCTTCTTATTGCACTAGAACTCACTGATCCTTTACAAACGTGTTCTGCTGCTAGCTCTTTTCTCCAGTTTTATGTTTTGCCAGTGCTATATTCATAAGAAGTCATTTTCAAACACGCAACACCATATATATATTCATCAATTTTCTAAATGTCAGATAATATGAAGAAAAGTGTCATCAAGACAGCATTATTGGTCTGTTTCATTTTTTCACAATAAATGTAGACAAATGTAAACTTTACCTTTCCATAGCAATTTTCTTTGTACAGTAACCAGTTAAGATGAACAAGAATCTATTTAAGTACTTGCAAATAAAGAACCAGAGAATGTTAAGGTTTGGAAGTGACCTCAAAAGATCATCAAGTCCAACCCTGCTGCCAGAGCAGTAGTAGAAAGCAAAATGGGATGTGTAGCTATTGTGCTGGTTTGAACTAATTGGAGGATTTGAATGATAAATTAGATTATAGGCTGAGAAAAGGAAACACTGATGATGCTACTTCACTCATAGCTTTACTGAGAAAGAAAAAAAACTTGTTTAAGAGTTGTAACCAAAACATAGATAAATCAGACCGCTTTGGGCTGTGGCTGCTTTTGCATGGCTCTTTCTCCTTTCCTATCTGGATCTGAATAATTTCACTAACTTCTTTCCTGCTACTAATACCCCTGTCTGATCTACCTTTGACTATCTGCTGCATGAAACAGATGTGAGACAAAATTGGGGAAGGGGGGAAGGTGGGAGGGCTGTGTTACCATTTTACTGTATATATCTGTAAATATCTGTTATCTGCTTGTATATAGTGCAAAGCTGTAAATATAAAGCTCCATTTATTAACTTCCAGCTGACTAAGTCCTAGCCTGTGTTATTTCAAAGTGTGTGTGTGTGGGGGGGGGGGCAGGGAACTGCTGAACCACCACGATGTTCTATACAGTTCCTTTAGGATAAAGTGAATTGCACCTCAGTACTGCCACTTCAGGGGCTGGAAGGGAAGTCTTAGAAAACTAACCTAGGTGACAACCTGTCCTGTCTAGAGGAGGTAAAGTGTATCCCACCACTGATTTCTAAATCAGCTGACTGATTCCTAGCCTGGGTTATTTCAAATTGTGTGTTGGGGGGGAACTTTCGAACCACCACAGCTATTGTGTAGCCTGTGCATAGCAATGTTTGTGTAGATGTCTGCCACTCTATGGTGGTTTGAAAACACATTACTGTTCCTCCTTTTTGGCAGGTATGTTGCAGGTTTGTGAGAAGAATAATGGACAGCAACAGCATACACAGAAATTCCCTGGTGAGCTGAAAGAAACTTAGTGGAACACAACAAATAAAGGTCATGACTGGAATGTTTAACTTGCTCTTTGCAACCATTGATACCATGTTTGCTGAGGCAATTACGAAGAGTACAAAGTAGGAAAAATAGGAGTCCCCTAAATACATATACTTCTTCTAAGAGATTGTGACAAGGGTGTTCTCTGAGTGATTCTAAATAGGATGCTAGCAAAAGAGTACAGATCTGAACAAAGAAACTTAGGAAATGTGTTACTTTAATATGTGGTGAACTTTTGCCTATTGAAGCAAAATTCTTTGTATTCTATTGGAACTTAGTCAAGTATCTACCAAACCAGGTGCTAATTAGTGTATTCTAATGTCCTGTATTAAAAATCTCTACCTGCTAGCACTTTAGGGCACAATTTGTCAGAAGAAATATACATTTCTTTCTGAAGATGAGATGAGTCTCATACAAACTTAAGTGAGAGCGTTGTTCAGATTTCTACTGACTGTGCAGAACTGCTCTATCACCTAGCTCGGATTTAGATACCTCTGGTGGAAGTATCTTGCATTAAGCAAGATACCGGTAACTAATTTTCAGATGGATAAAGTTAGCTAAAATGAATTACGTCTGGCACATTATCCAGATAGACAGATGAAACTGGAAAAAAACAAATTCACATTTTCCCATCTTAATCAATTAGCTATGGTTCATTTTATGAGCTCTTATTTGTGCAGCTCTTCTGGAAGGTGTGCTAATAAAATACTCCAATTACCCAAAATTGAGACTATGTGCCTTGTATTACTTCCAGAAACATTTACACAAGCAAGTGTTAATGCTGTCTCCAGCGGCATGAGTCCGTCCACAGAAGTACTGCAAATCTTCTATTTTTAGTGAAGCATTTAATGAAACAAGACTCCTGAATAAATTTGTACATTTCTTTTTTCCCTGATAGAAACAGACTCAGCAGTACAAAGTTTCTTGCTGTGAAGCCTACATCATAATGTTTTCTGCACCTCCTGTTTCTGGTTGAAGAAAGTACACAATACGCAGCACACCCTCAAAATGTTTAAGATAAAATAAAACATAAATTGTGAGCTAATATGATAGAGAATTTTCTACTGACCTATATTACTTTCCCTTCAAAGATCATTACCCAATACAGCAGTCTTTTTATCTAAAGCATTAGTACTCATTTGTTTGCTAAATGAGTTTAGAGATCTACTTAGACATAATTTAAATGCCATTTAAAACTCCATTAGGTATGTTTATTGCGAAAATGTAAATAGTATTCTCTTAGTTCTTCTTCACTGCTTTAAAAAAATGGCAAAGGCACAAATGCCTGGCAAAGCTAATTAACCCTCTGCTTGTCATCCTGCTAAAGCAAAAGTTTGACACCAGTATCATCCGTTGACCACTGACATTATGCACTAACGATTCTCTATTGAAACCACAAAACCAGAATTATCTTCTCTACTTTGCATTAAACTTGATTCCCAATTCAGAAATGATCCAAGCTGAGTAGTTTCCGACCCCTTCAGATAAGCCTTACAGTTCATGACAACAAGCACAGGGAATGATTCAAATAAAATGCATTGTTAAACATTGGAGGAATGGAATGGAATGGAATGGAATGGAATGGA
>VWZI01010723.1:352445-405628 GCA_013396835.1 Psilopogon haemacephalus
GAATAGAATAGAATAGAATAGAATAGAATAGAATAGAATAGAATAGAATAGAATAGAATAGAATAGAATAGAATAGAATAGAATAGAATAGAATAGGCCTTGGAAGAGACCTCCAAGATCATCCAGTTCGACCTGTCTCCCAACTCTATCCAATGGCACTAAGGGCTCCATCTAGTCTCTAAGGCCACTACTCTGCCCTAGAGACTACACCTGGAATACTGTGTCAAATTCTGGGCTACTCAGTTCAGGAAAGAGAGGGACCTGCTACAGAGAGTCCAGTGCAGAGCCATGGGGGTCTTGAGCATCTCCCCTATGAAGAGATCCTGAGAGCCCTGGCGCTGTTTAGTCTGGAGAAGAGAAGACTGAGAAGGGATGTGGTCAATGTCTATAAATATCTGAGGGGTGGGTGTCAAAGGGATGGCCCCAATCTCTTTTTCATGGTCAGCAGCAATAAAACAAGGAGCAACAGCTACAAGCTGGAACAGAGAAGGTTTCAGCTCAACATGAGGAGAAACTTCTTCACAGTGAGGGTGACGGAGTACTGGAACAGACTGCCCAGAGAGGTTGTGGAGTCTCCCGCTCTGGAGACTTTCAAACCCTTCCTGTGCAAACTACCCTAGGGGATCCTGCTTTGTCAGAGAGGTTGAACTCTATGTCTGGAGATCCCTTCCAATCTCTAAGGGTCTGTCATTCTGCGACCATGTAAGCAGTAAAATAATCAGCAGCGTGCAGTCATTTTGGAGTGTCTTCCAACAGACCATCATTGCTCACAATAGCCTGCTGGAAAATTTCCATCCAAACTGATTTTTCCAGCAAAAATTATTCAAGTGTTTTCCCTGCTTTTCAAACAGCTCATTATTTGTTGAGCTTACTGCGTTTCTACATATTGAACTAATCCAATCATTCCTTTATCTAGGCACTGATGAATATATTTTTCTCTGTCCTATGTTAGCCGTCCAGAAAAGCTGATTTACTGAATATTCACAGTCTGAATACTTAGTCATGTTATATATCCTATATGAGTATTTTAACAAGAAAGTGTTCCAACAGAGACACAAGAAAGAACTATTTTTAAAGGACTTTTTATTTTAGCAATTTTAATAACCAGCTTCTGTTTCCAGAATGCTAATTTTTTTTTTCTGTTTAGAACAAATTAAAAAGTTTCTTTCTGGAAAGTGGCAAGAAAAAAGAAGTTCTACTGAACACCTCAGACATTCTCCTCTCTCTTTGCCTGCAGTTTGGAAAAAAATGCAGTTTCTAGAAAAATCTGTATTCCCCATGAGGCTTGAATTTCTGTTCCTCCTAGCTTATAAAACCAGTCAGAAAAATAGGAAAAGGTGGCTATTTTCCCTAGCAAATAATTTTATTCTTCCAAGTACAGTCACATTCTCTGAATAAATTAAAATGTTTATGGAAAGATGCTGCAGCTCTAAGTAATTTCTACATTTCTTTTGCTGTTTCTGTCTACTTATGCAATCACACACACACACACATATATATATATATAAATACATACACATATATATAGCTGACTTGCTGTAAGGCAAAACCAACTTTTGGCTCTCAGGAAATATCAATATTTCTAATTTTTTTTTCCCTCCTGATCCGTATTTGCAATAAATTACAACTGTTCAAGGTCTATATGATATATGTTATTGAGCCTATATTTTTGTGTCTGTCTGTATGTGCTTAGATGCCACAGACAGAATTCACTCTGCAACCAGGGGCAGTTGCAAAAGGAGATGGGAATCTGTTAGCGAGGTCCCGTAAAGTGAGATCGTTTGCACAACAGCTCCTGCTAGTGTCTGAAAGAAAAGACAAAATTCACCTCCATTCTAACCACCTATTTGCATAGTTTGTTGTTAAGTGCACTTTCAACAGACTTGACCTTCCTCTTGCTTTTATGAGGAATTTCACAGATAAATGTTGCCAAAGGAAAACACACTTTCAATCAAAACAGATAGCAGATAGCAGGCATATCTATAAACGTCTAGCACATATGACCAGCTGAAGAATTTGTAAAATAAATGTCTTGCCATGGAGAGAATAGCAATGGCTGAATTAATCACTGGGAAACGCTCTTGCTCCCTGCACCCTCCCTCACCTGGACAGCTACAGCTGCAGCACCAAGCTTGTTCATCCTGGATCTGTTCCAAAATCTCTTCACCCCGACACAAAATATAAATCAGAGATTGAATGGAGCAGACCTTTCCGACTCTATTCTAGTCATTTATAGCTACGCTAGGCTGAATTATACCATGTGCCCTTTATGTGGCCCATGGGACAGTTTCTCTGCCAAGAATTCTGCCTTTCAGACCAATAAAACCCATGGCAGCCTGGATTGAAGAAAAACAATTTGGAAAAAAAAAAAAAAGTTTTCATTATAATTTAATTTTATTAAACAGTTTGTCACAGCATAGCGAGGTATTTATTCTCCTATCTAAGGTTATGCAATCTACACGAGTTAAAATGTCTGGTGATGTTTTATGTACTAATATATACCAATGTGATTTCATCTATTTTCCTAGAAATCAGAAGCTCAGGTTCGGTAGTCACTACATGAGAGAGAGGGTATACACACACATTCTTGAAGCTATATAGTCAAGATGTGTANTGCTGGAGCACCTCTGCTATGAGGACAGGCTGAGAGAGTTGGAGCTTTTCAGCCTGGAGAAGAGAAGGCTTTCAAGAAACCTTACAGTAGCCTTCCAACATCTGAAGGGGGCCCACAAGAGGTCTGGGAAGGAACTATTCACAAGGTCTTGTAATGACAGGATGAGGGGTAATAGGTTTAAGTTGATGGAGAGGAGATTTAAACTAGATGCTAAGAAGAGGTTCTTTCCAGTGAAGGTGGTGAGGCACTGGCACAGGTTGCCCAGGGAGGTTGTGGCTGCTCCCTCCCTGGAGGTATTCAAGGGCAGATTGGATGAAGCCTTGAGTGACTTGTTCTAGTGGGAGGTGTCCCTCCGTATGGCAGGGGCTTGGAACGGAATGATCTTTGAGATCTCTTCCAACCTAAACCATTCTATGATTCTATGATTCCCTATATACATATGTATATATACATACACACTGTAAATATATACATATGTGTATATATATACACACATATGTACATATATACACATGTGTATATATATATATACACATATGTACATATATACTCATATGTACATATATACACATGTGTATATATATACACATTTGTACATGTATACATATGTATATATATATACACATATGTACATATATACTCATATGTACATATATACACATGTGTATATATATACACATTTGTACATGTATACATATGTATGTATATATATATATATATACTAAAAAATGAGTGAAGCTGTTTCTGAAAATGACTCAAACCTAAATGAATAAAACACATTTTTCAGATACAGATGCTTGCAACTCCCCACAAAACTGGTTACAAATTCCTGACCTAGGAGGGGGGAAAAAAATAATTAAATAACAGAAGCAACATATCATTCTTGGTTGACTTCTTGCCACAAAGTTTTAAAAGATAACATTAATGCAAAATGTTGATGTGCTGAGGTATTATGTTAATAGAAGCCAGACGGATTGAATTAATTGATACATAAATTGATAGGACTTGTTTGACCAAGTAATATTTATGCACTATGAACTTAAATAAGGAATAAAAGGATGTGAGATTAAAACCAGATCCAGTGGAAGCTTATGAGAAGTGTCCCATTAATTTTAAGGAGATTAACTCTACCAGGCACCTATTAAGTACATTATGGTACATATGGAATACCATATCTGTAACACAAATAGACAGAATGACTGCTTGGCATATTTGGCAATAGAAATAATTTTAGGGCACTCCTAAATTATAGTACACTACATCACAGTACTGTTGTAATCCCTGAATATCAACTGTTATCTTCAGCTAGAGTTAAAGTGAGTCCGTAGTAAATCTCTGACACATGGAGACAAGGACTTAAAAAAAAAAAAAAAANCAGGAAAAAAAAAAAAAAGAAAAAAAGCTAAAAAAAAAAAAAAAAAAACCAAACAAAAAAAACACCACAGAGCAAATTAGAAATATCTAAAACTATGATAATTTTCCTATATTTATCTGCATCTGCTATCCTTGTATAACCAAAACAACAAAATTCTTGTACACTGTTGATTAACTTCTCAGGATTAAAAAAAAAAATCAGCAAGGTTTCTTGGTTTAGAGATTGTAGTTTGGGTTAGTTTGTTGTATTTTTTTGTTTGTTTGTTGGTTTGGTTTATTTTTGGTTTGTTTTTTTGGTGGGTTTTTTCTTTTCCTGGCAGGATGAATATTGTATCATTTACAACAGGTAGCTTACTGTTAGTTACAGAACTAAACAGTCCTTCTCTCCTTCTCTTCTGAATTCTTTTCCTCCCAGTTCCTTCCTTCTGAATCTCTCCTTCATTCCCTCTTTTAAACCTCATTACTGCCTGGTAAGATTTCCCTACTTAAATGGTAACTTTGAAACATGTTTGCATCCAGCATTTTACTGCTGTTAAGAACACATTCCTAGCTCATGGTGATCTTGCCATCCAGCACTCCTGAGTCCATCTCCAAAGAGCTGCTTTTCTGCAGGTCAACTACTCACCTGTACTGGTGAGTGGTGTACTGTACTGGTATAAGAGGTTATTGATGCCCAGGTGCAGGAATCTACACTTGCCCTTGTAGAACTTCATGAGGTTCACCATTGCCCAGCTCTCCAGCCTGTCCAGGTCATGCTTGAATGGCAGCACAGCCTGATGGTGTGCCAGCCACTCCTCCCAGTTTTGTATTATCAGCAAACTTGCTGAAAGTACACTCTCTTCCTTCATCCACGTCATTGATGAATAAGTTGAACAAGGCTGGATCCAGTACTGACCCTGGGGAATGCCACTAGACACAAGCCTCCAACTAGACTCTATGCCATTAATCACAATTCTCTGTGCTCTCTCATTGAGCCAGTTCTAAGTCCACCTCCTTCTCCACTCATCTATTTCTCTGTCACTGGACACCAGTGAAAAGAACCTGGCCCTGTCCTCTTCAGTCCATGTCTCTGTCCGCTCATTTCTTACCCTGTCACTGGGCACTGACAAAAGGAACCTGGTCCTGCCCTCTTTGAGCCCTCTAGCTTCAGGCATTTCTGTACATTGCTAGTAGATCCTTAAGCCTTCTCTTCTCCAGGCTGAAAAGTCTCAGCTCTATCAGCCTTTGTTCATAGAAGAGATAGAATCATAGGGTTGGAAGGAAGAGATAGAATCAGGGTTGGAAGGAACCACAAATATCATCTAGTCCCCTAGCCACGGACAGGGACACCTCACCCTAGAGCAGTCTGTCTAGAGCATCATCCAGCCTGGCCTTAAACACCTCCAGGAATGGAGCTTCCATTACCTCCCCAGGGCAATCTGTTCCAGGATCTTACCACCCTCATGGTGTAAAACCTCTTCCTGACATACAGTCTGCATCTCCCCATTTCTAGATTTATTCCATTCCCCTCAGTCCTAATCACTACCTGACATCTTAAAAGTCACCCCCCAGCTTTCTTGTAGGTCTCCTTAAGATACTAAAAGGTCACAATAAGGTCACATTGGAGCTGTCTCCTCTCCAGACTGAACAGCCCCCACTCCCTCACTCCTTATAGCAGAGCAACTCCAGCCTTCTGATCATCCTCATGGCCCTTCTCTGGACACATTCTAGCACATCCATACCCCCCTTGTAATAGTGGTCCAGAACTGGATGCAATACTCTGGGTGGGGTCTCACCAGTGCAGAGTAGAGGGGGAGTATCACTTCCCTTGATCTGCTGGCCACATTTTTCTTGATGTAGCCCAGGCTCTGATTGGCTTTCTGGGCTGCAAGAGCACACTGACAGAGAATATTGAGCTTCTCATTCACCACATGCTCTGTCAGAGTGATCTTTTGCTGGACTCTGTACAGGATGTCCATACCTCTTTTGTACTGGGGAGCTCAGAAGCAGACATATTGCTCCAGGTATGGTCTTACCTGCACTGAGTAGGTTCTATTTCTGAGTGGTACTAAAGGGATCAGTGTTTGTGTAGTCTCAAGACTTATTCTCTCTGCCCACAATAAATAAGGTGTGGGTATCATTATTTCAAACTTATGAGCTTTCTCACTTTTGCTTTTCTGATTCTCTCACCTCTCTCACTGGGGATGGGGAGTGAGAGAGTGGCTGTGTGGGTCCTTAGCTGCTGGCCAGGGTCAACCCATTACAAGTGCCTACAGATAGAATAGGAAGAAGAGTCTCATCTTTTCAAAATAGATTACCTCACTATCAGACACCTGTAGCAAGTCTTTTCACACCCACATTGTACAATCCATATAAAAGAGCTGATTTGAAGATGCATGCAGTCTTGCACCTGATCTATGGATGTAGAGAACCTTTCAAGATCTATGACATTGATCACCTCAATACCTAAGGAAGTGTCACTGCCACAATGTGTTCTTCCAGCGAGTTTTTCAGCCTACACTGGCAGGAACCTTTGGTGCTACAGTTTTCTATCTAGCATGGCAATTAATATCAATGTTTTATTAGTGTAATTAGGGTTTTGTTTGATGGCAACAACTTCAAAATGAAGAGTCTGCCAGGCAAAGGGTTAATTTAATTTTGTATCGTGGCTTTCCTGTTTAAATTAGACCAAAATTAGTCAAGTGGGACATTTCAGAAGGGGGTAGTAAAAGGCCTCTAATGTTTATTACTCTCATTGAAATAAACTGAATTAAAGCATCCTAATGTTTATTACTCCCTCTGAAATGAGCACAATTAAGAGAGACAGCACACCTGATAGCATTATCATGCCTAGTTCATCTAGCCCAGACAATACATTACCTAGTGCTAAAGTGAGTGTTTGAACAAACACACACTTATTGAAATGAATCCCCAAATTCTTCTACTTGCCTTTTGTTTGTACAGGCAATTTCACTATGTTCCATACATATGAATGCTTTTCAGCCTCAGAATCTCACACACATTGGTTGATATTATTTTTCCTAATGAGAACAAATTAAAATCCAGCTGTGGTGGTTTAGCAGTTATCTGCCCCCCCACCTTTTGATATAACCCTGGCTAGAACTCAGAAGACTGGAAGTTGATAAATGAAGCTTTATATTTACAGCAAAGCATAATATACAAGCAGATATTTACAATGTATAACAGATATTTACAGATATATACAGTGAAAAAGTAATACAGAAACACCACCCCCTCCCAGAGATCAAAATCCCTAAGAAGGGGTTTTTCAGCCACCCCTACCTCCTTTCCCCCCTTCCCCAATCTTATCTCACCACCTGTTGATGAAGCAGATAGGCAGAGGTAGATTGGCCAGGGGGATCAGCAGTAGGAAAGAAGTTAGTAGAATTATTGAGAATCAGCTACAAAAGGCAGAGACAAAGGAACCATGCAAGGAGCAGCCACAGCCCGAGAGGCCTGAAACAGTCTGACTTATCTATATTTGGATTACAACTCTTAAAACAATTTTTTTCTTTCTCAGTAAAGCTATGAGTGAAGTGACACAATGCATTTTCATTTCTCAGCCAATAGTCTAATTTCTCACTCAAATTCTCCAAATAGTTCAAACCAGCACAGCAGCAAAGACACAAGCCAGAACCTTTTGCTTCCTCTTAACTGTTGGTTTGACTTTTTGTAACGCTATGATCAACTCCATCTTAAGTTGCAGGTGACACAGGCTCAACTTTCTGCAAATCTGGGCAAAATGGAATGTGAACTGCCTGGAACTCATGGTTGACATGGCCTGGTTCTATACCATTACTCATGTTCAGCTTTGCAGTTTCATTTCTTTAATAGCATGGACTTTGATAAGAAGTTGTGGGATCTATTTTTTTTTTTCTTGCTGTTTGTTGTTCTTTTAGGTGTTTGGGTTTGGTTGACTTTGTTTTTTTTTTCCTCTCTCCTCTGCTACCACAGCTAACTTCTTATATAATGCAAAGTCCATTTCTGAAAGGTAACTTGTCATTGGTCTTTAATATAGCAGGACTGTGAAATATTCAAATATTCAAATTTTCAAGACTTTCTTACAAGAAGAAGTGTTCCATGTATCTTTCACATGGACAGGAAGATCCCTTCCTTTAAAAGAGTTTAATACTCAACACATGAGAGGAATTGTATCACAAATCACATAAAAAAATGATATTTTCTTTTTTTCTGATACCAGCAACGTTTGGAAGAACTGCTGCCTCAGGTAGAATTTGCTATTCCTCTGTGAATCAATAAAACTTTCTGCAACAGACTAGAGGATGTGACTTCCTGTAAACTTACAAATATTAGATGAAAGGATTCATATATAATGAAACATCCACCAGTTGATAGCATAACTCACTGTAGTCTGTTATATGATTTCTTTCATTATTTGACATATTTGACCTGTATTTCCTATTCTTGTCTGGACTTTTCATTACACATTTTCTATATGTATAATAAATGCGTGTATATGCAGACATCTATAAAGATATCTATACATATGTTCAACATCTTTGTGGGCAACATGGACTAAGGCATTGAGTGCAGCCTCAGCAAGTTTTCTGATGACTACAAGCAGTGTGGTGCAGCAGACAGGCTGGAGGGACCTGGACAGGCTGGAGAGATGGGTGCAAGCCAACCTCATGAGGTTCAACAAAACCAGGTGCAAGGTCCTGCAGCTGGGTTGAGGCAATGCCAAGCACAAATCCAGGCCGAGCAGTGACTGGTTGGAGAGCAGCCCTGTGGAGAAGGACTTGGGCATGCTGGTGGATGAGAAGCTCAACATGAGCCAGCAGTGTGCACTTGCAGCCCAGAAAGCCAAGCAGAGGCTGGGTTGCATCAGGAGAAGTGTGGTCAACAGGGCCAGGGAGGTGATTCTCCCTCTCTACTCTGCTCTGGTGAGACCCCACCTGGAGTACTGTGTCCAGTTCTGGAGCCCCTGGGACAAGAGGGATGTGGACATGCTGGAGTGTGTCCAGAGAAGAGCCACGAGAATGATCAGAGGGCTGCAGCACCTCTGCTATGAGGACAGACTGAAAGAGTTGGGGCTGTTCAGTTTGGAGAAGAGGCTCCCAGGTGACCTTCTTGTGGCTTTCCAGTATCTGAAGGGGGCCTACAAAAAAGCTGGGGAGGGACTTTTTAGGATATCAGGGAGTGACAGGACTAGGGAGAATGGAGCAAAACTGGAGGTGGGGAGACTGAGCCTGCAGGTGAGGAGGAAGTTCTTCACCATGAGAGTGGTGAGACTCTGGAACGGGTTGCCGAGGTGGGCGGTTGTGGCCACATCCTTGGAGGTGTTTAAGGCCAGGTTGGATGAGGCTGTGGCCAGCCTAATCTAAGGTAGAGTGTCCCTGGGCATGGCAGGTGGTTTGGAACTAGATTATCAATGTGGTCCCTTCCAACCCTGACTGATTCTATGATTTTATGTACCACCTATATAAGTAAAAAGACAAACAGGATCACAGGATGTTAGGGCTTGGAAAGAACCTCTGGAGATCTTCGAGTCCAATCCCTTTGCCAGAGCAGGACTGTATAATCTTCTCCCAAGTAACAGGTGAAAGGACAAGAGAAAAAGTCTTCAAGTTGAATCAGGAGAGGTTTAGACTGGATATTGGGAAACTTTTACTCACATAAAGGG
This sequence comes from Psilopogon haemacephalus, assembly GCA_013396835.1. Taxonomy (NCBI): domain Eukaryota; kingdom Metazoa; phylum Chordata; class Aves; order Piciformes; family Megalaimidae; genus Psilopogon; species Psilopogon haemacephalus. Next base: position 362,078 of record VWZI01010723.1, read on the forward strand.
TTGTCAAGCCCTGGAAGAGGCTCTCCAGGAAGGCAGTGGAGTCCTCTACCCTGGAAATATTTTAAAGCCCTGTAGATGTTGTACTGAAAGACATGATTAAGTGGTTATCTGGCAGTGTTTGGTTAATGGCTGGACTCGATGATCTTAAAGGTATCATCCAACAAAAATAATTCTATTAATCTATGAATCTAGTGCAAGTTGCACAGGAACATATCCAGAGGAGTTTGAAAGTCTCCAGAGAAGGAGACTCCACAACCTCTCCAGGCAGCCTGTTCCAGTGCTCTGGGACCCTTACAGTAAAGAATTTCTTCCCCATGTTGAGCTGGAAGTTCCTGTGCTGTAGTTTCCATCCTTTGCCCACTTGTCCTATGACAAAATAAATTATCTACAAGTTTTGTAGATTGTTAATGATTTCTTTAGAAAATGTTGTAGCAAAAGAAATTGACAGAAATAGTTGCATAGTGAATTAATATATATGTGTTTAATCAATAGTCTTGGGAAATAGATTTCTTGGGGTTTATTTTTCCTGAAACCTGGCAAAGTAGCATCATTGTGCTTTTTTCAGTGTTATTATTACCTGATGTAAGATAAAGGCAGCTTATTTAAATTAGAGTAACTTCTAAAGTTGAATATTGTACATGCCACCATAGCTTTCAGCACAAAATGTTTCACTCAGACTAGATTTAATGTTTGGTTCTCCATACCAAAAGGTGTCTGAAAAGGATTAAACAAAACATGACAATATTGGAAAACAAAGTGCAAACATTTAGATTTTTAATAAAAAAATAAAAGTTCTACTTCCCACCCACTATGGCTGTCTAAACCACAACCAGAAGATGCCTAGCTCAGGAAAGGACACAAGTGTTATTTTAGAGGTTATTGGACGACTGAATCCCCCTAGTCCATTGCCAGAACCTGACCTACACAGCTATAATGAGCAGCAAGAGCCAAAGGCAAGTCTCTAGCAACTACTCACCCATCTCACTCCTCTGTTCAAACAGGGCACATCCCACCTATTTTCCAGTCCCCATTCTCTAAATAGTTGGTAGTGTTTAACTGTGAATGCCACTTCCCCAGAAGTCTCCTGCAGGCATGTGGTGGTTTAGCAGTTATGTGTCATCCCATTCCCCCCCCCACCCCCGCCCCAACATCTTTTGATATAAACCCCAGCTAGGACTCAGAACACTGGAAGTTGGTAAATGAAGCTTTATATTTACAGCAGTGCAAAATATACAAGCAGATATTTAAAAATATATACAGTGAAAAGGTAATACAGAAACACCACAGCCCTCTCAGAGATCAAAATCCCCAAGATGGGTAACCAACCACCCCTACCACCTTTCCCCCCTTCCCCAATCTTATGTCACCACCTGTTGATGCTGAAGATAGGCAGAGGTAGATTGGCCAGGGGGGTTAGCAGTAGGGAAGAAGTTAGTAGTATTACTGAGAATTAGCTACCAAGACAGAGACAAAGGAGCCATGCAAAGAGCAGCTACAGCCAGAGCGGTCTGAAACCATCTGTCTTATATATATTTTGATTATAACTTTTAAAACAACTTTTTTTTTCTTGCTCAGTAAAGCTCTGGGCAAAGTGACATCCTGTGTTTTCCTCTTTCAGCCAATAGTCTAATTTCTCACTCAAATTCTACAATTAGTTCAAACCAGCACAAGGCATTAAGGTCAGTTCAAAGTCTGATTGCCTACGCCCAGGTTCAAGACTAAAGCCACGCAGTCAGATATGGTGTCACTGTCAGTGATGGCACTTTAAGGGACATAGACATGCTATGTTAACAGCAGTTGAAGCTCAGAATGATCAAGTCCAAATAAATTCAGGATCTTTGGTGCTGTATTTCTGATTCTGAAAATTTAAGGTACATTCAGGACTTGAGCGACCTGTTCTAGTGGGAGGTGTCCCTGCCTATTGCCGGAGGTTGGAACTGGATGAGCTTTGATGTTCGTTCAAACCTAAACCATTCTATGATTCTAAGATTCTATGACTTTTGGTCTCCAGGCTCTGCTCTGATACCTCAAGGTCAGAAACATTTCTTAAAGGGAGTTCTAACCTGAACAATTGTCTGTACGAATTTTTTATAGCATCACCTGGAGTACTGTGTGTAGTTCTGGAGTCCCCAGTACAAGAAGGACATGGAAGTGTTGGAAAGAGTCCATGGGAGGGCCAAGAAGATGATCAGAGGGCTACAGCAGCTCTGCTAAGAGGACAGGCTGAGACAGTTGGGGCTTTTCAGCCTAGACAAGAGAAGGCTTCGAGAAGACCTTATAGTAGCCTTCCAGTATCTGAAGGGGGACTACAGGAGGGCTGGGGAGGGACTGTTCACAAGGTCTTTCTATGACAGGAAAAAGGGTAATGGGTTTAAACTGGAGGAGGGGAGATTTAAAGTTAGGATGTTAGGAGAAAGTTCTTTACAGTGAGAGAGGTGAGACACTGGAATGGGTTGCTCAGGGAAGTTGTGTCTGCTCCCTCCCTGGAGGTGTTCAAGGCCAGGCTGGATGAGGCCTTGAGTGACCTGTTCTAGTGGGAGTTGTCCCACCTAAGCCAGGGGATTGGAACTGAATGATCTTTGAGGTCCCTTAAAACCTAAACCTATCTATGATTCTATGATTCTGTGACTTTTGGTCTCCTGGCTGTGCTATGATGCCTCAAGGTCAGAAACATTTCTTAAGGGAGCTTTCACCTGAACAATAATCTGCAGGAGGAATTATTTTATAGCAAACCCAAAAAAAAAAAAAAAAAAAAAAAAAAAAAAAAAAAAAAAGGAAAAAAAAAAAAAAAGGCAAAGTCNATCTTTGAATCATAAACAGCTTTTGCTTTCTTACAGCCTGTAAGCAAATGTCAAGCAATTGTTTCTACTTAGAATCATAAAATGGTTTAGGTTGGAAGGGACCTCAAAGCTTATCCAGTTCCAAGCCCCCTGTGCCATAGGCAGGGACACCTCCCACTAGAACAGGTCACTCAAGGCCTCATCCAACCTGGCCTTGAACACCTCCAGGGAGGGAGCAGCCACAATCTCCCCAGGTGACCTGTGCAAGTGTCTCACCACTTGTTCTTGTAAAGTGATATACGAGTGGAAATTATTTAGCAAAATAATTAAAGGACAAATATTCATCATCCTTTGGAGAGAAGCAACCTCAGTCCTACCTCAACTTTAGATCCATCTCTTTACAAATTGCTAATTGGTCATGCATATTTCATTTTGCAAACATTATTTACTCATAATAGCACTGGATATATATTTATTAGTGGCACCCTTAGTCAGCACATACGTTACAAGTGTCATTAGGAAGCTTTGCATTCTTTAATGCACTTGAATTGGTGAGAGGATGTTATTCATCTGATGTGTTTTGTAAATGTCAGAGCTTCACCAAGCTACACATCAGAGATGAGAGGCCCCTAGGCTTGCTTAGAGCTTCTGAATCGACTGTCATTCACCTTCATTAGGTGCAGGATGGAAAAGGAAGCTCCCCCAAATTGTCAATATTTATACATTTATATTTAGATATTCTGACATTTCCTCGATGAGAGGGAAATCGATTCAAGAGAGATGAATGAAAGTGTTGACATTTTTCTGTTGGAAGGTTTTCTGCTGGTATTAATTAAGACTTAAACTCATGAACTTTGATAACATTAAATACTTACTTTGATATTTTCACTCAAGGAGTAGCAGAGGAAGCAAATATGAAGATTGTTTTCATTTTAGTATTTTGATATCCATCACTAGAAGTAGAATGTCCTAAGAAAAAAACTTCTCTAAGAGACAGGGACCTGCTGGAGAAAGTCCAGTGGAGAACCACAAGAATAAATGGGGGACTTGAGCATCTCTCCTATAAAGAGACACTGAGAAACCTGGGGCTGTTTAGTCTGGAGAAGAGAAGACTGAGAGGAAATATGATCAATGTCTATCAATATCTGAGGGGTGGGTGTGAAGTGGATGCGGCCAATTGGCCAATCTCTTTTAGGTGGTCTTCATCAATAAGACAAGGAGAAATGGCTACAAACTGGAACAGAAGGATTCACCTCAACATAAGGAGAAGCTTTTCTAGAATGAGGGTGACAGAGTACTGGAACAGGCTGTTCAGAGAAGTTGTCAAGTCTCCTTCTCTGGAGACCTTCCAAACACACTTGGATGCATATCTGTGGAAAGTACCTCAGGTGATCCTGCTTTGGCAGGGATATTGGACTTGATGATGTCTGGGGGTCCCTTCCAGCTTCTAAACTTCTGTGATTCAAGGAGTTAGGACCTCATACATGGGAATAAATATGTAGTGTCAGTTCACTAGAACAGTTACTTAGTGTGATCTGTGACAATAAAGGGAGTGCAAAGAGCAGCACAAAAGGGTGAATGACAGAAACATTTAAAGATTGGTCTATAAAGATGAGAGAGAAGGATGAGACCTATCAATACAGCAGAGAACTCTTTGTGTTAGTCTGGATGCAGTAAGGTAGGAATCAGGTATAACAGACAAATAAGCAAAGGTATGGAGAGTAGAGGTATTATCTTGCCAAGTAAGACAAACTAATAAAAATAGGAATTAAAAAAAAACAAACACCAAACAAAATAAACAAAAGAAGTATTTTTTTTTTTGTAAATGAAACCTCTAGACTTTTTGGAGATCCATTGCTTAAGGTAGGAATAAAGCATGTGAACCTGGAGTACTGCGTGCAGTTTTGGAGCCCCCAGCACAAGAAGGACATGGAACTGTTGGAGCGAATACAGAGGAGGGCCACGGAGATGCTGAGAGGGCTGCAGCAGCTCTGCTATGAGGACAGGCTACAAGAGTTGGGGTTCTGCAGCCTGGAGAAGAGAAGGCTTTGAGGAGACCTTATAGTAGCCTTCCAGCATCTGAAAGAGGCCTACAGGAAGGCTAAGGAGGGACTATTTACAAGAACTTGTTATGACAGGACAATGGATAATGGGTTTAAACTGGCTGAGGGGAGATTTAAATGGGATGTTAGGAGGAAGTTCTTTCCAGTGAGGGTTGTGAGACACTGGAACGGGTTGCCCAGGGAGGTTGTGGCTGCTCCCACCCTGGAGGTGTTCAAGGCTGGGTTGGATGAAGCCTTGAGCAACCTGTTCTAGTGGGAGGTGTCCTTGCCTATGGCAGGGGGTTGGAACTGGCTGATCTTTGAGGTCCCTTCCAATCAAAACCATTCTGTGGTTCTATGATACCTTGAACTGCTGAACAATACTAAGCATCTGACAACTAGGAGGTACCATTTTGGACAAAAAGAGGAAGTTAGGTGGCATTTGGAAAGATTTTTGCCACGAGGAAAGGAGAAAAATAAAGGAAGAAAAGAGGATATAGACTGGTAGAGAATAATGCATAAAGGACAGGGGAATTACAAGCCTGAAAGCTGGATGTGGTGTACATATGTAAGGACTGTGTTTTCCCACTTTTGTGCTGGGAGCAAGGTGTTCATAAGTAATGTGACAAAGCTGAATTGAGAACCTGATCACCAAGGAAGCTATGAAATGACAGGTTGTGTAGAATGTTTGTTCTGATAAAATAATCAAAGGATTCCAGGGAGATGAGGAAAAATAAGTATGAATGGAGAAACCGAGCAAAGAGTGGGAGGAGCAGAAACAGGTACTGAGCTAGAGATGAAGCAAACAGTTTTTATGAAAGGTATTTCAAGAATATAAACGTCCAAGGGTAACATTAAGTTTAGATGTAAATGGATAGTTGTGAGAAAGATGGACAATAAAAATAAGGGGGAATATATGCAATGAACAGGAGGGGAGAAGGGAGGCATATGTGGGTTTTCTGAATTCACAAAGAAAGAAGAGGCAGAAGGAAGCCAATCAGTTTGATAAGGATGAAGTTCCACGTCTGATCCAAATGAGCCATGAACCCATTCACTTAATGGAGAAATGGGTCTGTAAAGCCCCCACTGAAGCAGGTCGTGAATAATCAGTGTATTATCTACACATTTCCATTAGCAAAGATTGATCTTCTACAATGTGCTGGTGATGTGGATCGTGGATTTCTTGCCCAAGGAACCATTGCAGTTACGTGAGTGACTTTATAAATGAAACATAATGGGGAAATAGCAATCACAATGCTTTTTTGCCTTTGCCCATTTGGTGATAATTGAAAGAATCAGTGAGGAGTTTAACAGGCAGCAAAGGACCTTTAAAAAACCCCCAAACATTCTGTCACATTTATTTGGAAGCCTGAGTTTCCTCTTCTTTGATCCCTGTATTGGGTTTAAGCTAGCCCACCTGAGCTCAAGAAAAAAAGTTCAATAAATACTTGATTTGGAAGTAAAAAAACTTTAACAATAAATAGGAGGTAAGGGGAGTTACAGAAAATGGGGAAAAGGGAACCAAAAACACAAGGTAGGGAAAATGAGAGGTATTAGAGGATAAAGGGGGAAAAGGGAACAAAATACACAAAGAAAAATTATAACCCATGAAGTGGTAGTTGAGTCCAAACGCTAGGATGGATGATTTGATGGTGGACGAAGCAGGATGCAGGATTTTGATAGTGAAATGCAGTTAGTCAGAGTTCCAAAGGTAAAATGGTGGTATTCCTCCACGTGTTTGCTGGGGAACATGAGATATTCAGCAGCAAGGCAGTGAGGAGTTGGTCAGGCAGGGAGAACCAGAGAGAGAGAGAGAAGACAAGATGTCCCCCTCTTCTATAGCAGCCCTTGCCAGGGGGCTAAATATGACACCTGTCGGGGGGGGGAACATCAGACCACCCCCAGGGAGAAGTCACAGGGCTCCAGGTGGGCTTAACCCTTTACAATCCCTAAAATCAGTGAGCTGGATTGCAAGAAAAATAAGGGAAAAGACTGGAAGAGCAGATTTTATTAATCTAGACTTCTCCTCACACAATCAGAACAAGCATCAGATTAAGAGGATTAATTTATTCAGTGCAGAGGAAGCCATAATCACTATTTTGAAAAAGCACCTACATGGCATAAAGTGGCAGATGGCTCACACATTAAAAAAAATAAATTAAAAAAGGGTTGCTGTCTTTCCCATATATTCTACTCTGATACAAAGTTCCATCTTTTTCACACTCATTAAGATTTACTGTATTGAATTCTGAGCATTCTGATGGCCTGTGATGATTGCATTTGTTCGCTATTCCTTAAGAATTTTCTCATGTTAGGGAAATGGGGGAGGCATATGAATAATTTTAATAAAATGTGAAGTTTTTCTGCCCAAATTGTGTACTTGCAACCATAGGTCATCATCAAGGAAACTGATAGGATATTTTTAAAAGTCTTTTTTTTTTTGAGGAAGTGAACTTCAATATGGTTAGTCCTGCAGGACTCTGTCATAATATAGCCTTAGACCCAGATCAGGAGTCATTTCTGCACACCATCACAGTCCAGTTTATGCCTTCCTGTGGAGCCTGGAACACAGAAAACAGAATGAAGAGGTGGAGAGTAAGTTTGGGAGTGGAATCAGTGCATCTTTTCTCATTCTAAGATCATACATAGGCTCACAAGCCCTGGGCTTGGAAACAAATGCATTTGTGGGAATATACACACTACCTGTACTCTTCTCACAGCTGAGGCATCATAAGACAAAATCATCTCTTGCAAAGGGACCACAAAACAATTAAATAACAGAGCACCTACTGCTTCTGTCTGAGGCCTATCCCCAAATTCCAACTGTTCCATAACACTCGGGAAATCTCCAGCACAGCTGAATTTCAGTAGCACACACTGGGTTTCTTTGTAAACACTCTACACTTATCTAATCCTTCACGGAAGGTAAAGACCATGGTTCAGTTCAACTCAGGCAAGAACATTTTATTGGCATGACAAAAATCTACCAGAGAGTAAATGGAAGGGCAGAGATCATCAGAGCTCTGCACAAAGTTAAATAAATAAATAAATAAAAATCTATCCCTACTGCTCCCTGTTGTTTCTACAGCTCCAACAGATTCAGAATAAGCTACTCTACATACCTCAAGAGGTTACAGTTTTGTTAGAGTGTCACAATTTGCATTCACCTTTTTCACCTCTGTTTCATGTCCAGCTGTCTGGCTTCTCTTCCAGTTCTTCCTTACCCAGGATCATTTAGTTCATTACTCTTGCCTAGGTGGAAGAACTTGCACCTGCCTTCACTGGAGTGAAACCTGTGCGTCACAGTCACTTTGAGTTTGAAATCTGTTCCCCAATCTGCTTACAGCAAGACAGAGTCTGGTGCTCTCTGTAGATGTCATTAACAAGCTCCTGAATCCATTTTCCAGGCTGTTATTCAGGACCTACTGGACCTAAACAGATCCATTTATTATATCCTCCTGTTGTAGGAGAGACTTATTGATAATGAGGCTCTTATAGGTTTCTGTTCACTTCTCTGTTGTCTAGTCCATGTTTTCACAGTGAGCTTGTGTCATGAAAAGCTGCACTGAAAGCTTTAGTGCAGTTAAAATATATTTACCACTTCTTTTCTACCTATCCTTTTCTACAAAGAAAATACATAGGCTTGATATGATTTCTTCTTGAAAAAGTGATTTTGAATGTTGCCTGCCATGTTTTCCTCTAGGCTATTTTTTTCACCCCTTCTGTTTTAGGAAGAATTAAAATTAAACTCCATAGCTCATTAACATCTTCATCTTTTTCTTTTTTTCCATTTTAAGGTAAAACTGTATTTCTTCATTTCTTTGCTTCCACTACTTCATCCATTGTCCATGAATCCTCAATCAATTTCATTGACATATTTAAAAAAAAAAATAAAACCAAGAAATTGTTACTTTTTCACTTGCTCTCTGAATCATTGTTTGTTTTCAGAGCTACTCATAACTGTGTAGACCTCTCCTTTTACCTATCTTTTCCCCCATCTCTTTCATGGAATAAACTTCTGACACTAAAATCAAGTTCTGGTTATAGCAATATAAACAACAACTGGGGCACACATCTGAGTGACTCCTTACCACATCACTTCCACAGGAAGAGTAGCAAGGTTGGGGTGAAAACTTGAGAAAAATACTCATATACAGTTTACAATCCTCCTAAAGTCTACACCCTTGCTAAGGGCAATGTGCCCATGTTAGAAATGGCCTGAAGTGCTATAAACAGTGCATGGTGTAGTTAGACCCCTACACAAAAAAAGCAGCATGATGCTGGTAATAAAAAGCAATCTATCCTCAAGGACTGAAGAGTAAGTGCAGGTGATACTAGAGCAAACATCAAGTCTCTGTCCTAACCAACCAGGGGGCCACCAGGCCCCCCAGCCTTTGAATCCCCTCCACCATTCACCCAGTGTGCATCACAGAGACTCACCAGTGATGAGAGGAGGAGGATCCCTCTGCCCAGATGGGCACAGCTTGGAGTTTCTGCCTTTCCTGGGGCAGATTATAAAGGGGAGTGGGCAGGGAGGGCAAAGTGTTCACACCTGGGGTGGGAGGAGACTGCAACAGAACCCAGGTGCTCTGGGTTTGGGGAGGAAAAAAGGGAACATGGCACGTGGTGTAGGAAAGGGGTAGGCATGGTGGAAAAGGAGAGCTGGTGCTGAAAGGAGGGAGATTGGGAGGAAAAGGGTGGAGATGGAAAGAAAAGGAGAAAGGAAGGGGGAAAATAGGACATGGAGAGGAAAGGAGGGAGAAGGGAGTTAAAAAAAAAAACAAACAAACAAACCAACAACAAAAAAGAAAAACCCACCATGTCTGCATCGAACTTTTAATGGCCAACCCTTGACATTTCTGCTTGGAGTAGTAACCCGACATCTCGACAGGCTTGCTATGTTGGCTGGAGCAGAGCAAGTTACACCTGCCTAAGAGGAAAAAAAAAGAGGAAATAAAAAGGAAAAGTAAGAAATTAAAGTGAAAAAGAGAAGCAAATCCAAATTATAAATACATATATACAAAGCCTGAAGGCTTTCAGCAAGTTCTCCATGGGACAGCAATGTGCCCTCGTGGACAAGAAGGTCAATGGCATCCTGGGTTGATTCAACGGAAGTGTGTCCAGCAGGTCTAAGGAGGTTCTTCTCTCCATCTACTCTGCCCTAGTGAGACCACACCTGGAATACTGTGTCCAGTTTTCATCTCCCCAGTTCAAGAGGGACAGAGACCTGCTACAGAGAGTCCAATGGAGAGCCATAAGGATGACTGAGAGTCTTGAGCATCTCCCCTAGGAAGAGAGACTGAGAGCTGTTTAGTCTGGAGAAGAGAAGGGTGAGAAGAGGTCTGAACAATGTGTACAAATATCTGAGGGGTGGGTGTCAAGTGGCCAATCTCTTTTTGGTGATCAGCAGCAACAACACAAGAAGCAAGAGCTACAAACTAGAACAGAGAAAGTTTCACCTCAACATGAGAAGAAACTTCTTTAGAGTGAGGGTGACAGAGCCCTGGAACAGGCTGCCCAGAGAGGTTGTGGAGACTCCTTCTCTGGAGAGTTTCCAAATCCACCTGGATGTATTCCCGTGCAGACTACCCTGGGTCACCCTGCCTTGGCAGGGAGGTGGGACTTGATCTCTGGAGATCCCTTCCAGCCTCTAAAGTTGTGTGATTCTGTGATTCTGTATAATTGTTATACATCACTACCTTGTAAATTTGGTAACGCTCACCTGTTAAAGACAGGTCTTACAGCTTTAAAGTTTGTTGGGGTATTTTTGTTGTGGTGTATCTTGATTTTGTTTGTTTGTTTCATATTGTTTTGTTTTTCATTTTGCCCGAGCTATTCACAGGAGTCCTAATTCAAAGAATCACAGAATTAACCAGATTGGAAAAGACCCTTGAGGTCCCACCTATTACCCAACACCATCAAGTAAACCATGGTGGCAATTGCAACATCCAGTCTCCTTTTAAACACTTCCATGGATGGTGACTGCACCATCTCCCTGGGCAGCACATTCCAATGCCAATCACTCTTTTTGTGAAGAATCTTTCTATCCTAGGGACGTATAATTTATTCAGCCATGTGAAAATATTCTGGATTTTTTTCCCCCTGGTGATAGCACACTCCACCTTTGAATTTAGACAGGTGTATTTTTAGGATCATGGACAAGCCTTTTGCTATCTATTTGAAAAGGTCTCCTATTGATGAAGTCATATCTCAGCATTCTCATATACTTAGCAGAGATTTCTTCAGGTTTGGGCTTCCATTGATCTTTTTCAAGGACTGCCTCTTCATTGAAATTTGTACACTTTAGGGACCAATCTGTGAATCCATGTTCATGTACATAAAGAGTTCATGTTCTGTTGCACCTGGTCTGACTTGGTAATTCTTTGATTTCACAGATATGTTAGAAAGTCCCTCCTTCAGAATGTTAGGAAAGCTCCTTTTGATACCTCTGTTTCATAGACAAACCAATGGATTTTTTTTTTTACTTTGTTTTTTGGTTTATTTGGTGTGTTTTGGCTTTGGTGTGGTTCTGCTTTGTTTCATTTTGTTTTCTGATAGTTTGGTTGGAAATATGAGTTAAGGCTAGCTACTGAAACAATATTTTTTTAGCAATCAGTTTTAATTCCTATACCTTTTCCATCAATATATCTCTACAGTGGTTCCTCACCCTCTCTTCTATTTAGTCATAGAATCATAGAATTGTTTAGGTTGGAAGGGACCTCAAAGATCATCCAGTTCCAACCTCCTGCCATAGGCAAGGACACCTCCCACTAGAACAGGTCACTCAAGGCCTCATCGAACCTGGCCTTGAAAACCTCCAGGGAGGGAGCAGCCACAACCTCCCTGGGCAACCCATTCCGGTGTCTCACCATTTAGTCATACCTAAAGAAACAATTTTGCACATGTTTCTCTTGGACAACGTCACATTTTAAAAAGTGATCCATCTATTATACTGCAGGCATCTTCTTTGGGATTAAAAGAAACACATCCAATAGAAATGTTCTTTTTCCTTATGTCTCTTCAGCGGCCAAGAAGTTGAGCAAGTTTAGCTTAGATGTAGAAACTTATAGCCCAGATATCTGTAGCTGGATGGCTTACTACCTGAAGGGCTAGGTAGAAAAGAAAAAAACCCAAGCAAATAAACAACAACAACAAAACACAAGCACAAAAGCCAAGAGATAAGCACATGTATTAATGTAATATACAAAGGCAGATAGAATTAAAATAGTGAAAATATTTATTTGGGCTATTTAGCATAAATAAAATTTTCCCCGGCCACTGACAATGAAAAAACCCTTCACTTATGTAGAGGTCAGAAAGGGAATCAGTGTCAAACAGCTTTAAGTGTAAGGTCATTATTTTTCTGCATGTGTCACAGGTTGCAGTGGATTGGATTCCCACCCACCCCTCCCGTGTTTCTAATAATATCATCATATTTATCATTAAAATTTTGAAGGTGGCAAGGTTAGGTAGTTCTTTAAAGAATCATTAATAGCTAGGAATTCTTTGCTAGCACTTCAGAATGCTTTAGATCTGACTACCATATCACATGGAGCAAAATGTGTTAGTGATAAAATGCAGTCAGGACCCAAATGAATAAATGAATAATTGCTTTAGCAGAATAAAAGCATTTTCTGACTCTGCAGACACTGGCTTTGATAAATACAGCTGTCACCTAGGATAAAGCTGATATTGCCTTTCAATGTGTGGCCTTATTAAATAGAGATCTTGCTATGGGTTTTACTGTAGCACGTGGGATAGATTTGATTAGTTGGTTTTCTTTTGAGTTGCGGTCTGACAGCATTATTCATTTATTATTTATCTATTTAAACAATGACCTGCTGATTTCAAATGCCTATTTGACATACATTGTTCATTAACATTTCATATCTTTATTGATAAGGGAGATAAATAGCTCCTTGAGCTGGTAATTGCTTATGGAGTTCAATGTCTTCAGATGAGAGAGTCCAATACAGTACTGACTGAGCAGATTAGAAGTTCCTTTCAGGATTTTGGATTAGTAGAGATCTCTAAATGATGTGAACTTCAGGTTAATTCTACAAAGGGGTTTCATGCCAGTTTTTGCAATGTAAGTCTCTGGGTTCGTGGAATTCAGGGTGATATCTAGACCCTGCACTAGCTGCTGTTGTTATTTGGGTGATGCCTGAAGAAAGTGCTTCACACTGGGGGACATAGCACAGCTCACTGCAGACTCCTGAAAGCTGACTAGTGCAAAATGCTGCAAAGGAGTGCATGACTCACAACAAATGAAAACCTTCTTTTGTTGACTGTTGGCCACAGCCCAAAACCTTCCCCTGTGGAGTTCCTTCCTCCTTTCTTTTAAATCTGGAGAAGTAGGATGTGACTGCTTCTTTTCTACAGTTGATGACTGCATAGCGTCAGCAAATACCCTGAACATGGGAGACCTGACTGTTTGATCTCTCCCTCTGCCCAAATCATTACTCTCAGGTGGCTTATAAAGGCATCACATTCTCTGTACCTTGTATTCTTCTGGTAAAGAGTAGAAAACACTGCAGAAATAAAAGCATCTCCCTAGACCATAGGAATACCCAGTGCATATCTCACAAGATGGAGAGAGCTTGATGTTACCTGAGCTCTGCCCACCTACCAGAATAGCTGATAGAGTCACCAAACACAATAAACATTTGAATGTTATGGGAGAAGGTTGCAAGGAGATCATACACCACAGTAGTTTTCTCATCAGCAAAGGGCAACACTGTTTTGTGTTTAGCAAAGAGATATCCAACTCTTGTCTGCCGTGCTGTTTATATATCTGTTTTTCACCACCTTCAACATCTTACTGTTCCATTAAGCTGGTTGATTCATTGTTTGAGAGGGGGAGAAGTACAGCTCACTGAACACCCAGACAGTTTAATTTAATTTTCTCAGCTTTTCAGATGGGGGCTCAATTTGAAGTGACCCCTTGAAATTGAACCCAGCCCTTGCTGTTGCTAATCAAATCCTGGCAGACTGTTAGATCAGTGGGGAGAGCTTTAAATTGTAGTAGTATTAGTTTGTAGGAAAGTTTATTTTGTTAGATCTGGTGTGATAACGAACCTTCTCTTTATCCATTTCAGTAAATAGAAAATTTGATCTCGGATAGAAACAGCTTTGTAGTGCAGGGACCAAAAATGAGGCTGCTTCTTAATTTATTTAGAGCAAAGTGATTTTAGTAATGGAGGGATAAAAGATGGAACATCTGACTTTCAGATGTTAGGCTATGCCTGCACTTTCTAATTTCTGGATGGTTTATTTTGTTTATTTAGTGCTGTTTTGAACTTGAAAAATTAGGGTTCTGCTTGGAAGAGCCTTTGTTCAGACATTTGGATTTTCTCTTACCACTCTGCTGCATGAATATAGAATGCATAATATTGACTACAATGACTGTAATGTACCTACTTTATAGGAAAGTAAGGTTCAGTTACCTCATAGGGCAGAACTCATGATAAAAACAGGTTGGTATGCAGTTAAAGAGTGATTTATAACTCAAACAAGTATCAAATATATATATATTTAAAGCATAGAATTGATACATCAACAAGTCACAGACACTATATATACTGTAGATGATAGTTTAACAGGCAAGGGTTTTTTTTAAAAAAAACACACATTTTTATTTCATTATAATGGTGCAAAATGTGTAGCTTTGTGAACTGAGTTGATACAACACTCCTTAGTCTTCAACTATAAGTCTGGGAAGGTAAAAAATTTTGTACCTCCTTTCCAAATTGTTTTCTGTCCTTTCACCTTTTCTCAACAGGTAAAATGTGCTCAAAGTGTTTCATTTTCCTCAGAACTATGAATCTGCTGCCCAAGGCAAGAACCAATAGATGTGTGGTCAAATCCAGTACAGCAAGCCTTATTTTCTTTGATAATGGCAACTTTGATCTGCCCAACAAACCTATTCTGGGAAATGTTCCCTGTGATTCTCACTGAAGCTTAAATTGATTAAACCAAAACCAGAAAAATGCTTTGCATTGATTTGCTGTTTACAGTCTTGAGAAATACAATATCAGGCATTGTTCAAAGGTGACAAAATACAGCATAAGCTCAGTGAAGGATATGTACTGCAACCAGGATTTAATATAGAGTTCAGTTAAGCTCAAACCAGCAACATTTGAAAAGCACTACAACATTTTTTCTAGGAAAAAAAAGAAAATCACAGAATCTCAGAATGTTAGGGGCTGGAAGGGACCTCGAAAGATCATCAAGTCTAATCCCCCCTGCCAAGGCAGGATCCTCTAGGGTAGTTCACACAGGAACACATCCAGTTGGGTTTGGAAACTCTTCAGAGAAGGAGACTCCATAACCTCTCTGGGCAGCCTGTTCCAGTGCTCTGTCACCCTCACTATAAAGAAGTTTCTCCTCATGTTAAGGTAAAACCTTTTATATTCCACTTTGTAGCTGTTTCTCCTTGCATTGTTGCTGATGACCACCACTTGACTCCCACCCCTCAGATATTTGTGTACATTGATCAGATCTCCTCTCAGCCTTCTCTTCTCCAGCTAACCAGCCCCAGGGCCCTCATTCTCTCTTCCTAGGGGAAATGCTCAAGTTCCCCAGTTGTCCTCATGGTTCTGCATTGGACTTTCTCCAGCAGATATCTCTGTCCTGAACTGAGGAGACCAAAATTTGGCACAGTATTCCAGGTGTGGTCTCACTAGGGCAGAGTAGAGGGACAGAAGAACTTCTTCAGACCTGCTGGACACACTTTTCTTGAAGCATCCCAGGATGCAAAAAAGGTTGGATTTTTTGTTTGTTTGCTGGCTTGGGTTTTTTTTAATCTCCCTTTTCCTCCATCTCCCTCCCTTCCTCTCCACCTCCTACCACCTCCTATTTTCCTTCATCTTCCTCCTTTATTCTCCATCACCTTCCTTTCTCCCCATCTTCCTCTTTTTCTTTCCATCTCCATCCATTACCTCCCTCCTTTCATCACCACCTCCCATTTTCCAGCATATATACCCCTTTCACACCTCACACCCCATTTCCCCATTTTTCCCCCAAACCCAGAGCACCTGGGTTCTGTTGGAGTCTCCTCCCACCCTAGGTGTGAACACTTTGCCCTCCCTGCCCACTCCCCTTTATAATCTGCCCCAGGAAAGGCAGAAACTCCAAGCTGTGCCCATCTGGGCAGAGGGATCCTCCTCCTCTCATCACTGGTGAGTCTCTGTGATGCACACTGGGTGAATGGTGGAGGGGATTCAAAGGCTGGGGGGCCTGGTGGCCCCCTGGTTGGTTAGGACAGAGACTTGATGTTTGCTCTAGTATCACCTGCACTTACTGTTCAGTCCTTGAGGATAAGCTGCTTTTTATTACCAGCACCATGCTACTGTGCTTATATCACTTTATGGCTATATGTAATACATGCAAACCTCTTTCTTCAAGCTGCTCCAGATACCACTGAGTGCAGGCACCGTGACCCTATGATCCAAGAGCACTTGCCTCAGCAGTTGAAGGAATATTTCCAGACGGGGAGACTCCACAACCTCTCTGGGCAGCCTCTTCAAGTGTGTTGTCACCCTGAAAAGGAAAAGACTTTTACTTATGTTTGCATTGAATTTCCTATGCTTCTATTTCCACCTATTGCCCCTTGTCCTGTCATTGGGCAATGTTTTATTGGAGGATAACTCCTCACTAATGATGATCTAATTATAAAGAGGAACTAGTGGTACAGCTCAATAGAGTTAAGGGTTTTCTGTCTCAGAATTCTATCCTTGTTTCCAGAGATCTGTAGTGGCAGCCCTTGCTGTTTTTATGTTATTTAATTTGTTTGGTTTAAACCCTATTTCAGTGGAAATGGAACCCAAAGATGGAAGAACAGAATGGTTTAGGTTGGAAGGAACCTCAAAGATCAACCAGTTCCAACCCCCTGCCACTAGAACAGGTTGCTCAAGGCCTCATCTAACCTGGCCTTGAACAATTCCAGGGAGGGAGCAGCCACAACCTCCCCGGGCAACCTGTGCCAGTGTCTCACCACCCTCACTGTGAAGAACTTCCTCCTGACATCCACTTTAAATCTCCCCTCTGCCAGCTTAAACCCATTACCTCTTGTCCTGTCATTACAAGACCCTGTGAACAGTCCCTCCCCAGCCTTCCTGTAGCCCCCTTCAGATATTGGAAGGCTACTATAAGGTCTTCTCAAAGCCTTCTCTTCTCCAGGCTGAAAAGCCTCAACTCCCTCAGCCTGTCCTCATAGCAGAGGTGCTCCAGCCCTCTGAGCATCTTCATGGCCCTCCTCTGGACTCTCTCCAGCAGTTTCACATCCCTCTTGTGTTGAGGGCTCCAGAACTGCACACAGTACTCCAGGTGGGGTCTGACGAGAGCAGAGTAAAGGGGCAGAATCCCCTCCCTTGCCCTGCTGCCCACACTGCTCTTGCTGCAGCCCAGCACGGGGTTGCTGTCTGAGCTGCATGTGCACACTGTCGGCTGATGTTGAACTTTTCATGTTGAGATGATGTTATATTAAAATGTTGTAAAGAATGTATTCTTTCTCCACATATATCAGAAAAAAGATAGCCAGAACAATGTCAAGCATTTTTACGGTTCTCTTCTGTTCTAATCTGTCACAATTCTTCTTATTAGTCACATTACTACTTTGTGAGGTGTGCTGTATTTGTATATTAATTCCACTCAGAGCAATTTCTGACACTGTACTAAGAAAATTAGATACAAGCAATATATCTGCTAGTGAAATATGTTTACCTTGATAAATTACCATCTGTTATAAAAATACTTGGATTTATTAGCACTTCAGTAATGGAAACAAAGGATACATCAGTCTCCAAGTGCATTTGGAAGGTACCATTCCTGAAGATCACTAGACATAAAATTCCTGGGAGACTTCTGTAACACCTGAACTGATTTCTGGAAAGTGGGATACCATTGATGACCTCCAAACAGTCCTATATATAGGGCAAAAGTGAAGGTGGAAAGGATAGAGGAGGTGGTACACAAAATTCCAGCTTCTGTAGCAACCATTTCCCTCTGAAGCTTTCCTATAATGAAATTGGAGTGTTAGACATTTGGCTCAATATTTGTATGCTATTATGTTGCAAATTATGCATCAAATGAAGGAATTTTTTTGTTGGGTTTTTGTTTGTTTGTTTTTAATTAATGACAGAAAAAAAATCTTAAAATATGAATAAAAAATATGGATTAAAATATTTTTTTTTCATGTAGTTTTGTGCAACACATTTTTCCCATTTTAATTTGCAGTCTTTTGCACTTACACTGATAGGTTGGACTCAATGATCTTAGGCATATTTTCCAACCTGGTTTATTATGTAATTTTTGTGAGACAAAAATGTATACACCTTTGCTTTTCTGGCAATTTTACCCTCTTTGATAATAAAATCCAATCTTTATTATATCCATCAGTATCAAAGGCATTCTGCAGAATTATACATCTCAAGTCTGTGGCAGAGCAAGAACAGAATCTTTGTTTCTGAAGGGGAAAAAAATCCCAAACTTCCATGAACCACTATGTTGTAGCATCATTGAAAAAAAAAACCAAGAGAGTAGATTCATTTTGGATCACAAAAATAATCATCAGCCAGCAGAGGAAAAAAGAGTTAAAGCAATATATTTGTTTATCTGAAATAGATCATTTTAAGGTATTAGGTTATTTATTCTTCGGTGTAACAAATGATAATGTACCTGAGTTGTGTTTGTGAACTGGAAAAAATTAGGGCAATTCCAGAAAGCTTTAAACTGCTTTTTCAGTAAGGTCTTTAAAAAGCCTCCAGCGAAACAAGTTTACAAGTGACAAGAAATTATTAAATATTTCAACTCCAGATATGAAAAAAGGAATGTTTACAATAATGCTCCACGCTGAAAGCCTAACAACTCGTCGTTGTGCTAAAAAACCCCATCACACCTCACCTCTTCAAAAGGTTTGTGCTTTTCTCATTTCTGGTGGAATTCTTTCTTGTAAGGAAAGAGTAGTGAGTCTCCTCTGGAATCCATGGCACGTGATGAGATGTCCAGTCATCTGCTGTGGATTGCTCCCTTGCTCCCTATATTTGCTTAGTAGATTATGATCTGCTACCCATTTACATGGTTTTACAAAACTGCAGCTGTCTCTCTCAAATTACTTTCTGATTTAGAGAAAGTAAAGGTAGGTCTAGACTGGATACATCTTCAGGTTGTGCCAAGTGTAGCTACCTGGCTGTTCTCACAACTAGTGTCCCCAGATGAGGCTCTCTCTCTCTTCTTGCTTTTGAGATCTCTACAGGCCCTACTAGGAGAGGCTGAGGGAGTTGGGGTGGTTTAGCTTGGAGAAGAGGCTCAGGGGAGACCTTACTGTTCTCTACAGCTACCTGAAAGGTTGTAGCCAGGTGGGGGTTGGGTTCTTCTCCCAGGCAACTGGTGACAGAATGAAAGGATGCAGTCTCAAGCTGTGCAAGGGGAGATTTGGGCTGGATGTTAGGAAAAAAATTCTTCGCAAAAAGAGTGTTTGGCATTGGAATGGGTTGCCCAGGGAGGTGATGGAGTCACTGTGCCTGGAAGTGTTTAAAAGGAGATTGGATGAGGCACTTAGTGCCATGGTTTATTTAATTAGAAGGTGTTAGGTGATAAGTTGGAGTGGATCTTGAGTGTATTTTTCAACTTGGTTAAATCTGTGATTCTAAAGCCTTGAAGTCCAAGGATGATCAGGTTTCTGGAACGAACCAGTCTGGGTTTTGGTACACTTGAGGTACCGAGAGGGTTTATGTGGTCAGTTCAGACTTCTGATTGCCTGTGAGAGATCTCTGTTATGTCTTGTTGACTTAAACTCACCTTGTGTTTCCCACAGTGGATATGAGTGGCATGTTTGAAAAAAAAAAAAAACCCACAACCAAAAAAAACAGAAAAACAAACAAAAAAAAACAGGTGCCAGCCCTTGAGGTGACCAGAATTGGTAATTTTTGCACATATATACACACACACAGAGACAACTGTCACTGTCATTTCCCCACTGAAACGGCCATTTTCCAGCTTGCTGTGTGAGTATTTCTATCCCACAGCATACTCTTCGTAGTGTCTGTGTTTGATTTCCTGCGAGCAAAGCAGAAGGTGAGAGACATTCAGGCTGGCAAGCTTCAGTGCTGGCCATAGTCTGTTGGTGTCCTACTATTTTCATCCCCCTATGTTTTTCCTGACTTCCAGTTCAGTGGCTAACAGTCTAGTTTATAGTACCTAGCAATTGAAAATAAAGCATTTCACTTTGATTTGACATGATCCACATGGTAGAAAACTCAAGACAAAGCTCATCAAGGGATGCAATAAACTCCCTGTAGTGACAGAAGAGTTCATGGTGGTTGGCATTCCAGCTGAACAAAGCTCTCTGATACACCTCACTTCCATTCTGTGCTGAGAGTTCACAGTCATTGCTAGAACAGAAAAAGAGAGATTTCTGCTGCAGACAGTTGCATGCCTCCCTTTTGCATTGTAGAACCTCATGTCTATTTTGCAAATAAATTCTGACATGAGGGTATCTGTTGTCATTTTCTGTTCCAGCAAGAAAACTGGTCTCTGATATTATCCATAACTTCATGTTCATTGTATGTGTAGAGCATTACACATTTGTCCATTCATTTTTACATGTTAGCCAGAAAATTCTGCTCACGTGAAAGATATATTGAAGCTATTTTGTGACACCAGAGTGAGATGCGTGCAACTTAATTTTTCTGTCAATGAGAGTCTCCTTCTCTGTAGACTTTCAAAACCCTCCTGGGTGCATTCCTGTGTGGACTACCCTTGGTGATCCTGCTTTGGCAGCAGGGTGTTGGACTTGATCTCCAGAGATCCCTTCCAACTTCTAATGAACTGTGATTCTGTGATTAAGACTAGAAGTTTCAACCTGCTTAAAACGCATGGAAATTGTGAGCACTCTGCTTCTAGTCTGATGCTGCACTGTACTGTCTGCACAACATGTGTGCAACAAAGTGATTTAAATCTCAAAACAATTTATTTGGTTAAGATTTGAGCTCAGGTGCCCTTGTGTCATACAACAAACACCAGACTATTTTTTCACATTAAGGGCTAAACCTGGTGAGATGGTTTTATTTGCATTATCAGTATAGGCACAATATCTTCTCTTTCCTTTGAGGTACTGACAAGACTGCTCAAAAACACAATAAAAAAACAACCATCATCACAATACCAACATTATCTCTGTCAGTAGACAATACTATGCTTAGGAAAGAACATACAGACATTAGACAGACTGTAGTGAAAACTCTCTGAAGTATTCTGATACCTCTAATGGGAGGTGTCCCTGCCTATGGTGGGGGGTTGGAACTGGATGATCTTTAAGGTCTCTTCCAACCTAAACCATTCTATGATTCGTTCTATGATTCTATGATAGCTGTGGAAAAAAAAAAAAAAAAGACTGCTCAGGAATTCCATCAGCTGGAGGAAAGATGTTCCTTGCCTTGTGAGAAGAGAATTATATTTTCAAAGGTCCTGGTTTGTGAACACATAAAATTTTTGGCATCCACATACCAATTTTTTTTTAAAATTGAACTACCTGATGTGTGAACTGGCTGCCACATTTTGTTTATTTTAAACCTGGTAGCCCTACTTTGTTTGCAAGGTCATCGTTCAACATTGCAAACATCTCTGTTGCATCATTCCTTGGTAACTAGTTCTAGTTCCCCAGAATAAGAAGTCTGCATCTATTTGATTTTTCTGGTAAGGGAAACACTTGGTATATTTGATTTCTCTGGTCATCTTCCACTGCTCTGTGTCTCCATTTTTGGTTCAGAAGAGTACAGTGTTCAGTGTATGGGACAGTTATGGCTTTATGCAATTAGACAGTGATATTTTACCTTTTGTTCCTTACTCTTTTTTCCAGTAGTTCCGAACTTTTTATTTGCTTCTTTTCACTGTTGCTGAGCACGGAGCTAACATTTTTATAGAACAGTCTTGTTCCAAAGGTCACAGAGTATGCAGAATTTAATACTTCCTTCTCATGTTCATCAACCTAAACCTGTCTGCAGTGAGTTTTATTTACTGTTTACTGCTCACCCTGTATTGCTACTACGCCAATGCCAATGATGCTTCTTTGTTGAGTCTAACTAATTGCCTCAGCCCTGCAAGGCAGAGATGCAGTTGCTAGGGAGAACGAAAGCCCAAAATGAAGAGTGCTATAAAATGAAAGGCTGACATTTTAGAAACATGTCTCGTTTTATTAGATACACATAGACAATATATCCACATATCTGACCTGTTGATTACTTTACTGCTCATCCGGCTTCCTGCTTCTATTTCCTCTAAATGCCCACAGATGTCAGAAGTACAAAATAAAGACATAAAAAACATGTTTCATGTTTCAGACTAATATAAGACTGGGAAAGGGATGTTCTTCATCTCACTACCAGTCTCGGACACTTATTCTACACTTTCACAGATTTATGAAGTTACATCTGGGCTAATTTTTTCCTATGTGTGACATCTCATTTCTATGGCTAAGAGCTTATGTGTAGAGATTATCAAATGTCAAATGCAAATGCAAAATGGATCCATGCTGTACAAAATTGTCTCTTACTGATATTGAGCTGACTATTCCCTTTAAATGTTAATGAAATTGTTGTAATTACCGAAATACCAAAACAGCCTAAGAGCTGGAGATCACAGCTGTAGCCCATTACTCATAAATTACTGGCATAGGCACTGTTTTGGCAGAAAGAGTTTTACAAGAACTTGTTCATCTTGCGCCTTTTTTTTTTTTTTTAATATATAAGGGATGGAGCAAGCCCAAAGAGTGCAGAGTGAAACCAGAGGGATTTTTGTTTTTCTGCTAAAAAGGTATAAACATTATTTCCAACCAGCTCCTAATCTCCTTGTCTCCTTCCCCCCTGCCTTTTTATTGTTTTTATCTGAAAGACATGGAATCCACATTGTATCACCGAAACTACTGTATGTACGATGAAAAGGAAAAAAAAACTCTTTACAATTCCTTTTTTTTTTTCTTTGATCTGAATTTTACAATTATGCTTTGGGTTTTGTTCTTCTTTTTCTTCTTTTCCTTNTTTTTTTTTTCCCCCAACAGGAAAACCAACTATGTTCAAAAGCGGAAAGGCAGGATGGGAATAAAGTGAATTAAGTAATGGGGAGAGGGGGGCACTGTTGCATTTTTTTGTGTGATAGTTTTTTCAGCCAGCAAGCCTGTGGCACAGATGCTGTGAAAAGGAAAATAGAATACTTGAATAGGGTAAGTAACCTCAAGACAAAAAATGTCTAAGGGCTATGCAAGCATAACTAGGCTGTAAAGAACGAGTGATATCTATACTAAAGAAGGCTGGTGACACCTTGATTCTTTGATCTGTGAACTGTGTGACAGGCTTGCAAACGGATAGTTTATTATCTGGGAGGTGAATAGCCAAGTCCTACAGCGTTTCACAGGGTTAATATGTATAAAACAGCCATTTAGATGTGTGCCAGGAACAGAGTGTGGGAGGAGTTTGCTTCAGCATGCAAGGAAGTTGTGCGTGCGTCTGTGCCTATATGTATGTCTATGCATATGTGCTTGTGTGGAGCACTGCGCGGTACCCAGCTGGTCACAACAGCTGCAATTGGGAAGATCTGCACCGAAGCTGACCACGGAATTGCCAAATCCTCTTCATTCACCTTCTGATGACATTGAAGGTAGCCCAAGCCCGATCAGGACCTTGTTCTTATTTTCGCGGAGGATCGCTATCGTTACACTCCATTTAAATTCAGGAATAAGCATCTCATGACGCCATGCTCCACTGCATCGGAACTGTATGAGCAAGGCGGTCTTGCAGAGAGAGGGAGAGGCAGAGAGAGGCAAAGACTTTCCAGACTGAGAAGAAAAAGAGACACTATCTGGTTTTCTTGTCTGTGGGCTGGTTTTTGGGTTGTTTGCTTGGTTCTTTTTTTTCAAAGGAATCTGCAGCTTGGAGGTATTGAAGTAATATTTCTATAAGCTTTGTCTCAACAGCAATAAATGTACTTATATCAACAGCAGAGCCCGATAATTCTGCTGCTGTTCTTACAGGGATCTGTTTTTTCATGGATCACATAGGGAATTCCAAAGACCAACAATCTTCATGTTACTTGCCGTTCTATGAGCTTAGCCATCCAAGGCAAATCATCTTTGAACGGAGCTTACCTCTCACCTAAGCTTATTTAAGTGGGCAGTCTTTCTTCAGGTGCAGATACTTGATTTCTGTTTTTTCACTCATTCTCAGAAGTATGTTTGGCATGCAATGTAACTGTTGGCGTGTGGTATTTTCACTTAGTTCCTTTTCTGTTTTTCAAAGAGGTCTCTATTTGTTACACACCAGTACATGTGAAACCGCAAAAGAGTAATTGTTGATTCAGAGGCAGAAAAGGACTTCGAAAGCATGTTGGTATGTTATGAGTAGAGGGAGACTACCTGTTTTTTGTCATCATCATTACTCCACATCCAAGTAACCATGTAACAGTCAAAAGCCAGACGTGGCATATTCAGGGCAAAAGGAAAAACAAATCAGCTGAAATGCTGCTCAGATAAATGAATATTAGCATGAGAAGCATTACAGACTTGTTTGTCTCAAACAATATTTTTCTCGAAGCAAAAAAAAAAAAAAAAAAGTTCATTGAAGTGAACAGCCTATGAAGGTATTTTATACCAAATAATACACTCACAATGGACATCAAGGGAAAAAAAAGATCTTATACCTTAGCTGTCTGAAAGGAAAACTACAGAATACTCAAATTTACAATTCTGAAAAGAATTCAGCGATTGAAAATCTGAAACGAGAATTAAAGCAGAAACACAATTCTGCTTGTCTGATATGGTAATTGAGTAATAAGATATATTTTTACTGTAAATCAGTTTCCTCATTCCACTTTAGAAGTACAATGCAGCTCTGGCAAAGTAGCATCTTTATGGTCCTATGGATTGAAATCACAAAGCCGTAGTCGTCTTTTGAAATCTATGGAAGTGTGATAAATCTTCATGGCTCTGTATTCTAAAAGAAGAAAGGATTAAAGAAAGAACTTCAAGAGCGGCATATTACGTCCTGTACACTGTTTGGAGATGAAAGGATTGCATTATGGTGGGCTAGCAGTTACTTTTTTTTTTTTTTTTTCTTCTTCTTACTTGGAATTAATAATTAAAGAGCACTTATGGTAACAGCAAAATAGTGATACAGCATAAAGAATTGAACAATGGAAAACTGAACAGTTTAAGTCACTAGGCTTAAAGATGGAATTGTAGGCTATGAGTATAAAGAGTATGTGTAAAATATTCCTCTAAATGTATTGATTTTTTTTCATCACCTGAAAGACCCACAGAAAAACACCTGTCCTGATAGAGCTGTCTTCATTTCTTGATGGATAATACCTGAAGAGTTTTAAAAGAGAGTAATTGTCATTCACAGATGCAGGTCATATCTGTCTGAGTTGCCATCCTCTAAAAAGAGGTTCTGCAATTGGTACTGTTCCTCTTATAGCTTTCATAGTCTTGACTTGGATTCTCTCCCAGGAAATGTTGGAATAAGTCATCTCTGAGAACAATAAAAGAAAATAAGACCTGACTAGGGACAGAGGCTGCTTGATGTTAAACAGTAAGTGTGTTTTGGTTTGCAGGGAGTGGTGGAAGAAAATATGTGTTTCTGTGATAAAATTGGGCAGGTCAGGGGTTCTCACTTGCTTTGCTGATTTTTCAAGTTAACTGGGAAATATTTTGCACATGGGATCATTCCAAAAGGTGATAGAAACTGCATGGTTTATATTGATTCCCATCACATCATCTGCTAATGGGTTCCCACGCTCATTTGATTTACTCAGCAACTGATGAGGTCCTTATATATTCTCGGACCCCTAAGATGAGCACAATCTCCTGTCTCAAGGTTTTTTGAAGGTAAAAATTCAAGTTGAGGAAATAGATTCATCATCATTATAAATACTTTAAATCAAGCCATCCTCCATACTCTGCTCCTGTTTAGCTTTGCAAAAGGCTGTGCTTAATGTGTTCTCAGCAGCAGAAATCTGATGAAATGTTTTGGTTAAACTACTAAAGTAAGAGATTTTAATTTTGTTTTGCTTTACTTTCTTTCTTAAAAAAAAAATAAAAAATTGTAGAATTAATAGTTTAGTCTAATTTGGCACAAAGAGTAGATGCCAGGAGCTATCATTCCCCCTTATTTATCAGTGTATCAGAAACTAAAATTTCAAGTAAAGACAATGGTTGTTCATGGCAACCTCAAATCGTTTTTCATAGCAGAATACACTGGCTCTGTTACCAAGGCATATCTTGTAACTCCAGAAAAAGGCTGAAGTTAATTCAACTTTAAGTGTGTCAGGACTCAAAAAAGTCACATCAAAGTTGCATGCCAGAGTCTTTTTAGAAAGTCATTGAAAGATAACATGAATTTTTATGAGGTACTATTGCCCCCCATTAAAAAATAAAAAAAGTAAACTAACGAATACAAGGCAGAATTTAATTACCACATGTAAATATGTATGGAGGTATGATGATTACAATGCATTGATTATAATATGTTTAATTTAACAATCTATTATTAATATTACATCTAAAGAAACTTGCCATTTGAAGTACATGGCACTAAGGATGTGGTTGTTGGAGGTTCAACTATAACCATTGTCAGATATTTCACATAGTCGTATAAATTTTCTGTCTCTTTCAGATCTAGGCTTGTGGAGGGTCATGTAAAGAATTATCCTCCCACACAAGACTCTTGCTTCACTGCTGTTTTTCTGACTAAGCTGGTGACATTAGCCTCAGAAAAAAAAAAAATCAGGTTTAGAGGGAGTTCAAAGGATTCCAAAGAGGCATGAAGAAAATGTCTGAAGAGACTTCAAGGTCTATGTCAGACCATGGAAATGAACAGATATTCCTTGATCTAAGAGTAAAGCCAAAACCATCCTCCTATACTCAGTGTTATCGCCCTGCTTCTTTATTATGCTTGTGAGCTACCCACACATAGGAGAAATTTGAGGTTTTCACCCAGATAGTCGATTTGTTCCAGTCCACTTCTTTATTTCAGCTAAAGAAACCTATTATTAGCTCAAACAGCAACTTTCCCAGTTGAAAACACATGTAACATTTTAGTAAGCTAGATTTATGTCAGGTAGGTCGTGAACCTTTATTGTATTCCTGTGGTAAATAATATAAACAAGCACAAAAGCTGTTGACCACTTGTAGTGAACTGGCTCCCTTGCTTCAGTCTGAAGACAGTTTAAATGAAGCAAAAAGAGGAAAGCATGCATAAAGCTGTCGAAGCCACAACAAATTGATTTTTTCCACTGCTTTTGTTACCTTATGGAATTTCCACAACATGAGAGCCAAACGTAGTTTCAGTTGGGATTTTTCCTTCTGTTTTAGGGAGAAATGATCCACTCACCACAAAATTTCTTGCACACATCCAGGTCTATACAATTAACTGGTTAAGCACTTGACTTAAGCCATGAAATAAACATATTTCTTCTTATACTTGTTATTTGTGCATGTGCAAGAGGATGTTGACATCTTCTAACTCACTGAACAGGCAAGTTTAGATAGAGTTCACTTGAACAGATTGCACTTCTCAAAGGATTATCTGTTTCATACCTGAAAGTATTACATGAAGGCTTGTAATTAAGGACACATCTTGGGAAGCTAGGCCAACGAAAAGCTTTTAAATCCCTGGCATTTGCAAGCTTGTCTGTTGTGCTTCCTTCAGTCATGTGGGTGATATCTCCAATCTAATTTTCCTTCTTGAGCGTTCTTAGGTTATTTACAGCTCTCTCAGGTGTCTGGATCTTGCTTTGCTCTATGCAGTAGTCATATTCTTGGAACACACCCATATCAAATCAGAAGTGTTGGACTCACTCAAGTGTTATAGGTTGGATTTGATGATCTCAAAGGTCTTTCCCAATCTGTTTGATTCTGTGATCTAAATACACAAGCTTTTCCCTAGCTTCCTCAGATACCATAAGAAATGCTGTAGCATTTCAGGAGTAGCTGCATTTATTCTCCTGAGCCATTTAAATAACTCTCCCAAATTTTTTTTTTACCCACTCTTTGTATTTGACTCAGAACGCCTGAATGTGTGTAGGTTTTCAACACATTTGCTCTAGTTGCACTTGCACTTTTAGTAAGGATTTAACTCTGAATTAAACAATCACTAGAAAGACACAGCTCTAACCATTGATTCCTCTCATCCTGAAATGTAGGAGACAAAGAATGAAACACCGTCTGCAAGGTTTTCTTTTCTTTCCTCCTTTGACTGTAAGGTTAAGGTGGTTAGCACAGATGATTAGCTTGGACCACCTATCTTACTTTCAGTTATATAAAGGTGAAATTCATCTTGAACTATTAGTTTATTTCTTTGCTGACAGGAGTATTGAAGGTGATAAAACTACTCAGAATACTCTGGTTTCCACTGGAAAGAGTGAGATAGTCTTTCACCACCAGTGTCCCCAGCTACTCATCACCTCAGGTGGAGCTATGACTTCATTTTGTGCATCCAACAGCAAGAAAAAGATGTTGTTTCCAACTGAATGTCTTTCTTCAATCATATATGTGTGCTTAAAAAAAAAACAAAACTCAACCAAAAAAGGGATGGAGCAGCATTTAGAAGACATGAGGAAAAGGGAGATTGCTCCTGTCTGCATCTGCACGGATGTATGTTAGAACAAAGTGACTGTAAAACCACTGTCTCCAAAAAATTATTCATGCTCATTCCCTCTTAGCTGGTTTAAGCACTCTTCTAGTATGCATGCTGTTTGGTGTAAATCCCAGCTGAGGAGCCTGGCTCTCCTCCATTTTAACATCAAGGAAACTTCAGAGCTCTAATACAGGATTGCAAATTCCAAGTCCAAAGAAGTCACTTGCCTTTCAGACACCACTCCACAACAACTTTTCTGATCCTGAGCCCTGTAGGAACCAATGCCTTCCTGAACTGTTGATGATGTGGGATTGGATCCAGTTGGTAAACTTCATAAATGAGGATACCAAGTTTTCTTTCCTTCTGTTTTTACTTTGTTTAAATGAGGAACCAGATTCTGATTTCCTCTTGACAAAAAATTCCTTTGGAAGAGCCTTCTGGGCCCTGAAGCGCTTCCTCTGAGCACTCACAAAGCTGCACATGGACATTCTCCACTAGTCTCCCACCTCTTCATATTAGCTCTTTGGACTGTAGTTCCACTTGTTGAGGAGGGATAGTTAGGCACATATGCAGGAAGGCAAACTGAGTGTAGAAAGATATCAAGGTTGTAAAAAAGAAATGTGTTTCAACAGTAACCACCACCTTAGAAGAATAGAATAGGATAGAACAGAATAGAGTAGAATAGAATAAGCCAGGTTGGAAGAGACCTCCAAGATCATCCAGTCCAACCTAGCACCCAGACCTATCCAATCAACTGGAGCACTGCCCTAAGTGCCCCATCCAGTCTTTTCTTGAACACCTCCAGTGATAGTGACTCCACCACCTCTCTGGGCAGCTCATTCCAATGGCAATCACTCTCTCTGTGAAGAACTTCCTCCTAACATCCAGCCTACACCTGCTCCGGCACAACTTGAGACTGTGTCGTTCTGTTGCTGGTTGCCTGGGAGAAGAGACCAACCCCCACCTGGCTGCAGCTTCCCTTTAGGTAGTTGTAAACAGCACTGAGGTCCCCCCTAAGCTTCCTCTTCTCCAGGCTTAACAGCCCCAGCTTCTTCAGTCTCTCCTCATAGGGCTTGTACTACAGGCCCTTCACCAGCTTCATCACCCTTCTCTGGACATGTTCCAGTACCTCAACATGTCTCTTGAATTGAGGGTTTAGTTTGGAAGAGACCTCAAAGATGATCCAGTTCCAACCCTCCATCATAGTCAGGGACACCTCCCACTAGAACAAGTCACTCAAGGGATCATCCAACCTGGCCATGAACACTTTCAGGGAGAGAGCAGCCACAATCTCCCTAGGCAACCTGTGCCAGGGTTTCACCACCCTCACTGGAAAGAACTTCTTTCTTACATTTATTTTAAATCCCCCCTTCCCCTTTAAGCATAAAAATGAGAATAAATAAATGATAGAACATGGAATTCTGTGACAGAATTTGATGGAAGGATGGTGGGGTGTATTTGGGGGGTTTTTTGCCCACTTTCTCTACTCTCCCACTCAACTATGGGAAAGTGTTGTAGGAATAGGAGTCATATGTTCTTTCTATTTGGAGTGACATTATATTCCAAAGCAAATTGTCTCAAACTTTGCTGGTGTGAGATTTTATTTAACACATATTCTACGATCCTTTATTTTAAAGAGATATGCTAATTTTTAATTAAGGAAACAAATTATTTTACATTAGTAAATCAGGTATGGAAGCCAGCTCTTAGCCCTGACATTTATTTTTCACTATGTACAAAAGCTATTAAAAGAAAAAAAAAAAAATGTAGTAACTTGTAATTAGATTAGTGAAGCAGTTTAACAGACTAAGCATATATTGAATGAGCGAGCAGAAATGTTTAACCTAGAACGATTCACAGGGAGACCCACATTTAATTTTTCCTGCCAGTGCAGCTTTCTGCAGTCTTAATCTTCACATTTGCATATGTCAAAATAACATAAGATAGTCTTTAAAAGGAGTGGAAGAGCCCAAAAATCCACATTCCTCCTCTGAATATTCTCACATAGGCTTTGCATACAATATGTGTGTGCGTTTACGCATGTGTTGTGCGTACGTATGGCGATGAAAATAAAATATTTCCCAGGGTGAGAACTAACAAAGAATGTGACTCAGAGACACAAAATGTTGATTGTGTGTGCGTTTGTTAGCAGCCGTTTGCATGAGCTGCCACGCCTGATTCAAAGCGCTTTAATCTACAAAGATATTCCACACAACACGGCTCGGTTGCCATAGCATTTATCATGCAAAGTCTAGCCCCAGTTCGTTGCTGAATTAAATAATGCATCCCCAAGCAGCCACATATACAGCACAAGTTCTGTAAAATATTCTGTGGCAGAAAAAAACCCCATGCAAATATAACAAGGGAGGTTGTAGCCAGGTGGGGGTCGGTTTCTTCTCCCAGGCAACCAGAAACAGAATGAGGAGACGCAGTCTCAAGTTGTGCCGGAGGAGGTATAGGCTGGATGTTAGGAGGAAGTTCTTCATAGAGAGAGTGATTTGCTATTGGAATGGGCTGCCAAGGGAGGTGGTGGATTCGCCATCCCTGGAGGTGTTCAAGAAAAGACAGGATGGGGCACTTAGTGCCATTGGATAGGGCTGGGTGCTAGGTTGGACTGGATGACCTTGGAGGTCTCTTCCAACCTGGCTTATTCTATCCTATCCTATCCTATCCTATCCTATCCTATCCTATCCTATCCTATCCTATCCTATCCTATTCCATCCTATCCTATCCTATCCTATCCTATCCTATTCCATCCTATTCTATTCTAACTATTCCCACCCTACCAACCATGGTAGGGTGTTGGCTTAGTTTTTGCGGATTTTTAATACATTCAGTCATGCTTGAAATGCAGAGATTTGCCTCTTATATGTACACAAGGGGCATAGAATCATAGAGTGGTCTGGGTTGGAAGCAATCTCCAAAGGTCAGCTAGTCCCACACACACTCACCCATCCTGCAGTCATCAGGGACATCCTCAACTACATCAGGTTGCTCAGAGCCTCGTTGAGCCTCACCTTGAATATCACCAGGGATGGGGCCCCAAACACCACCCTGGGCAACCTGTTCAGTGTTCCACCATCCTCACAGTAAACAGACTTCCTAACATCCAGTCTAAATCTGCTCTGCTCTAGTTGGAAGCCATTGGCCTCATCCTGTCCCTGCAGCCCTTTGCAAAGTCTCTCTCCAGCCTTCTTGTAGCTCACTTCAGTTACTGTCAGGCTGTTATTAGGTCTCCTTTGAGCCTTCTCTTTTCTAGGTTGAACAAGCCCAACTCTCTCAGCCTGTCCTCATAGCAGAGGTGCTCCAATACCCTAATCATTTCCATGGCCCTCCTCTGGACCCACTCCATCAAGTCCATGTCATCCTTATATTGAGGGCTCCAGAGCGGGATGCAGCACTGCAGGTGAAGTATCAGCAGAGCAGAGCAAAGTGTCAGAATGCCCTCTCTGGCTCTGCTGGCAACGCTACTTTGGATGCAGCCCAGGCTGTGATTTGCCTTGTGGGCTGCAAGTTCACACTGCCTGCTCGTGTCCAGCTTCTCGTCCATCAGCACCCTCAAGTCCTTTTCGACAGGGCTGCTTTCTATCACCTCCTCCCCTAGACTGCGTTGAGAGAAGGTTGTGCCAGCCTAGATGCAGAACTCTGATAAAGATCTGAGCTATTTGTACAGATCAATGCAGAAACATCTGGTGTCTGAAGCAGGAGGTGGTTCTTGGGCTGCAGGAGTGCTTCTGGCTTTCATCTGCTAAATTCTGCCACTGAGCCCTGTCAGGCATCTGAACAATTTCTCAGACAATGGTAATTTTTAATACTTCTGTCTGTCAGTACCAACTAAAATGTTGCAAAAGACCCACACTAGTGGTTTTTATCACGTTATGAGAGATGACATAACTTTGTTTTAAATGGGAAGTTTATCTTAAAAGTGCTTTCTCTGTTTGAGACAAGTCAAGTCACCTGCTGAAAGATGTGGTAGGGAAGGGTAGGAAATCACACAGAAATCTGCAAATAGCACTGTGAAAGAATGCTCCTTTGAACATATCAAAGGTTCATTACACAGATTAAAGGTTTATTATTATCTAGCAGCAACACATATGCTTTGCTAGAGGTTTAAAAGCCTTTTCTTGCCTGAATGGTATGGAATAAGGTTTATGAGAGCGTGATAGCATCTTCTGATTGTACCAGATGAGACAGCAACAGACATCAGTGTAGAACATTAATTCTGACAGGCACGTCAGCTGTGGTGCTGAACTGGGTTGTGTTCTCTGAGGCAACCTTGTCTGACCGCAGTTAATGTATGCAAAAAAAAAAGAAAAAAGAAATCAAGAAATTTTGCTTTCTTCTTCTCTGCAACATGAATGTTGTGAATAAGCACAGAGTAACAGTTTTGAAGTGGATAAGGGGTTAGAATCAGGACTTGTAGTCATAGAATCATAGAATGGTTTAGGTTGGAAGGGACCTCAAAGCTCACCCAGTTCCATTCCCCCTGTGCTATAGGCAGGGACACCTCCCACTAGAACAGCTCGCTCAAGGACTCATCCAACCTGGCCTTGAATACCTCCAGGGAGGAAGGAGCCATAACCTTCCTGTGCAGCCCGTTCCAATGTCTCATCACACTCACTGTAAAGAACTTCTCTAGCATCTAGTTTAAATCTCCCCTCTGCCAGTTTAAACCCATTCCTCCTCATCCTGTCATTACAAGACCTTGTCAGTAGTCCCTCCCCAGCCTTCCTGTAGGCTTTCTGATACTGGAAGGCCATTATACTCTCCTGGAAGCCTTCTCCAGGCTGCAGAACCCCAACTCTCGTAGCCTGTCCTCATAGCAGAGCTGCTGCAGCCCTCTGAGCATCTTCATGGCCTCCTCTGGCCTCGCTCCAACAGTTCTATATCCTTTGTATGTTGGGGACTCCAGAACTGCACACAGGACTCAGATGGGGTGTCATAAAAGCAAAGGGGAAGGATCTCATCTACTAGATCAGTATGTTCTCCTCTGAGCTATAGAGTATCATGAGGAAAACTGTGCTCAGCCTCCTCTTAGTGCCAGAAAATTGATACTGAACAAGAAGAGGTCAAATTCACATGTGCTGCAGAAGGTTTCAGGAACATTAAGAGGCAAAGGTATCAATCCCTTCTGCCCACTCTACATTCTATACCACACTTGGAGGCGCAATATGGACAAAAAGACCAACTTGGAGGCTGATTTCTATGTTGTGGAAATATATAAACAATCAACAGGGTTTCTGGAAGCCAGGAAATGAGCAGAAATAATGGAGCAGCAATGCTACCACTTTTTATTTAATTTGTGCACTGCAGAGTCATCTACACAAGTAAATATTCTTCCTATCCATAATTTCATCAAATTATCTCTAATTCTACATAAATTCTGCTCTTAAATTGTTAAACTCTTGATCCATCTGCATAATTTGCTAGGAAATTTGTCTGCCTTCTCTGAAAAGACACAATAATTTGTCAAAACCTAATTCTTTATTGCTTTTATTTATCCAGAATATTGTCTATAAATCAGAGCACACTGATTTATAGGAGAACCAGCTAACAGTGATATAGCCCAATAACCTTAAATTAAAAAGGGAGCAGACCATGACAGAAATATCTTTAATTGCATCAGATCATATCATTAAGCTAAGCAGCGCAAGTCCATCCTCTGCACACAGAAGGGAAGAAATGAAAATGTTAAGTAAGTGAGGAAAACATGACAAATAAAAGATCAGAAATAATGTTTATGGCATAGCTTTTTAAGCTGAAAATAAAAAGAGGTTCTCTTTTTCAGAATGTAGATTAATTTGTATTCATTCCTGGTGGTTCATTAGAAACTTGTGTCATTTCTTCTTCTGACATCATCATTTTGTCAATTAAAGATTAGGATTCCAAAGAAAGAACCTTCAAGTAGTCATGCGAATGTAGTTACAGGAGCAAAGCAGTAATCACAGAATCTCAGAACCACAGAATCACAAAAACATTCCAGTTGGAAGTCACTCTCTGGGTCAGTAAGTGCAACTAGTAGAATCATAGAATCAGTCAGGGTTGGAAGGGACCACAAGGATCGTCTAGTTCCAGCCCCCCCTGCCATATCCAGGGACACCCTACCGCAGATCAGGCTGCCCACAGCCTCATCCAGCCTGGCCCCAACCACCTCCCTGGGAAACCCATTCCACTCTCATGCTCAAGAACTTCCTCCTCACATCCAGTCTGAATCTCCCCACCTCCAGCTTTGTTCCATTCCCCCTAGTTCTGTCACTACCTGATAGCCTCAAAAGTCCCTCCCCAGCTTTCCTGTAGGCCCCCTTCATATACTGGAAAGCTACAAGAAGGTCACCTTGGAACTTCCTCGTCTCCAGCCTGCACAGCCCCAACTCTCTCAGTCTGTCCTCATAGCAGAGGTGCTGCAGCCCCCTGAGCATCCTCATGACCCTTCTCTGGACACCCTCCAGCATGTCCATATCCCTCTTGTAATAGGGGCTCCAGAACTGGACACAGTACCCCAGGTGGGGCCTCAGCAGAGCAAAGGGGGTGAATCTCTCCCCTTGACCTGCTGGCCACACTTCTCCTGATGCAGCCCAGGCTCTGCTTGGCTTTCTGGGCTGCAAGTGCACACTGCTGCCTCATGTTGAGCTTCTTGCCCACCAGCAGCCCCAAGTCCCTCTCCTCAGGGCTATTCTTCAGCCAGCCACTGCCCAGCCTGGATTTGTGCTTGGGATTGCCTCGACTCAGATGTAGGACCTTGAACTTGGTCTTGTTGAACCTCGCACTTGGTCTTGTTGAACCTCATGAGGTCGGCTTGTGCCCACCTCTCCAGCCTGTGCAGGTCCCTCTGGATGCCATCCCTGCCCTGTCTGCTGCACCACACAGCTTGGTGTCATCAGTAACCCTACTCTACAAGGTTCATCCTAAACCATATCCCCAAGCACCACACCTGAACAACCTTTAAACAGATTGTTAACAGGGTCTGTGTTACAGCCACCTCTCTGGGCAGCCCATTGCAATGCTTGAGTACTCTTGCCCTGAAAACATTTCCCCTAATGTCTAAAATATTCAGTGCCAATCAATAATTTGCATTCCAGCTGCACAGTGTCTAAAACATTCTAAATATTTATTTGGGAACACTTCCGTGGGATAAGTATAAACAATAAAAATAAGTTTGTTCTTTACATGAGCTCACTTGCTGAATTGTTTAAAAGCAGCTGAGCTAAAAAAGTTGTGGCATGTGTTTAAAATCAGATATTTTTTGCAAGAGTCAGTTTATCTAACCTGCTGAAAGACTGAGAGAAAAAGCATTTCTGCATCCACTCTTAACTCAGAGAAAATCCTTAGCTATGAATTCTGCTCCTCCTTTTCAGATAAAATGAATTAAAATTAAATCTTGCCCTTACAAAGTTAAATTGACAGCATCCAAGAAGCAGTTGCCCAGGCTTGCTAGGAAAGAGCATGAATTGTGCTGATATGCACACTAGCTTTGGTTTGAGTTTTGCATATTTGGTGAATTTTATAATGTTAAAAAAAAGGAAGGAGATTATGATTTTCTAAAATAAATCTTCAGCCTAAGTAGCTACACAGAACAGGCAATATGATCTTTTTTTGTTGCAATGCTGGTGATGAGTAGCCTCTGAATTTCCCTTTCAAAGCCTCAGAATGATTGTGTGAAATAAGCTGGTTTTTGTTTTTTGTACCGCCATGGATGAATCCCAAGCTCATTTTTTCGGCCATAAAAAAATTATTTGTAGCATTTCTAGGATTACTGAAGCTTTTACTCTAACAACAGAGAAATGGAAAGGGAAAGGGAAAAGAGAAAGGGGAAAGGAGAAAGGGAAAGGGAAAGGGAAAGGGAAAGGGAAAGGGAAAGGGAAAGGGAAAGGGAAAGGGAAAGGGAAAGGGGAAAGGGGAAAAGGAGAAAGGGAAAAGGAAAAGGAAAAGGAAAGGAAAAAGAAAGGGAAAGAAAAAGGAAAAGAAATGGAAATGGAAAGTAAAGGAAAAATAAAGGAAAAGGAAGAAAGGGAAAGAGCAAGGAAAAGGAAATCAAAAAGGAAAATAAAGGAAATGGAAGAAAAAGAGAAAGAAAAAGATAAAGAAGAAAAATAAAAATAGAAAAAGAAAGAAAAAGAAAAAAATGGAAAAGAGAAGAAAAAGGAAAAGAGAAAAA
This sequence comes from Psilopogon haemacephalus, assembly GCA_013396835.1. Lineage (NCBI taxonomy): Eukaryota > Metazoa > Chordata > Aves > Piciformes > Megalaimidae > Psilopogon > Psilopogon haemacephalus. The sequence goes on from VWZI01010723.1 coordinate 398,679, forward strand.
TAAATAAAAGGGGAAAAAAAGAAGAAGAAAAATAAAAAGAACAGAAAGGGGAAAAGGGGGGAAAAGTTCAGATTTATGTAAGCTCAATGTTCTGCACAAATCATCCACATGATACAAGACTCAGTAGCCAGGTGACAGTTACATAAAGCAACCAAGCTGCAGTGGTATTTTGTTTCCACAGGTAATATGGGCAAATAAGTCAGAATGCACTGGCAGCAGAAATCAGTAATTGACACTTCATATAGCAAAGCAGTAGCTAGAGTCTATTGAAAAGAATGAGGAAATTACCACTGTAGATGCCTATCTGTGTGAGTCACAGAGTACTTTTCTTGAGAAGGTTGTAGTGTGTAGTTTGAGGCAAGGAAGAATGGAAGAACTATCAGAGCAGTTTTAGACATTTATCTCAAGGATAACATCAATGTTTAATCTGTACAAATATACTTGTTTTACTGTTGCCAGAAACCTTAAGGCAGTATTCCTGTTGAGCACCCAAACTACATGTGCCTTGAAAAGGCTCAAAATGAAGTAGTATTCATGACATGGGGAGATAAGGAAGATAATTACTTCTCTTGCAAGGAAGTGGGTTAAGAATAAGGAAGCTCCAAAATAATGTCACAATTGGTACATGCAGGGGAAAATAGATTCTGATTTTGCATCGTATATATTGTGTGTGACAGAGGGGTTGTTAAAATATCTGTGCATAATGTTTGCAGCCATCTTGCCTGTGTTGGCCCCCAAAGATGGAGAAGAAACTTCTTTACGGTGAGGGTGATGGAGGACTGGAACAGGCTACCCTGAGAGATTGTGGAGTCTCCTTCTGAGGAATAATCCAGGAAGAAGAACTCAGGAAAAAGAACCCAGGGACAAGAACTCAGGTGGAAGAACTCAGGAAAGAGAACCCAAGGAAACAACAACTCCACCAGCTAGAAGACGGACTCCCGATGAGTGCTACAGAGCATCCCTGTACCATGCACACCTCTCTCTCACTCCCCTCTCCATCTGATGGTAATATAATCCCTGCTCGTCTCCCTCTCCTGCTCTCTTTTTTCTGTTCTCTCCTAATTTCTCCATTGTTACCTCTCTCTCTGTCTCTCCCCTACTCCCTCTTTCCCTCTGTTTTGTCCAACTTTATCCCTTAATAGTTTTGTGGTGATATCTGGTCTCACTTGTACCTTAATTTCATAGTACAGAAATCTGTAAGAACAGGTCTTGCCCCTCTGGACAGAGATCATATTAATCTCTGGCCTCTGGACCTTGACAGTGATGGAGGACTGGAACAGGCTGCCCAGAGAGGTTGTGGAGTCTCCTTCTCTGGAGACTGTCAAAATCTGCCTGGATGCCTTCCTATGTGGGCTACCCTGGGTGATCCTGCCTTGGCAGGGGAGTTGGATTCAATGACCTCTAGAGGTCCCTTCCAACCTCTAAAGTTCTTTGATTTTGTGATTCTGTAATATATTAGCAGGGATGTCATCAGATCAGCCAAGTGGCTGTGCTGACTGCCCTTGATTGAATTATTTATTGAGTGCTTTGGTTTCCCAAAAAATCCTTACCAACCAATTTAAGTTCCGTCCTGATGGTAAGAAAATGGAATACAAGGAATGTGTTATAGCAAGCTTTGACTGTGTCCTGCCTGCTCAGGAGGAAAAAAAAAATTACAGAACAGTAAGGAAACAAAGAGATTTAATACAACATCTATAGTAAGTCTGTACTCAGACTGCAACTAACTCTCAGCTGGGCTCTCTCACAACATTTAATATCCTGGTCTTGCTCAACTATACATTTTTTAATTTAGTTATTTATTCCATTTTTGACAGCAAAGAAACCTATGCTGTTATCCAGGAGACAATTAGAGTGAACAGCAGCAATTAATCCATCTTTTCTAATCTAACCCTCAGAAACTCCTGGCACCAATTAAACTACATGTGGAACCGATATTTGAATCATAGTCAGGGGTAACAGATAAGGATGGGTTCATTTAAAAGAGATGGGGGAGAGAAACACACAAACATTGTCTGTCAGCACTACTGAGTATATGAGCTTCCAGTCATATGAGAAGGGAAGAGCAACACTGCCAGAGAACCCAACCATGGAAGAAGCCATAAGCAAATCTGACCCTTATCACAGCACCTTGACACCTGTTGTAGATTTTCCTACAGTGAGAGTGCTTAAGTGGTTTGCTCACTGTATCGAAGAGAAGTTCACTTTTTCAGGCTCTTTAAAGGAATACAAGAGTCTTTGCTTGATTGCTATCTCTCCCTAACAAGAGCAGGTTAAGGATCTGTTGAGGAATGTCTTACAGTCATCTGCAGATCTTTGATATCATACAGACATGGCTCCAGATGTTTTCTGATAGAGCTCTCTACTTTTCATTCATCCTTATTAGCAGTGGGTCCTGCCAACTCTATAAATGATAAGTAAAAAAATTAGTTCTTCAGAAAGTGCCAGAGCTTTCCCAGTTCAAACTCAATGAAGGAAAGGGAGGAAGATATGCTTAGATGTGAACTCTTTCTTCTTTTGACAAGGATTTCAAATCAATTCTTTCTGCACTTGCTCCTGTGAAAGATTCATGATTGAACTTTGTTGTGAGTCGAGCATTGAGTTTATACTTCCATGAAGACACACACATTCATAGAATCATAGAATGTCAAGGGCTGGAAGGCACCTCAAAAGGTCATCTAGTCCAACTCTCTTGCCAGAGTAGGGTCACCTAGAGAAGATCACACAGGAACATGTTCAGGAAGGTTTTGAATATCTTCACAGAGGGAGAATCCACGATTCCCCTGGGCAGCCTGTTCCAGTCTTTTGTCACCCTCCTAGGGAAAAAAATCCTCCTCATGTTTAAAATGAAACTTCCTATGCCTCAGCTTCACCCATTGCCTCTTGTCCTGTCATCAGGCATCACTGAGCAGAGCCTGGCTCCATCCTCCTTGAACTCACCTTACACATATTTGTAAATGTTGATGAGGTCATGTGTTGGTTTGGCAGTTACACACCCCCTCACCCCACTTTGAAATACCACAGCCCTCCCAGAGATCAAGATCCCTAAGATGGGTTTTCAACCACCCTACCACCTTCCCTCACTTCCCAGTCTTATCTCATTATCTGTCTTATGTGCCAGATAAGCAAAAGTAGATCAGCCAGGGGATCAGTAGCAAGAAAGAAGTTAGTGAAGTTATTCAGATCCAGATAAGAAGGCAGAGAGAGAGATGCAGCAGCAACCATGGCACAAAGCAGTCTGTTTTATCTTTGTTTTGATTCTAACTTTATACCACTTCAGTAAACTAATGAGTGAAGAAGACATTGGAATGTTTTCCTTTCTCAGTCTATAGTCTAATTTCTCATTCAAATCCTCCAATTAGTTCAAACCAGCACAGGTCACCTCTCAGTCTCCTCCTGTCCAAGCTAAAGAGCCTGAGCTCCCTCAGGCTCTCCTTGTAAGAGAGATGTTCCATTCCCTTGATCATCTTTGCATCTCTGTGCTGGACACTCTCAAGCAGTTCTATGTCCCTCTTGAACTGGGAGACCCAGAACTGGACACAGTACTCCAGATGTGGCCTTACCAGGGCAGAGTAGAGGGGCAAGAGAACATCTCTCCACCTACTAAACACATCCCTTCTAATACACCCCGAAATGGCATTGCCCCTCCTGAGCACATTGCTGGCTCATAATCAATCTCCCATCAACTAGGACCCCCAAATACATTTCCCTTTTGCTGCCTTCCAACAGATCACTTCCCATTCTTCTCACACACACAGGAATTTTTCTTTTTTCTTTGTACATTAGACCAGAAAAGTGCATTTCCACTTATCCTCCCTATCCCCAGGCTTTTGAGAACGTTGAAGTGAAATTCAGACAATATCATTGCAGCAGCAGCATGACTCTAATACTTCTGATGCTTCCACCTGATGAAGCTGTTTTTACAGTAAGCAATCCTCCTGGTGGATTTTACACACCAGTGCTTCAGAACGATGATCAGGTGGATTCCACAGGGGAGAAAAAATGCTTTGAAGCTCTTTGTGCTGTTTATTTTTTGAAAGACACAAAAACAAATCCAAGAAACCCTTGGAGGGATAGAGAGAGTTTTCAGGTACCTTGCATAACCCATCACCTCTGCAACCAACACCACCATCAGTTTTATGGTAATCAGTGATAGTGAGACTTGATTACATATGGTTGTGATTTCTCTGACTTGCTTTCTGATGCAAGCCATTTGGCAAATTCCTTTTCTCTGCTGTGATGAAATGTCTAAAATGGACGGTCACTGTTTTCTACCACTTAGAGAACATCTTCCTCCTAAGGAAATAGTTTCAATTTCAGCTGTGCTACTGTCGGCCAGCACAAATCTTCTTTTGCCATTGTAACACTATTCTTAATGGCTGTTATATGAGCCTAAGAGCCAACAGAAACCATTCAGCTTAGAATCATAGAATCATAGAATGGTTTCGGTTGGAAGGGACCTCAAAGATCATCCAGTTCCAACCCCCCGCCATAGGCAGGGGCACTTCCCACTAGATCAGGATGCTCAAGACCTCATCCAGCCTGCCCTTGAACACCTCCAGGGAGGGAGCAGCCACAACCTCCCTGGGCAACCTGTTCCAGTGTCTCGCCACCCTCACTGCAAGGAAATTCCTCCTAATGTCCCGTTTAAATTCCCCCCTCTGCCAGCTTAAACCCATTACCCCTCATCCTGTCATTACAAGACCTTGTGAATAGTCCCTCCCCAGCCTTCCTGTAGGCCTCCTTCAGATACTGGAAGGCTACTATAAGGTCTCCTTGAAGCCTTCTCTTCTCCAGGCTGAAAAGCCCCAACTCTCTCAGCCTGTCCTCATAGCAGAGCTGCTCCAGCCCTCTGATCATCTTCGAGGCCCTCCTCTGGACTCTCTCCAGCAGTTTCATGTCCTTCTTGTGCTGGGGGCTCCAGAACTGCACACAGTACTCCAGGTGGGATCTGACGAGAGCAGAGCAAAGGGGGAGAATCACCTCCCTTGACCTGCTGGCCACGCTTCATTAAAATCTTCTGTTATTACCCTGAATTTCTTCTACATCAACCTTTTATGTTGATCAGTTTTTTAATCCTCTCTTTCAACATTTCATTACTCAAGGCAGGCATATTCCTGACTTAAACACACACTAACCTTGTCACAGAATCACAGAAGCATCCAGGTTGGACAAGACCCTCAGGATCACCAAGTCCAACCTAGAACCCTACTCTACAAGATTCACTTTAAACCATATCTCCAAGTACCACATCCAAACAACCCTAAAATGCATCCAGGGTTGGTGACTCAACCACCTCCCTGGGCACCTCATTCCAGTACCTGACCACCCTCTCTGTGAAAAAGCTTTTCCCTAATGTCCAGTCTGAACCTCCTCACTCTCAGCTTGAGGCCATTCCTCCTCATTCTGTCTCAAATTCCCCTTGAGAAAAGACCAGCAGCAGCCTCTCCACAATTTCCCTTCAGGTAGTTTGAGACAGCTGTGAAAAAAAGTCTTCTTAACATCCAATCTAAACCTACCCAGTCTCAGCTTGAGGCCATTCCTCCTAGTTCTGTCTCCAACTACCTGTCCCTTTTGTTCTATTACTATTTACCTGTGAGACCATCACCAGCCTCTCCACTACGTCCTTGTAGCTAGCTATAGACAGCCATGAGGTCTCCCCTCAGCCTCCTCTTCCTCAAACTAACCGTCCTCAGCACCCTCAGTCACTCCTCACAAGATTTATTCTCCAGGCCCTTCCCCAGCTTCCTTGTTGTAGTGGGTTTGCAGTGACCTGCCCCCCCCCACCTTTTATAAACCCCGGCTAAAACTCAGAAAACACTGGAAGTTAATAAATGAAGCTTTATATTTACAGCAATGCACAATATACAAGCAAATATTTACAAGATATAACAAATATTTACAGATATATACAGTGAAAAGGCAATACAGACACCACACCCCTCCCGGAGACCAAACTCCCCAAGAGAGGGTAGCCAAACCCCCACTACCACCTTTCTCCCCCTTCTCCAGCCTTATCTCACCACCAGTTGATGCTACAGATAAGCTGAAGATCGATCAGAGATTAGTAATAGGAAGGAGTTAGTAGTTTTACTCTGAATTAGCTAAAAGACAGAGAGACAAAGAGGGATCATGCCAGAGAAGCAGCTGCTGCCAGACACAGACGCAAACTGTTAATCTGGTTGTTTTGAGAACAGTTCTTAAAACAACTTTTTTTTCTTTCTCAGTAAAACTTGGTGAAGTGACACACTGTGTTTACCTCTCTCAGCCAATAGTCTAATTTCTCACTCAAATTCTCCAATTAGCTCAAACCAACACACTTGTGCATCTCTCTTGTGTTGAGGTGCCCAAAACTGAACACGATATTCTAGGTGTAGCCTCAGCAGAGCTGAGTCCAAGGGGACAATCACCTTCTTACTCCTGCTGGCCACAGCATATTTAATCCAAGCCAGAATGCCACTGGCTTTCTTGGCCTGCTGGGCAGACTGCTGGCTTGTATTCAGCTGCTTTTCTATTACGACCCTCAGGTCCCTTTCTGCCAGGCAGTTCTTTAGCCACACCGCCCCAAGCCTGTAGTGTTATGAAGCCAGCAGCAATCAGAAAAATACTTTGATCATAGAAGAGAACACATAGATCTTGGTGGTATATTACTGTTGTTCATGGTCCCATATATGTCCATTTTTGTAAACAGCAATGTACTTATATTTCCACTACTGCAATAACATTTGAATCCTCCTGGAAAAGTTCATAAAGGCAATCAGTAATATATCAATGATTTAGAAGTCCTTTATTCTTCTAAATGTTTGCCCTGAATCTTTATAAATCAGTCACAAATCAATAAATGATCTAGGCTGTAGCTGCATTGCTACTTTTGTTTTTTAATTTTCTTGACATTATAATACTCAGAATGTGACATGGGACAGCAGCTTTAGTTTGGGGGGGGGGGGGGGGGG
>VWZI01010723.1:405702-416293 GCA_013396835.1 Psilopogon haemacephalus
CCAAATGTATTAATGGTAAATATTTTGAGTAGTTTTTCTATTTAGTTCTCTCTTGTCTTGTAGAGATACAGCTGAAGGGAAACAGCCTAAAGAATACGCACTGGGAATTGAGACTACTTCAAACTTATAGAATTTCAAGCTCAACAATTATATTTTCCCTCCTCATTTACTGTAATCTCTTATCAATTCTTGGTCCAAACATTTCAGTAACTGCAAGTTATCTTATTCTGACTATTTCTTCAGCTATAGATTGGTAGACTGGTCTTAAAGCCCAATTCCCAACCCAAAACTTCTAATTTCAATGACCTTTAGATCAGATCCTGAGAGCTCTTATTTTCAATATTCTCTTTCCAGTAATACGTACTGCATAATTAAGTGCAGTCTTAAAATTGACCCTTGAATCCTTTACTCTTTATTCCTTTGCAGTTTCATATGCTTCCAAGTATGGCTACATTTCATCTCTTGCCCTTTATCCCATTTCTATCTAGCACCTTCTCTTATCTGTGGCTCTTCTCCTAGCTGGTAATGTCTGATGTGGAAACTTGCCAAATGCTTCTTGAAAATTCCAGTGTGTTGTGTCTAAAAAATTCCACTTTTCTGTCATGTCAGTGTTATCTTCAAAGAATTCTAACAGATTATTTAAGTATGCCCTTCACTGACTGAATCTATTCTGCCCACCTTTAATGAACTATATTTTAACAGAAATTCTCCTACTGACTTCTATCTTTCTTTCCTAAAGCTCATGTTGAATTATGTGGACTACACTTTCTTGGCTTATCTCTTGAGACCCTTTTTTTTCTAATGATGGGCTTACATGTGTCACTTCTTGGTCCTCAGAAATCTCTTCCATATGCAGGGAACTTTTAAAACATACTGTTTCGGGGGTCACTAACATCTTACTTTGCTCTTCCATGAAATATATTTATGCGTGAAAGGCATTCAAATCTGTAGACAGACTTTGTTCTCACTGACTTTGGTACTACAGAACATTTTCCTTTCTCTAAAGCCTTCCTTGTCCATTTAGTTAAGTTGTAAATGCTTACTGTATGCTTATGATTGTGTAGCTACTTACTTTTTGTAGTAGTGCTGGTAGCTACACAACATAAGCATGGAGTAAACATTTAGAACTTATCTAAATGAGAAATGAAGGTTTTGGAGGAGGGGAAAGGCCATCCAAATCTCAAGCTATATCTGTTGCAGGTAAACGACATGTTTGGATCTTCTTGCATGCCCAAAAATTAGTTCTAAGTAAGTCCTCCCATATATTCTCTAGTTCCTTTAGCTTGTGCTTGGGTAAAAAGGCTTTGGTTAAATAGCTGGGGGTGCTGGTAGGTAGTAGGCTGAACATGAGCCAGTAGTGTGCCCAGATGGCCATGAGGGCCAATGGCATTCTGGCTTGTATCAGGAATAGTGTGGCCAGCAGGACAAAGGATCTTATCCTTCCCCTGTTCTTGGCACTAGTCAAGCTACATCTTGAGTACTGTGTCTCATTCTGGGCCCCTCAACTCAAAAGAGAAATTGAGATACTGGAACATGTCTAGAGAAGGGCAACAAAGCCGGTGAGGGGCCTGGAGCACAGCCTTTTGAAGAGACACTGAGGGAGGTAGGCATGTTTAGCCTGGAGAGGAGGAGGCTTAGGGGTGACCTCATTGCTGTCTACAACTACCTAAAGGGAAATTGTAGCCAGGTGGGGGTTGGCCTCTTCTCCTACACAATCAGCAACAGAACAAGAGGACACAGTCTCAAATTGTACCAGGGGAGGTATAGGCTGGATATTAGGAAGAAGTTCTTGCTAGAGACAGTGATTGACATTGGAATGGGCTGCCCAGGGAGGTGATGAAGTCACCGTCGCTGGATGTCTTCGAGAACAGACTGGATAGGACTGGGTGATAAGTTGGACTGGATGAACTTGGATGATCTTGGACATCTCTTCCAACCTGGCTCATTCTATTCTATTCTATTCTATTCTATTCTATTCTATTCTATTCTATTCTATTCTATTCTATTCTATTCTATTCTATTTCCTTTTTCATGTATAAACCTCAAGATTTGTAATTGTGTGCATATTCTGCCATTTCTTTAGTCCCATAATGCTCACTATCATTATTTTAAAAGTTTGGATTCTCTCTTTTTTTTTTTTTTTTTCCTTTTAATTTTTATTTTAATTAGGTTGGTTGCAGTGACTAGTAAGAAAGTTATAAAATTATTTTACATAGTATAAAGGGAAATGTGGACCTGATAAAAAATGCTCCATGGTATATTTCTGAGGTTTAACTTTTCTAATATACTGGCAATTATTCTTGAGCCTTATTTCATTGAGTATTTAAATGTAGACTCAAGGAGGAGGAAGTGAAAAAGTCATAGAATGAAAAGAAAAAAAGGCTAACTGCATTTTTCTGTGTCAGTATAGGTTTATCCACTGGACTGTTTCATTAGGAATTTTTCTTTCTGCTCTTTTTTTAAAATGATAACTTCCATTCTGGAGCTTACAAACATTTGCCTTCTAAAATGCTATCTCCAAAAAATTATCCAACCATTCTTCCTATGGATTCTCCCTCTCTGGAGGTGTTCAAGACTAGGTTGGATGAGCAAACTCTTCTAGTGGAAAGTGTCTCTACCTGTGGTGGAGATTGGAACTAGATGATCTTTGAGGTGCCTTCCAACCTAAACCATCCTATGATACTCTGATTCTTTGTTTTATCCAAAGCACTGGGAAATAGTCTGACAAACAGAAGAGGCTTCTGTGGTTGAAGAAGTCAGAGTGGCAGAAATAATTTATTTAGAGACATTTAGAGAACTTTCTCCTCACATTCAGTCTGAATCTCTCCACCTTCAGCTTTACTCCATTCTCCCTTATCCTGTCACTACCTGATATCCTAAAAAGTCCCTCACCAGCTTTTTTGTAGGCCCCTTTCAGATACTGGACTATTGGACGTGATGGCTGGTTTCACTAGATGTGTTTCCATAAGAGAAGCATTTGTAAAGTCCAATCTGGTGGCCATTAAAGCCAAAGACAATAAAGAGAAAGGATTCAGCAAAGCCCTGGATGCATGAAATATGAAACTAGGAGATGGGGTTTTGAAGAGGAACAAGAGTCAAATAAAAATTATAACAACCTTAAATTGGCAGTATAGAGTTTCCAGCACAGAGAACCTCTTGGAAGACTGGATTCTCGAAGGATGACCTGGATTACAAAAGGCAAAAATCCTTATGACTCAGCTGTGAGGAAATGTATATGACACAACAAAAGTGTTGTTAAAAGGACAAATTCTCAACAGACTGTTATTCAGAGAAATTAAATGAGACAGAGAAATTGTTCTCTCCATAAAAAAGGTAAAAGGAATTACAAGACTTCAAAGCCTACTTGAACATAGGTTAAGGATGTGTTTGAGCTGTGCTCATCTCAAAATATCACAGAATCAACTAGGTTGGAAGAGACCTCTAGGATCATTGAGTCTAACTTATCACCTAACCCTTCTAATTAACTAAACCGTGACACTAAGTGCCTCATCCAGCCTCTTTTTAAACACCTCCAGGGATGGTGAGTCCACCACCTCCCCATGCAGCCCATTCCAATGCAAATCACTCTTTCCATGAAAAATTTCTTTCTAATGTCCAGCCTAAAGCTGCCCTGGCACAGTTGGAGACTGTTCTCTTGTTCTGTCACTGGGTGCCTGGTAGAAAAGACCAACCTCCACCTGACTACAACCTCCTTTCATGTAGTTGTAGACAGCAATGAGGTCTCCCTTGAACCTCCTCTTCTCCAGACTGCACACCTCCAGCTCCCTCAGCCTCTCCTCACAGGGCTGTGCCTCAGGCCCCTCACCAGCCTTGGAGCTCTTCTCTGGACATGTTCAAGTACCTCCACATCTTTCTTTAAGTGAGGGTCCCAGAACTGGACACAGTACTCAAGGTGTGATCTGACCACTCTGAGTACAGGGCAGAGTGACTTCCCTGGTCATGCTGGCCAAACTATTCCTGATACAGGCCAGGATGCCTTTGACCTTCTTGGCCACCTGGGCACAACACTGGCTCATGTTCAGTCAGCTGTCAACCACATCCCCCAGGTCCCTCTCTCTGCTCTGCAATTCTTGACCATTTCCTCAAACTCTGTCAAACATTGTAGAGCTACTGAAACTCATACACAGAAAAGAAAATGCAATGGAATTACCTCATTATGGCCACACCTAACAGGCAGAACATAGCATGACTGCAGTGCAACAAAGATTTGATTTGAGCTTTGAAAAACAATCAGCATAGTATCCATAACAGACAAAGCCATTCAAACTCATCTGGTTGTCTCCTCAGACCAATGTGTTTTATGCACCGGAAATGAGAGTTCCTGAGGGAATCACAATATAGTAATTGCTAGCAAATGTTGACTCTGTTATGGATGGGGTCATGATTAATTAATGTAATATGGTTTTCCAAAATTAATATTATTTATTAATTTTCTATATCCAAAATTTCCACCACTGACCACTTATTTTTAATATTAAACAGATTTGATTGTAGAAGTTATGGAACTATTACATAAACAATATCTAGATCTAGAAGTATCTATCTATTAATATGCATTAAAAATCAATTATTGTAACTAATTAGGACTGGAAGATCTCTTGCAGTCAGTAGTATGGCTTGGCCACTAGATGGAACTCAGCACCCCTTTCTGCTTAGGGCAGAATCAAGGTAACGTGGAAAACTTAGATTTTACTTAGGTTTTACTCACACATATTACTTCTCCTATCTTGGAGGGTTATCAATAAATTGGAAGTACCCAGAACAGTTGCAGGGTTTCTGGCTGGTCTGTCTGCTGGCTGCCGCTGCTGTGTCTGTTGCTGCACTGCAGCTGTGGCTGAAACTTGATTCACCTCAGGTTCCACAGACTGCTGGGGAAAGGGAGGATGCAGATTGCTGACCTGTTCCTGGTCTGTGTACCTTTAGGCTTGGTTGGTTCAGGAGATGCAGGTTGCTGCAGGTGCAGGCAGGCATCTTTCAGTGTATCTCAGACGATGTGTATCTCATGCTGCTAATTGTGTGAGGGCTATTCAAGTTGCTTCTGGACTTTATGGTTCCAGGGTGGGATACAGCTTATATCACTATATAATAATAAGGCATTACAGGCATGGATGAAGAACACTGAATAACAGCAAGATCCTGGCAGAAGCATAAGCATGGCAAAAGCACACTGTGTTATCTGCTTATCTGCTTTTAGTATCAATGCCTGGCATTGATTGGACTCTTTTGGACATCAGCATATCCAATCAGAGTGGCAGCAAGCCAAGTTTTACCATATTTGGGTGACAGTATAGGTTTGCTTATACCCTATGGGGGAAGGGCATAGGCCCAGCATAGGCATAGCATGCACCTGTACATGAACCTTGTTTACCATGGGTTGCAAGCAGGAGAAAAAACAAGTTACGTAAGCCAGAGTTCTCAGAGTCCATGGCAGCATGTTTTTTTGTCCCTTTTCTTGCCACTTGCTTCTTCCCCAAAGGCAGGAAAACATGTCTGGGAAAGCCAGCACATGTACAGGATTATTTTGACCCTTCAGGTCTGTGACAACAGACTCTTTAATAGAAATCCTTGTGTAGAAATAATCACATGTAGAAGAGAGAGTAGAGAAGTCTGGCGGGTGACAAGCAGCCATAAAAGTAAATGGCTGCCTTATATTATTAGTGAGGAAAGATAATTTGACTCTCTGTCCTCTTAGCAGGAAATCTTGTAAAGACCCAACAAAGTAAATCCTTCAATGTTTCGGTGAACAATCTTTGACAGTCAGAATATTTCAGTTCAGCACCTTGACTAGTTTTAATTACTTTAATTATATGGCAGTCATTTAATTTTCTACAGAAATAGGTGTCTTCTCTCCTTGCTTATGATGGCTGTATTTTGTATGCTCTGACATCAAGCTTTTAATGTATAAATAAGCAGACTTTGAATGTCATTTGCACTATCTGTAATGTCACTTCTTATCTTTTCTTTCTATTTTTACAGTGCAGTAATTCAGCATTTGTCATTCGAGAGATTCAGGTTAATGCTACAGTGCAAGGTTTTAGAGACATTTTACTGTCTTTACTACTTAAATAGTCAGCTGTTTCCACACAGAGAAGTGGTGAACTGTTACAAAGATAATATTTTAATATTTATGGAATTCTCCAGCAATGCTCAATGGAGAAATGAGAAAAATACACAAGTCCTCTATGTTTCTTAAGCCAAATGCCACATCCTGAAGTTGGCTCACAACAACCCCAAGCAATGCTACAGGCTTGGTGCAGTGTGGCTGGAAAGCTGCCTGACAGAATGAGATCTGGGGATTGTAATAGAGAGGCAGCTAAATATGAACCAGCAGTGTGCCCAGGCAGCCAAGAAGGCCAATGGCATACTAGCTTGCATTAAAAATGCTGTGTCCAGCAGGAGTAGGGAGGTGATCATCCCCTTGGACTCATATCTGATGAGGCCACACCTTGAGTATTGTGTTCAGTTTTGGGCACTGCAATGCAAGAGAGATGTGAAGGTGCTGGAAGGGATCCAGAGGAGGGCAAGGAAGATGAGGAAGGGCCTGGAGAATAAATCTTATGATGAGTGACTGAGGGAGCTAGAGATGGTTAGTGTGAAAAAGTGAAGGCTGAGGGGAGATCTCACGGCTGTTTATAACTACCTGAAAGGATGTTGTGGAGAGGCTGCTGCTGGTGTCTTCTCACAGGTAATTGGAAACAGAACAAGGGGTAATGGTTTCAAGCTGAGACTGAGGAGGTTTAGATTGGACATTAGGAAAAAGTTTTTCACAGAGAGGGTGATCAGGCATTGGAATGAGCTGCCCAGGAAGGTCGTGAAGTCACCAGCCCTGGATGTGTTTAAGAGTTGTTTGGATGTGATGCTTAGGGCTATGGTTTAATCTTGTAATATTGTAGAGTAGAGTAGGTTGGACTTGGTGATCCTGAGGGTCTTTTCCAACCTGAGTGTTTCTGTGATTCTCTACATTTGCAAGGTTGTGATAGTTTATTTCACTGCCAAATGAATTCTCAAGCTTCTATATGGCAGATTTAAATATATTCAACTCTTTAATTTTTTTGAGCAGGATGAGGTATCAAACTATCTTCCATTATTTAAGTAATATGACTCATGCATCACGTTTAACAGAACAGGACAAAGTTAAGAGAAGTAGTTCATAGTTTACCCCAGAAAGAAAACATACAAAACCATCCTGTTCTTGCTGTGTATGTAATGCCACCATCACCTAGGCATTCAGCCTTACATGATGTCCTTAAGTCCTAAATGTTTGTGTTCAAGTCAATTTTCATGGTAATAAAATCTTCTTTTGAATGCCATTACTTTAAGCAGTTACACCGTTTATCCTATAATAAATTATTTCTTGGAAAATGCTATTTACAAGCTGAGTTTCTTTACTCTGGGCTAACTGCCACCTCATTTTGGCTCGCTTCATAGGACTCGGCATTTAAATATGGCTATAAATTGGTATAAATCTGCTGCAAGATTCTCCTACAGCTCTCCATCCAGAAATACAATCTACTTGCCCTCTCCAGCTTCTCAGAAACAGCACACCACTCAAATAACCATTGAATGTGTCCTTCATTCAACAGAGATAATTAGTTTCAGTTACTTAAACTGAGCAACTATTTCCCTTCAAAGAGGATATTATATTTGCCCAACTGCATTTAAGTGCTAAACACTGTAAAGGGTAATGTTTCCTGGGAATGGCATTTTTGGGGGGTCCCTCTGCTAGTAGAAGGCTGAGCTGTCTGTTATAGGAGTCAATAGAAAGCTACAGACTAAGGGATGAAAATTCACAGACTGCTGAGCACAGGCACGTGGTTTCCCGCCCCCGTCCCCCAAGCAAATTGTACTGAATCTTTCCCATATTATTCATATTCTTATCACATGCACTAAGCATGAAAGGTAGATTGTTGATTTCCTGTTGTTTTATGAAACAATCTAGAGCTAAGTAAGAAAAATATTAGTCTGCAGATTTCCATGAAAGACCTACTGGGATAAGGAACCCAACAATTTAAATATTTTTGCTTGTCTTAATTTTCTACAAATGAATTAATGTCTATAAATATCTGAGGGGTGTGTGTCAAGTGGAGGGGGGCAGTCTCTTTTTGGTGGTGCACAGTAGTAAAACAAGTAACAGTGGATCCAAACTTGAACACAGAAGATTTCACCTCAAAATGAGGAGAAACTTTACAGTGAGAGTGACAGACCACTGGAACAAGCTGCCCAGGGAGGTTGTGGAGCCTCCTACTCTGGAGACTTTCAAAACCTACCTGGATACATTCCTGTGTAGACTACCCTGGGTGATACTGCTTTTGGCAGTGGGGTTGGACTCAATGATCTCTGGAGGCCGTTTCTGACCTCTAACAGTCTGTGATTCTATGATTCTGTTATTGTGAATCTGTGATTCTGTGATTAAAGAGATCTTTCCACTAACTTTTTTTTTCCCAGCAAGACTTTCACAGTGCAGATGCTGTGCTTTCACTCCAGTCAGGACAGAGACCTGCTGCACAACTTTACCTTTAATTTTTGACTAAACAAACAGGCAAACAAACAGTAGATGAAACTAATGGAGAGCTTAATTATATCAATCCATCAACCCATAAATTTGCTTCCTTTCAGAGTAGCAGGCACTGCCTTTAAATCCAAAAGGACTGATGGCAGGATACCAAGTTTAAAATTCTCCCACTGTCATAGGCTGTTTTACTAATTATCCAGATTCCAAGGCAATCATGCAACCGTAATCATTCACCTCACGCCTGGAAACATAAGTCTTGTTCTTTTGATGAATATTTATAAGACAGTGTAAAGCAGTCTACTTTCTTTTCCCTTCAGGCAAGACAATTTGGAGTTCATCAATATGTATTACCAAGGACTTTTATAAAAGGCACTTCAAAGGAAATTCATCAGGCATTCCTTTTGTCTTGATTTCTGTTAGACTGATACTTCCTTTGGACAAGTATCAATAAATTGTCCTCTGATGGCTAGAAACTTGATGTCTTACTCAAAAACTTCCTCACACACTAAAGCCTGGTTCTTAAGTTTCCAATGAAATTTTTAGCATCTAGCTTCTAATTTATGAAGCTAGAGGAAGTAAATGAAGGATAAAATAATCAATGTATTTAATACAGTCAGTCTGTGACATATTTTGCTTTCACAGATGACAAGAATTTACCAGCTAAGATGACCTACATTCCTTATTACTTTCCCCGTTTGACTTTTGACCATATTTGGAATTCCTTAAAACAAAAATTGACACACGATTCTGAGTGCTCAGGCTGAGCAATAAGCAAATTAAAACCAGATTAATGCAGATACATAGTGTTGAATGACAGAATGTCCCTGCCCCAGTTGGTTATTACTTTTCCTCCTTTGGATGCTGTCACAAGGGCTCCTGTTTCTGGGAAAGGAGAGTGGGATATTAAAGCAGAACAGGTTTTAAAAATGCTTTTTCTGATTAGTATGTAATAAAAATCCTTTAATGTTTCATGCTGTTTCCTCTCCTCATTTAGAAGTAAATATCACCTTCGTGAATATTTATTTATTTTGACAAATATGCATGCACAGTCAAATTATTGCAGAACTTACAAAATGCACAATGTGATGATAAAGCAAGTATCAATATGCAGTAATGGAAAACATTGTGCAGAAAAAAAGAAAACAATTAAAAATAAAAGAATTGTTTAGTATGTTGCTGATTTTTATTCTTTAAATAGGGAATCTATTTATAGTAAGTGTAGTTTGTGGATGTGTGTATATGAATTGCAATTTTAGCTTCAAAAAGAAGGCAAGTTTTTTCTGCAAGTGAAAGCGAGCTCTCCAGACATATTGCTCCATAATGAGCCCACATACCATGATTAGGCTACTTTTAGTTCCTGGGCAGCAGAATCACAGAATGTGAAAGGTTGGAAGGTACCCACACTGATCATTGAGTCCAACACCTCTGCCAAAGCAACATCACCTAGGGTAGTCTGCACTGGAATGCACCCAGGTAAGTTTGGAAAGTCTCCAGAGAAAGAGACTCCACAACCTCTCTGGATAGACTGTTCCAGAGCTCCATCACGCTGATTGTAAAGAAGTTTCTCCTCATGTCGATGTGAAATTTTCTATTTCAGGTTTGTACCCATTGCCCTCTGTCTTATTGTTGTGAACCACTTGAATGAAGGAGTCGCCTAAAGGGTTAGACATTGCAGTCTTCAGTAAAGTTCATATAGCAAGTACCATGCTTACTGCTATGCTTTTGTCATTTATGAAACCTTTTTGAAGTAAAATTTCTTCTCAGAATGCAATGCAAAACTGAGGGTTTAGTCTGTGTGTGCACTGAATGAAGAGAGGGGTTGTGGGCACTTCTAAAATACATATATTGTCATAAGCACCTCAAGAGGTTGTGCCTTTTCTTTAAAATTTCTGAAGGAACCTCCTATGGCTCTTGACTTTCTATGGCTGTTTATCATAGAAAAGTGCAGTAAAACTAATTAAAGCACTGACGAATGTTAATTAATCATTTGAACTGAATTTATCCAGATGAAGATGCAAACTGCCCAATGGATTTGCTAAGCACCCTCCCAAGAACAGA
>VWZI01010723.1:423101-456177 GCA_013396835.1 Psilopogon haemacephalus
TGTGTGTGAGAGTATTTATTTATATTTTTATCTATTTATTTATCAATCTATCAGTCTATTTTTTTTTAATTTTTTTTTTTTTAGTGGCTGGACAATATCACATCCAGAAAATCGTCTCATCTTTTTATACACAGATTAGCAAGTTTCAAAGTACAGCAAGAGAAAACGCTGAATGCTCTGTGGCCAGTGTGGAATTGCAGGTGGAAAGCAACAGCACTACTTACTATCACGATTTCATGTTTTGTTGCTGACTTTTTACATCTGTGAAGAATCAAGGCACGTGGGAGAAACCAATCTTCCCACCTCTAATTATTAAACTCTGACCTGTAGATCAAATATGTCATGGAGCTTGTTTTAATATTTGCACTTATAACCTTTGGCTTTTTTCTTTTCTTTTCTTTTCTTTTTTCATATTCTACCTAGATCTATCTTTAAAATATTCTAGATCTGTGTTCCAAGGCAGATTAGCCTTAATCCATTTTTTTTTAGGTGGCTTCAGAAGCAGTTCGTCAGAATAGGCAGATACTGTTCTCTTCCTACTTTTCACCTTGCTTTCTACATATACACAAAGTTTTTGTGCTCATCTGGGATACTTTTGGACTTGCCAGGCTTCCCTCTGCAGATTTAGAATGGAGTAAAATCATCTGTCACACAGTAAAGCTTCTCTACTTCTCAACAATTTTATCCTTTGGATCTATAGTAATTAACAATGCACTGTAAAACAAGTAGATGCATGTTCACACCTGAAACTAAAGGCAAAGAAAAGTTGCTCTTACCCTAAATTGTATGTTATTTCAGTCTTGGGGCGGGGGGGAGTTAATTATGATTTTTTAATAACATTTCTTTATCATAGATATATCAGGTAGACACTAGGACTGTTGGGCTACCTTGAAAATAGTTAAGCTTTCTGAAAAGGAAAATTACTATGTGATATACCTGGTGCAGTAATTATATGCTACTCCAATGATTGATTACACCGTGAAGGGGGAATTGCTCTCAACCCTCTTCCCTTTGAGATTCTGCAACAAACTTATCATTAGAGCACCTGCATCCTCACAGAGGCATTCAATGATACCATCACTGGTTTTAATCTTCCTGTAATTTTGGGAACGTGCTGCATGCTCTCCAAGGTGCAAGAAGGACACGTTGTACCCATTAACCTTTCCACACAAAGAACTCTCCATCTAATCCAGCAGCCTGACAGAGGCCCAGGCAGCTCCTGAAGAGGACCAAGCCACAAAATGCATGTGTGTTGTGCAGCATACGCCTTCCTGCTGACAACTTGAAAGTCATCTTCCACACGGAGTGAACTCGGAGCGAACAAATTAAAGCTCCTGTAGTAAATAAATCATCACGATAACGTCTCTCTCTGTGTGTGTGTGTGTGTGTGTGTGTTTGCTAAAGGAACATGGGAAGGTGGGAGAGTAAAACACAGGAATTTTAAAGGGCTGTCTCGCTGACAAACTGTATGAAGTAGACAGATATAAGGAAAATACCTTGTAGTGGTGAATTTTTCATTAGAAGTCGATAGACTCCGTAAAGCTGTCAAATGTTAACTAGCTTGCCTTCTGCTCTTTGCAAAAAGGTTAATGGATACAGCACATTTGCTAGCGTGACACTGAAAAACAAAGCGTGACAAATGATATAGTCTTGTATTTGTTTTGCACTCTCTTCTAATGTGTTGGAGGTTTTTTGTCTCCTTTTTTTTTGTTTTGTTTTTTTTTTTTTAGGCTTACTATATCTAACAGTATCTGAGTGTGACCAGTTATTAAGGCTGCTCAAAGAGCCTTACCCAGGTACAAATGTAATGTATAATCATCATGAAGGCACAGAAGACAGATTTTCCCCAAACTGGGTTTGGATGTAGTGCTGAAGGCTCTTGTCTACTGTTTATTCAGCCCTTCTGAACTTGTACAGATCAAGTTGTCTCCCTTTTGCCTTGTCTATTTACTTAGGGAGCTTGCATGTCAGAGGCTGTCTCCTGAAATTTCATGTAGGAAGCAGCACAGTGAAACTTTGATTTGTGTTGAGGTTTCTAGGCATGGCTGTAAAACAAATAGTTAATAACAATGGCGTGAGTGTTGTGACAAAAGCCTCTTTTAGCATACATCATAAGGTCCAGAGGAGGGCCATGAAGATGATCAGAGGTCTGGAGTACCTCTGCTATGAGGTCAGGCTGAGGGAGTTGGGGCTTTTCAGCCTGGAGAAGAGAAGGCTTCGAGGAGACCTTATAGTAACCTTCCAGTATCTGAAGGGGGCCTATAGGAAGGCTGGGGAGGGAATATTCAAAAGGTCTTGTAATGACAGGACGAGAGGGGAGATTTAGGTGGGATGTTAGGAGGAAGCTCTTCACAGTGAGGGTGGTGAGACACTGGCACAGGTTGCCCAGGAAGGTTGTGTCTGCTCCCTCCCTGGATGTGTTCAAGGCCAGGCTGGATGAGGTCTTGAGTGACCTGATCTAGTGGGAGGTTTCCCTGCCTATGGTGGGGGGTTGGGACTGGACGATCTTTGAGGTCTCTTCCAACCTAAACCATACTATGATTCTATGATCATTTTGATGTAGATGGGGAGAGAAGGTGAAAGGCTTCAGCAGATGTCCTATTCCTTAATTTCATCTATTCTGTGAAATACATTAAGCCTTCACCTCAAGTGATAGGCTCAAATTCCACCACATACATCATGGGAACACTTTTTTCTAAACTACTAACACTGTTCAGCGCAAGATTTCTCTGAAATTAGTAGAACTAAGCTTTAAATTTATGGTCTCCATGGTTTGTTGTTTTTTTTTTTTTTCCCTCCACATTTTTTTTCACTATTATATATTGTTCCATGAATGCCAACAGACCTGGAACTTCTACGTGAGCAAATTTAAGAAGTGGATGTTAGCTGGCATCATTTAGCAGCTGCACAACCTCATTCAAGAAGAGCAGGAATTGTTCCTATAATATATACCAAATATACAAGCAGCAAAATTGCAGTCTTGCTGCTTGGAATAAGGAGTCCAATTTTGGGCTCCCTAGTTCAAGAGAGATAGGGACTTGCCAGAAAGAGTCCAGCAGAGAACTGCAAGGATGACAGGGGGACTTGAGCATCTCTCCTATGAAGAGAGGCTGAGAAGCCTGTGGCTATTTAGTCTGGAGAATTGAAGACTGAGAGGAAATCTGATCAATGTGTGCAAATATCTGAGGAGTGGGAGTCAAGTGGATGGGGCTAAGCTCTTTTTGGTGGTCTGCATCAATAAGACAAGGACCAATGGCTACAAACTGTAACAGAAGTTTTCACCTCAACTTGAGAGACGGGCCCAGGCCAACCTCGTGAAATTTATTAAGGCCAAGTGTAAAGTCCTGCACCTGGGGAGGCATAATCCCAAGCACAAATCCAGGCTGGGTTCCAACCTCTAAGGTTCTGCGATTCTGTGAATCAGTCAAAAGAAAAAGCCCCAAGTATTCAATGAAACTGGACCAGTTAATGCAATGTGTGTTATAATGGATGTGTTCAAGGCCAGGCTGGATGAGGTCTTGAGCAACCTGATCTAGTGGGAGGTGTCCCTGACTATGGCAGCGGGTTGGAACTGGATGATCTTTAAGGTCTCTTCCAACCTTAACCATTCTATGATTCTATGATTAACTATTTAAAATCCTCCATCAAATTTTGTGCAAAATCACCAATGATGAGTGAGTGGAACCACATAGGCATTTCTCACTTGCTCAGATCCCTGCAGAAGTACTGTTTAATAACCAAACTTATCTCTCATCTGTAGTCTCTTTGGGGAGTGATGTACTCCAGTCAAACAAAACAGTTTTGTTTTTTATAAGAATAGCTTGTAGAAGAATTGATGACCTGTGATGTCTGGGAGATTAGACTGGATACACTTTCATGACCTGAAAGACCATCAAATTCTGAATAAGATCATTCATCTTTTGTGCTTTTTTGATCCTGTGATTAACACCTATATGATCAATACTTCTAAGAGAGAAATTACCAGGTCAGACTTTTGAGTGATAACCAGAAGAAACCACACACATACACACACAAGTGAAACTTATACCCATGCAAAATATGGGTTTGGTTGGGTCCTGTCGTCTCCCCTTCCTTTCAAAGCATACAGCTCTAGGTAGCTGCTTGAACAAACTTTAGAAATCTTTATGGTCAGAATAGTAATAAAAAAAACCCCCAAACCCAAAAACCGAAGTCCTGAGGCTATGCAGACTTCAAAAATGTTTTACAGACAGAATCTACTGATGCAATGTTCTATTAATTTAGTTGCAAGTTTTTGTAACAGATTTTAATAGAAAGCAGAGACTGTTTGTTAGAGAGGTTTGGAAATTGTGGTTAATAGGAACCTGAATTCGATGAAATACTTGTAAGTGCTGCTTTGTCTTCCTTTTTTCTTTCTTTTTTTTTTTTTTTTTTTTTTCAGGAAACTTAATTTTTTAACCCCCTAACAGCCTCAATCTTGCTTTCTGTGGGGAACAAAAAAAAAAAGGGGGGACATTTTATATGTTCAGCTTGTGAAAGATACCATAGGGTTTAAAGAAAAGCTGTACCAAGAGAAACTCGATGCTTTCAAGTCAAAATGCAGCTGCGAATCCACCTGCATCTGGGGAGGACTTTAATAAGCTTTGGTAATGCAGTCATACCTTGGAATTTCTTTCTTACTTAATTCAAGAAATAGGAATTTCTGAGAGTCTGCTAGTGTTCTGGAGCCACTGATAAAGAATGGACTGGTTATAAGGAGAAATAATCAAACCGAACTAGCTGAGAACACTGAAGAAAAGCTGTAGGACTATATATACTTGGAATTGCCTGATAATCTTTCCCTAGGAAGAAAATGGGGAGAAGATCCCTGTGCTGGCAAGAAATATTGCTGAAGGTGGAAACCCAAGAACTGTAAAGGCAGTGAAATTGTGATGAAAAGCCTGCAAGTGCTACACTCCTTGGCTACCCCTAGCCAAAATAAGATTGAATTAGTAGTGCAGGAATGGCCATTATGGTGGGTTTATGTTATACGAGCATGGAAATTAATTCCAGAGAATCTCTAAAATCTACCAATTTCAAACTGTCATTGATACTTTTCACACTAGGGAAATGTACTGCAACAAGCAACTTTCAACACGCCTGCATGTGACAATATGCTAAACTTCAGAGTTCCAGACCAGCATGAAGCCCAGCAGTCTTTGTGGGACAACACTGATAGTAAATATTTTTTTTTGCTAAGATGAGAGAAATGCTGAAGGCAAGCAACATGTGTAAAAAGCATGTGCAAAATATTGGTTGCAGATATTTGTTTGCATGGTTGCAGATATTTGTTTGCATGGCGAGGCACTGGAACAGGTTGCCCAGGGAGGTTGTGGCTGCTCCCTCCCTGGATGTGTTCAAGGCCAGGCTGGATGAGGTCTTGAGCAACCTGATCTAGTGGGAGGTGTCCCTGCCTATGGCTGGCGGTTGGAACAGGATGATCTTTGAGGTCTCTTCCAACCTAGGCCATTCTATGATTCTGATTCTATGATTCTATGTTTGTCTTTACCTAGTGGCTAGGGACAGAATTAAGTAGTGTTTTTCACTCGCTAGAAGTATCTGGTATAGGCATTCCAGATCCTTTGCTATCTGTTTGCCTTCATCCGTACCTTAATAAACGCTGCCAG
Organism: Psilopogon haemacephalus; assembly: GCA_013396835.1. Classification (NCBI taxonomy): domain Eukaryota; kingdom Metazoa; phylum Chordata; class Aves; order Piciformes; family Megalaimidae; genus Psilopogon; species Psilopogon haemacephalus. Next base: position 428,747 of record VWZI01010723.1, read on the forward strand.
AATCTGCTTTTAAATTTACATTTGTTAAGCTGTGTCTATAATGTGAACAATGCGCCTATAATTATCCTGCAGCAAAGTTAGGCATCCTGGGAGAAGAAATGAAGGGCACTGCAGCTTTTCAATCTAAGATATCTGTCACCTTCTCCTGATCTCTAAATTGAAGTTCTGCTCAACATCTATTGTTTTAGGATCATAGAATCATTGAATGGTTTAGATTGGAAGGGACCTCAAAGATCAGCCAGTTCCAAACCGCCTGTGCCATAGGCAGGGACATCTCCCACTAGAACAGGTTGCTCAAGGTCTCATCCAACCTGGCCTTGAACACCTTCAGGAAGGGAACAGCCACAACCTCCCTGGGCAACCTGTGCCAGTGTCTCACCACCCTCACTGGAAAGAACTTCTTTCTAACATCCCATTTAAATCTCCTCTCTTCCAGTTTAAACCCATTACCCCTCATCCTGTCATTACCAGACCTTGTGAATAGTCCCTCCCCAGCCCTCCTGTAGGCCCTCTACAGATACTGTAAGGTTACTATAAGGTCTCCTGGAAGCCTTCTCTTCTCCAGGCTGAAAAGCCCCAACTCTCTCAGCCTGTCCTCATATAACACTTAACACCTACTTATATATTCACCCTTTCACCCAAAATGCTTTCCATTCCATTGACTCCGCTTTCTCCTTCACAGGATCATAGGATTACAGGATGTCAGGGGTTGGAAGGGACTCAAAGAGGTCAACACCCCTGCCAGAGCAGGACCATACAATCTAGATCAGATCACAGAGGAACACATCCAGGCAGGCCTTGAAGACTGTAGAGTCTCCAGAGAAAGAGGTTCCACAACCTCTCTAGGCAGCCTGTGCCAGTGCTCTGGGACATTTACAGTCAAGTTCCCCATTGTGCTGAGGTGGAACCTCCTGTGCTGCAATTTATATCTAGTTCTTCTTGTCCTATCACAGGGAGCAAGTCAGAAGAGCCTGCCCCCTCCTCCCTGACACCCATGCCTCAGATATTTATAAGCATTTATTAGACCTCCTCTCAGTCTTCTCCAGACTAAAAAGCCCCAGGTCCCTCAGCCTCTCCTTGTCAGGCATTGCTCCAATCCCCTAATCATCCTTATAGCCCTCTGCTGGACCTTCTTCAGCAGATCCCTGTCCCTCTTAAACTGAGGATCCCAAAACCAAATGCAGTATTCAAGGTGAGGTCTCACCAGGGCAGAGTAGAGGGGAGGAGGACCTGGATACACTTTCTAAATACACCGCAGGATCCCATTGGCCTACTTGGCCACAAGGGCACATTGCTGTCCCATGGATAACTTGATCCAACCTTCTTCCTTTTGAGTTTCTTTTCCTCTTCTCTACCCACTGCAGCTCTGCTTTCTGAGAAACGTAGTCAGATTTGCCTCTCCTTTGCACGATACATCCTTCCTACCTTAAACTAGCCTTTTTGATAATTACCCAAGCTACACAGCAGATATTTAATAATCTCTGAGGACTTCAATAAAAAGTGCAGCAAATGATCTCTTTGAATACCTTTACAAAAAGAGAGCTTCTTGTGCATGCACCTGAAACTAGAGAGAGACTCAGATGTCTTCGTCCCACATGATGTAGTATCTGTGCACTAGGTGCTTGCATGCTCTTGAAAACATCTCATTATAAGAGCAGCAAATAAAAGATCAGTGTAAAGACATTTTTACAGGAACAGGCATTATTCCAGGAGCTAGTTTGAGGCTTAGAGTAATAAAGAGATACAATAGAAAGGCTGCGACCTTCATTCTTCTTCTCCTTACAGCTTTATAGCTTATTCCTCAATTAAATCCTCCTCCTGCCTAAAAAGGAAACAATATCAACAACAAAAAGAAAACTTAAAGAGATTACTTTTAAGGCAACCCATAGAATATATCCCAGAGTTAAATTTAGGATAACAGCCTTTTTCTTCAAAAGTAAGATTTGTTTTGTTTGATTTACACTCAACAGCTTTCAGCACATCCAGGCTCACAAAACCAGTTTATTAAGCAGTTGAAAGCATATTAGAAACAATGTGGTCCTAAAGAATAGGACCACAAAAGCTCTAACCTACAGTTACTGCCTAGCACTGTTCATAGATTTCCCCTGTCCTGTGTTTTCTAGCAGATGTCAAATGCAGTTTCAAGAATGAGCAGCTGAGTGCTGTTGAAGTAAATGCTTCATTAGGAGAACAATGAGAAGAAAGAAGAAATGTGTGAAACCACACAGAAAAACCTCTCTTTCAACTCAGAGAGATTTCTCATTTCTAATTTTCCTCAGGAATATCATGCAGTCAGGATATTTTATTCTTCTTATTATTGTTATTAATTTTCCTTCTAAATCACTACTCAGTTTGAAAATTGCACAGCAGTGACTTGATGTCAAAGACCGTGGAGTCCTGGTGGGCAGCAAGTTCTGCAAGAGCCAGCAATGTGCCTTTGTGGCCAATATAGCAAATGCCATCCTGGGGTGTATCAAAATGTTTGTCCAGCAGATCTAGGGAGGTTCTTGGTTCTTCTCCCCCTCTACTCTCCCCTAGTGAGATGACACCTGGAATACTGTGTCCAGTTTTGGGTTCCCCAATTCAAAAGAGACAGGGACCTACTGGAAAGAGTCCAGCTGAGAGCCATGAGAATGACTGGGGGACTTGAGCATCTCCTCTGTGAAGAGAGACTGAGAAACCAGGAGTGTTTAGTCTGAAGAGGAAGAGACTGAGAGGGGATCTGATCAATGTATACAAATATCTGATGGGTGGGTGTCAAGTGGAGGGGGCCAATCTCTTGCCAGTGGTCTCCAGCAATAAGAGAAGGAGCAATGGATACAAACTGGAACAGAGAAGGTTTCACCTCAACACAAGGAGAAATTTCTTTACAGTGAGGATGACAGAGCACTGGAACAGGCTGCCCAGAGAGGTTCTAGAGTCTCCTTCTCTGGAGAGTTTCCAAACCCACCTGGATGCATTCATGTGCAGACTACCCTGGGTCATCCTGCCTTGCTAGGGAGGTTGGACTCAATGATCTCTGGAGGTCACTTTCAACCTCCAAAGTTCTGTGATTCTGTGAATCTGTGATTCTGTGAAGTGAATGCTCCTCTCCTGAGCGATACACACAGCCAAGACCATAGAACATAATTTGAAGGACATGAATATGGCATGACAAAAACTTTTCCTCTTTTATTATTTGATGTTAAGAATGAAGAAATATGTTCACCATTTAGTTAAGATATGTAAAGCTATCTCAGGATATTCAAGCATCATTCCAATATATATCATCATTCCACATCTTTGAGATTTTCACTTGTGCACTTTTTGGCCTTATTTGTAGAAACAAATTGAATAAGAGTATTAAAACACTTTTCTTATTTAGTTTGGGTGGAGATAGGTTTTATTTTTACTTAAATCAGGAATAAAAGCTCTCTCTTTATGCAACTGATGAACATAAACATCTTTGTTTTGTTCTCTTTGTGTGCATGTGTGTGTTATTTTTAATTGTTATGGGGGTTTTGTTTGTTCTCTGTTGGGTTTTTTTTTCTGTTTTTTTTTAGGTTCTCTTTGTATTTTGTTTCCTCTGGTGTGAAAATTCCTCACAGATTTCCTTTCTGAAGGTAGTGTTTCTAAATGTAAGTGTAAATAGTTTTAAATGTTTTGAATTTTTGGAGTAAAATGCTTAAGATGCATTTAAAAAAAAAACAAAAATACCCCCCAAAAACCCAAAACCAAGCCAAACCAACCAACCTAACAAAAACAACCCAGCAATTTAAATCAGATCAGTGAAACAGGGAGTTGTGATTTAATTTAAAACATTTTTTTAAAAAATTCATCTTTTCCTTGCTCCTCTTCCCTTGTCCTCTGCTGTGGTAAGGCCATACCTCAAGTAATGTGTTTTGGGCACCTCCTTTCAAGAGAGATGTCAAAGTGCTGGAATGAGTGCAGAGAAGCTGGGGGAAGGGCCTGGAGAATAAATCTGATGAGGAGAGACTGAAGGAGCTGGGGCTGCTTAGTTTGAAAAAGAGGAGGCTGAGGGCAGACCTCATGGCTGTCTATAGCTACCTGCAAGGATGTTGTGGAGAGGTTGGAGCTGGTCTCTTCTCACAGGTAATTAGGGAGCGAACAAGAGGGATTGGCCTCAAGCTCCAACTGGGTAGGTTTAGACTGGATATTAGGGAATTTTTTCTTCAGGGCAAAAGTGGTCAGACATTGGAATGGGCTGTCCAGGGAGGTGGTTTAGTCACTAACCCTGGATGTGTTTAAAAACTGTTTGGAGGTGGTGCCTGGGGCTATGGTTTAGGGTGCAGCTTCTAGAGTAGGCTTCCGAGTTAGACTTGGTGGTCCTGAGGGTCTTTTCCAACCTGAATATTTCTGTGATGCTGTGATGAAAATCACAGGAGCTGTCTGTCCCCACCTAACATTGTCTTCATCTATTGCCTTGTTCATTATAGTAATAAGAGACAAAAAGGTTGATTTTAAAGTACTGACCATAGATTGTTGTTCTCTGCCCCCAAATAGATTGCAGCCTTATGACCTGCAGAATTTCTACCTAGTCACCATTTGATGCCATTTCAAATACATGCCTGCACCCCTCCATTTTTCCAACATGGACAGGCAGTCACACAACATAAAAAATCAAAAATAAGAATGAGGAAAGGAAATTCTGCCAAAGCTATCCTGTGTATGAGGGAAATTATGTTCCTCAAAGGTTTACATAGTGAAAAAACATGGGCTGGTTTTTATGCATACTATATCTCTGCCTAATTTCGAGTCCCTACTCTGAAGTGTGGTGTCTTTTAAATAAGCCTTCAGTTTGTGTTTTGGTTTTGTTTTTTTTTTCTTTTTCATATGGGGAAACAAATATCTCTATCCGCTTTCTCTCTCACGTCCCAGGAAACATCTGGCTCTATTTTTTTGTTAACATTTTGTGAAGAATGCTCACCCTGAGGTACACCTCACCACGAAATCTATTACCCCATCTCTGAAATTCCACTGGTGTATAGGTTATTGAAAACAGAACAGCCTAGAGAAGCACAAATCCCATGATGGGATCAATATGTCATTAATAATGGAATATTACTTGTATTTGAAACTCTCGAAAGAAATAAGAGTATTCTTTATTAAGAAGAGTTTAGTACTTGGGAGAAAAGGAAGATCGGTACCACGAAAAGTTTGTTGTTTTTTTTTACTGAATGCCTTAAAGTTTATATCAGTCAATTCAATGTGCTTAATTCTTGATCTGTAGCTAACGACTCTCATTACACCATTTCCTTTTGATGAACTCTATCTTTGCTGTTATGGTAGAATGACTTTTCCCATCTGAAGAAGTAGAAGAGGAAGCAGAGTATGGAAGACATTGTCTTAATTATGAATGAGCAGTGCTGGATTATTTCAAGTAAATATTTCCTGTACTCTTGTCCATCTCTCTTCTCCCTTTTTAATTTGATTTTTTTTTTTTTTAATTTCTCACTATTGTTTGGAAACTTCACGCTCAGTACAAGCAATTTCAGGTAANNNNGCTCATGTCAAGTAATTTTAGGTAAGCCTTTTTTTTTTTTTTTTTTTGACTGATTTATATTAATTTTTTTGCATGGTTGTAGATTTAAAAGTACTTGACCCTTTCTAACAACAACAACAAAAAATAGAGGCAGCTTTTCCTGCCTAATTCAACATACCAAGTGGGGAAAAAAAAAAAAAAACACTGATGTGTTTAAAAAACAAATGCACTCTGATAAAACATCCATTTTCCTGCCTGTGGACAACGATGTTCCATTGACACAGACACTCTTGTTTGCAATAGTCTGATGACATTGTTTAGGAGTGTTGCACAATGTTATTGACAAGAACAGTGTTGTTTATAGAGGCAGAATCAGTGTGTGTAAAATAGTCTCTTATCTACGTGTGCTTACTCATGCAGCAGAAGCCTGCTTGCGGCGGGCTACAGTATTTGAACCACTGCTATCAGCATTCAGCTGGCAATTTGATTTGGAAAATATAGCCTGAAAATAGCTTCATTTCACATATATTACTTTCTGAACTGCTGCTGTGATTGCTCAGCCAGAGTCCAGCTGTGGAAATGTTAAAACTATTCATCAGGCATGAATATTCATCAGAGTGGTATTCTTATTTTCCTACACATCACTGGGATGGCAGACACAACTGTGAAGTTAGAGGTGTAAATAAACCCTCCAAATCTCTTAAAAAAAAAAAAAAAAATCCCCTGCATGCACACTCAGGCACATCAGGAAGCCCAGTGAATTTCGCCTGTGCAGTTGAAAGGCAGTACCTTCAGTTCCTCCTAAGGCAGCTGTATTCAATGTGTTATTTGTTGTATTGGTGGATCGGTCTGAAAGATAATGGCAGCCCCAAATAACTACAAAATCACCACTCAAGCTTCCAAAGTCCTGGACTCAGTTTAAATTCATGACGGCTTTTAAAAGGCATTATTTATACTTGCTTTTATAGACTCGAGTCTTTAGGGACTAAATGACAAATTAAAACATGCTGGTTTTAAATACAAGTTGAGACTGACTAGTAATCAGAGGATCTGGAGCTTCAAAAAAAACCAAACCAACAACCCAATAAAACACAAAGGCTTATAAATCTGAAGCTAAAATGGTGAAACTGCTTTGCTATAAATGTTTCATTGGCTTTAGCAGGAATAGGATTTGAGTCCAAACACAAAGGAAGATATCTTATCTCAAAAGCTGTGTCTGTAACCCTTACTAATTTTCATGCCAGGTACCCTGTTGAGTTCAAAAGATGACATATGATGAAAACTGCATATCTTGAGTCCTGAATACACAAAAATCCAGGGTGAGGTTTACTGCTTCCAGCAGTGTGGTTTCTAACACTGCATCAAGCATGGCGTTCCTCAGGGATGATCCCTGGCACCAGCCCTGCAGTTGGCATGAGCCAATACCATTGTATTGATTTTGGTGGAGATACAGCATCTGACATGAGCTAAAGATAAGGTCCATTAACTCCCTATTGTCTCTAAAGCTGGCTGCAGCTTTGCCCTGATACATATTTATATAGTAATAGAATTATTACAAAAATCATAGGACTGCAATTGAAATATTCAGAGGTTCTCTGGCAAGATGCAAGAGGAATAAAATGCACTCTCTGCCAGAAATGCTGTGCACAATCCATATGCCATTCACGTCCTAGATATTTCTTCTATACTAATTTTGTGTAAGAATTTTTGGTAAGACAGAATTCAATTCCTATTGAATATTTGTCCAAGAAGGGAAAAGACAAAACACCAAACAACAAGCGAGTAGACATACAAACCAAGCCTAAAATATTTACTTGCTGTCTCCTGGAATGAGTGCGATAATGTAATACTTCTTTAATAACACTGTGCTTAGTGCGAATCTTTATCACTTCCAGTTTTCAATTCAGATACATGAATCTGATATTGGAGGAAAAAAAACATGTGTTGGATTCGATTAGTATGACTCAACAGGATCACAGGATGTCAGGGGTTGGAAGACATCCAAAGAGATCATTGTGTCCAACCCCTTGCCAAAGCAGGACCAATCAATCTAGCTCAGATCACAGAGGTGACCTGACTTTCAAGACAGGCCTTGAAAGTCTCCAGAGAAGGAGACGTCTATGGGCAGCCTGTTCCAGTGCTCTGAGACCCCTACAGTCAAGAAGTTCCCCCTTGTGTTGAGCTGGAAACTCTTATGCTGCAACTTATATCCTTTGCTCCTTGTCCTATGACAAGGAACAAGTGAGAAGAGCCTGTCCCCCTCCTTGTGACACCCAGCCCTCTAAATATAAACATTTATTAAATCCCCTCTCTTCTCCAGGCTGAAAACAACTAACAGCAAGAAGGTCAGGAATACTTGAAAGTAGGGAGGCTCTATAGAGTGATCTGGATAAGCAGAATCGATAAGGCCAATAGCATAAGATTCAAAAAAGGACAAGTGCTGGGTCTTGCACTTTGGTCAAAAAGTGAAAAAGTGATTGGAAAGCTATACAAAAGAAAAGGACCTGGGGGTGCTTATTGGCTGAACATGAGCTAATGCTATTCTAGGCAGTGAAGAAGACCAACAGCATCCTTGTATCCATCAGGAATAATGTTACCACCAGGAACACAGGAGTGATTCATCAGCCCTACTCAGTGGTGGTCAAGATACACCTCGAATACTGTGTTCATTTTGGGACCCATCACTATGAAGGAAGACTTTGAGGTGCTGAAATGCAGCCAGAAAAGTAAATGTGGTGAAGGGTCTAGAGTACACGTATTATGAAGAGAAGCTGAGGGAACTGGGGTTATTAAGTCTGGAGAAAAAGAGGGTGAGTAGAGAACTTATCGCTCTCTACAATTACATGAAAGAGGTTGGAGCAAGGTGGTTGTTGGCCTCTTTTCACGAGTAGCAAGTGATGGAATGAGAGGAAATGGCCTCAAGCTGTGCCAGAAGTTTAGATTGGATTATAAGGAAAATTACTTCACTGGAAGGGTTATTAAGCATTAGAAGAGGCTCCCTAGAGAAGTGTTTGAGTCACCATCTCTAGAGGCATTTAAAATACATGGCACACAGGGACATGACTTAGTGGTGACTTGGCAGTGCTAGGCTTATGGTTGGACTAACTAATTTTAAAAGTCTTTTCCAACCTAAATGATTCTAGGATTCTTTGAAAAGAGGCTTAAAAGTGAACTACTATCTTCAGTTAAAGCAAAGTTTCTCATTTTTAAAAGCACTCAAACACTGTCTAAGACTGCCATGCTTTGCTTAGTCTTTGTTTGACAGGATAGCTTTACTTATTCTATGTCTGCAGCTATATGATTACAGACATTTATTTTCTGGCATTATTGCACCTTTCTAAAATATTCCAGACAGCTCAATTCAACTTTAAAGAGTTTGTGATATCCCAAATAAATAATATGTACTCTGTTAAACTTTATTGTCCTGGTTTTTGTTGTTTTGTTGGGTTTTTTTTAAAAGAAATTCCTATCCATCGAATTATCATAGAAATATGACAACCTGAATTTAAAACAAACAAACAACAAAAAAAAAATCCTAACCCCTTTTTGTATATTAGTCACAATATTTCTTTTTGGTTTAGTTTGATTTTTCCCTGAGAGAATTACTTATTGCTCATTAATCTATTTTCTATTTCCATGGCCCAGGAACTAGTGAACAGAAATATGATAATAGATTTACAATATTATTATTATTATTGTTATTATTATTGTTGTTGTTGTTGTTGTTGTTGTTGTTGCTGTTGATATTTTATTTCAGCTAGTGCAGCAAAAAAATATAGCTCGATCTCTTTCTTGCTTTTCTTACTTCATTTAAAAGGATCAAACCCTCACATCTTTTCCTATTAATGCAATAAATCAAACAGGCATCTATGATTTAAAAGCAAAACATCAAAGAGTATCTGACTACTTAAGTATTGTGACATATTTTTTCCACACTCATTCCCAATGAAGCTGTGTCCTTTAGTATAGATGCCTAAACTGCCATGGGAACCCAGAAGTTCATTTCTGAACCGAATGTGTTAAGCAGCCATTTTCTATCATTCCTTATACAATTAGTTGAGCATTCAGAGTTAAGCATCAAAGACAGTTTGGGGATGCTCCTGTTGCAGCATATCCAGAGAAGCACACGTGGTATAAACGTGCATTTCTTTACAAGAATGACATGTTACAGGTGCCAGGAGATTGTAAGATGAAGTGACAGAGGGTATCACATACTTTTAGCTTTATATTCTGTCACCTGTCTAGTGCACAGTGAAAAAGCAATTAAAGAGTGATTTAGATCAGGTGTCTTGAATGTGTGTATGTATTCACGCATGTATGTATGCACAGATGTATGCATGTCAACATAAATCTATGTGATTGAGCCATGTTGGATGAATTTCAGGTCATGTGGCATGCACCCCACTCACGTCCTCGAGATAGCTGTAGGAAAGGTTTATTATATACACATAATTTTATATATATATATATAATTTTATACATTTTCTAAAAAAACATATATTTTTATATATGCCATTGGAATGGGCTGCCCAGGGAGGTACTGCAGTTGCCATCCCTGGAGGTGTTCAAGAAAAGACTGGATGGGGCACTTAGTGCCATTGGATAGGGCTGGGTGATAGGTTGGACTCGATGATCTTGGACATCTCTTCCAACCTGGCTTGTTCTATTTTATTCTATTCTTTTCTATTCTATTCTATTCTATTCTATTCTATTCTATTCTATTCTATTCTATTCTATTCTATTCTATTCTATTCTATTCTATTCTACTCTATTTTATGCTATGCTATGCTATTCTATGCTATTCTATAATTTGTGAGATGAAAGTGCTTTTCAAATTGAGAGGATAGTCACAAGTATATCTAAGTGATGCCACTTAGATAGCCCCAGCTTATACTCTGCCTGGCAAATCTACTCCAGTCTGACAAGACAAAGAAAATAGTGTGGGCTTCAACTTGAATACAAACATAGAATCATAGAATGTTTTAGGCTGGAAGGGACCTCAAAACTCATAAAGTTCCGAGCCCCCACTATAGGCAGGGAAAGTTCCCACTAGAACAGGTCACTCAAGGCCTCATCCAACTGGGCTTTGAATACATGCAGGAAGGGAGCAGCCAGAACCTCCCTAAGCAACCTGTGCCAGTGTCTCACCACCCTCACTGGAAAGAACTTCCTCCTAACATCCTGTTTCAATCTCCCCTCTGCCAGTTTCAACCCATTGCTCCTCATCCTGTCATTACAAGACCCTGTAAATAGTCCCTCCCCAGCCCTCCTGTAGGCCCATTTCAGATACTGGAAGGCTACTATAAGGTCTCCTGGAAGCCTTCTCTTCTCCAGGCTGCAGAGCCCCAATTCTCGTAGCTTGTCCTCATAGCAGAACTGCCGCAGCCCTCTCAGCATCTTCGTGGCCGCATCTGGACTTGCTCCAACCGTTCCATGTCCTTCTTGTGTTCGGGGCTCCAGAACTGCACACAGTACTACAGGTGGGGTCTGACAAGAGCAGAGTAAAGGGGGAGAAACCCCTCCCTTGCCCTGCTGGCAACACTTCTCTTGATGCAGCCCATCAGTTTCAATTGTCATAGTACAGAGACTACTAAAACATGTTCCTGTCAGTTCTTCTAGTTAGAATAGAATAAGCCAGGTTGGAAGAGAACTCCAAGACCATCCAGTCCAACCTAGCACCCAGCTCTATCTAATCAACTAGACCATGGCACTAAGTGCCCCATACAGTCCTTTCTTGAACACCTTCAGGGATGGTGACTCCACAACCTCCCTGGGCAGCCCATTCTAATGCCAATCACTCTATCTGTGAAGAACTTGTTCCTAGCATCCAGCCTATACCTTCCCCAGCACAACTTGAGACTCGGTTGCCTCGTTCTGTTGCCAGTTGCCTGGGAGAAGAGGCCAACCCCTTCCTGGCTACAACCTCCCTTTAGGTAGTTGTAGATAGCAATGAGGTCACCCCTATGCCTCCTCTACCATGTACCTAGTACAGGATAATAAAACACTATGTTAGTGATTCTATAGTTTGCAACATATTACAAAATTGGGATCCATCTGTTCAGAAGTTCTCAGCAGGGGAGGAATGTAAACCTGACAGATCATCTTTCCAACCTATAAACTTTGCCTAAGCTACACACTATTAGTACTATTAGTCTTCTGAAAACTGATCCCTGACTTAACTTGCTTGAAACAGATGAACAATTTGGAGGTGATTGAAACTATTTGGCTAATGTAGGTAAGAAGATAANCACTGTAGTTTAGGGAGCACTAGTAAGATTTCTGAAGCTGTAGAAGCCTCATTTCCAAAAGAATTTTACTTGCCAAGGATCATTAATCCTGCTGAAAGCCGAAGGGACTTAGACTAGATTGATTTCAGTGGGAGTTAGCCACTTTGAAAATCTCATTAGGCTAACTGTCTACGTCTTTACACTCCTAACTTAAACGCTTTTAACTCTGGCTGCTAAGTCCCTTTTCAAAATGAAAGCTTAAGCTCTGAAACAACATAGGCTGAGACTGTTAGAGATATTTATTAACTTCCAGTGATTTCGTTGGAAATGAGGTACCTTGATGCCTTTCAAAAATTCCGTTAGACCTTAAAAGTGTGGTTAGGTAACAAAAAAGATTTGTAACATCTGAGCTATTGCAGCAGGTTTCCCTGAGCGTTATTTTTCCCACTTTGCAGTAAATGGAGTATTCTCTTCAAAATTAAGACGCTCTCTCCTGTGTTTATGTACCAGGCATACTGTGCTAAGGCAGGAGGAACAGAAAGAATTGTTCTGATCAGGAGAAATGCGCGGAAACTAGGAGGACCAGGCTCTGCCATCTTACCTGACATCTATAATGGCTCAGAACAGATTGCAAATCCAACATGAAAGGATTATAATGGCTTCAGAATCAGCAATGGCACTGCATGAAACACAAAGAATCTAAGAGCGATAGACCATTGTATTCTGGGGCTTCACACATCTATTTAGGATGGAATTCTTTTAAAAGCAGAAGAGAGGAAAGAAGAATGGATCCAGATTCAACGTTCATCGTCATTCCAGGTCAGAGCACACCTTTTGCACGTGACCTGATCACCCGCGAGCTGCGTTAGTTTATGAAGAGATTGGGATTGATTGTTTGTGCTGTTTTCTGGGTTTATTTTTAATGTTGAGATTTCTGCAACGTGCTTTGTGATCTCCTCAGTTTCTTTTGGAAAGTAATAGCTGGATTGAATGGAACACTTCAGAAGATATTTCATTTCTTGGCTTTTAAAATCAATATTTTTCACACTGTCGTGAATATTTTTTTTTTTTTTTTTCGGTAGAAGCCTTGGCAGCTATTTTTGTTCCTTGTAATTGTGGCTATAGGTGAAGATGGAGTACCTTTCTCTCATTATTAAGAGCTTAGTAGCCCTGAGCTAAAGGCTGCAATTCTTCATGTCACCACTGTGGTGGCAAATAAGATTTTCCATTTAGTTTCTCGTAACCTCATTTGTCAAGGAGACTGTATTTCAAGTTTATATAGATTTAAGGCAAACAAAACTGGACAGTTAAATGTTTCTTTTGTCATAAATTGAATTAATCCATTAGCAAAAGAATTAAACTAATGGAACGTTCAGACTGCTGGTACGTTGGCCTATTTCTCACACTGTGCAAAGAAGGTTGGTGAAGTTAATACAAAAGTCAAATCATCTGCTCATTAATGATGGCTTCAGCATGCTGCCAGCACATTCTCACACGCTGACATGAGTTTCACTCAAAATTATGGATATGTTTTTCTCCATGGAATTTTTCCTCTTTCTTTACGCTTTATGTTTTTGATTTGTATGCGTGTGTGTGCATGTGTGTGCAAGCACGCAACAATCAGGAGCGTGGATCATAAGAAATCTGGCACAGATGCTTAGAAAACTTTAATGGAAGAGTTCTGTTAAAAAGAGAGATCTGTTCTCCAGGTCTTCTTCTGGGTTGCCTTATTTTATTTTATTTTTATTTTTCCCTTTTTTCTCTCTATTTTCTTTTTTTATTTTCCTTTCAATTTTCTTTTTTTTCCCCTCCTTAACTTTCATTGTATTTCCCAGTAGTGTTTGAGATAGAAAAGGTCATGTTAGAAGATAAGAAATGCTAACTCCTTCTCAATCTTTATATGACATGCTTTCTGCACTCAGAGACTAATCCTCACTTCAATGGATAGTGCAAAACCTAACCCTCACTTCAATGGATAGTGCACACTAAGGGGCTCTGGCCAAAGCTTGTAAGCAGTGCAAGTGTAGATACCTGACTAAGGCTCTTGTGTACACCATCTTAGCCAGTATTATTTTTCATAGGACCATAGAATCAATCAGGGTTGGAAGGGACCACAAGGATCATCTAGTTTCAACCCCCTGCCATGCCCAGGGACACCTTACCTTAGATCAGGCTGCACACAGACTCATCCAGCCTAGCCTTAAACACCTTCAGGGACGTGGCCCCAACCACCCTCCCTGGGCAACCCGTTCCAGGCTCTCACCATTCTCATAGTGAAGAACTTTAACTTCCTCCTCACATCCAATCTGAATCTCCCCACCTCCAGCTTTGCTCCATTGCCCCTAGTCCTGTCACTATCTGGTAGCCTAAAAAGTCCCTCCCCAGCTTTTTTGTAGGTCCCCTTCAGATACTGGAAAGCCACAATGAGGTCTCTTTGGAGCCTACTCTTCTGCAGACTGAACAGCCCCAACTCTTTCCATCTGTCCTCATAGGAGAGGTGTTGCAGCCCTCTGAGCATCCTCGTGGCCCTTCTCTGGACACACTCCAGCTTGATGAGGTTGGATGTGGCTGTAGGCATGGCATGGGGGTTGAAACTAGATGATCTTTGTGGTCCCTTCCAACCCTGACTGATTCTATTATTCTATTTTATGATTCTATGATGGTCTGTAGGACATTTTCTGGCTGTGCTTTGTAGACAGATTTCCAACAATTTCAAATGTGTTCTTCCTTTTCCTGATAAAGTTACTTTGTCTTTCAATATGCTCATTGATTAAGGGGGGGAAGGGGGAGAGGGAGTGGAAGAAGTAGTAAAATCATAAAAATATAGAATGGTTTTGATTGGAAAGGACCTTAGAGATCCTCAAGGTCCAATACCCATACCACCACTCAACACCCACTCAAATGAGTTGCTCAAAGCTCTATCAAGCCAGTCCTTTAACACTTGTAGGGAGGGGACAACAAAAAGTTGTTGCTATTTTATGGCAGGAGTACTATATATCTTTTCCCCCCCTCTTCCATTTATAACTTTCTGTGAGATCATTTACAAAATCACATACTTTAAATCCAAGAAGAATCTGTCACAGGTACTAAAAATCTTGCCTAAATTCATTGCTATTATAAAAATATATGGAGATGTATGTTCCAATGACAGCAAAGCAAACATTGCTATATCAGCTATTGCTTCTTATTTATACATATAATATTATTTGGATTTTATTACCAAGGTTGCTGTCCCATAAAAATATTCACAGTGGCCATCTGTACTTCACGTGAAATGCCACAGATTCTATTGGTTTTGTATGTGCTGAAGAACTGGCATTGCTATGTTTATCAGTGGTAGAAACAGACTGGCTGGGCTTTAGGAAATAACATTTTACAGGCAAAAAGTACATCTACTTCATTTCCATTAACCAAAGGAGGAGTTAATCTGGTCATATTCATAGTCCTTTTATCTTTTTTTTTTTTTTTTTTCCTTCTGAGAATCAAAGCTTTTCAAACTGGTTTCCTGCTAAGCTGGCTGAATAACAGGTTTTTTTCCAGTGCTCACTGGGCAAATCTTCCTTGCCTGCGGCCCATGATGCTCAGGTGTAAAGTAGAGCATGCAGCTGGTAAGGAGGTAGACCTTGCCACTCTCAGGCCTTTGCAAAGCAGAGAACTGAGTCCTCTTACCTCTACTCCACCACCCACAGAACTTCACTCACTGCAGATAAGGGACACATTTTTCTTTTTCATTACTGGACATGGATGAAAGTGTTTACCTGAAAGCAGGAATTTCAAAGTGGAAGCAAACAGGCAGATGACCAAATGCACATATAGGACCATGAAGATGCTCAGAGGGCTGGAGCACCTCTGATATAAGGAGAGGCTACAAGAGTTGGGCTCTTCAGCCTGGAGAAGAGAAGCCTTCAAGGATACCTTATAGTAGCCTTGAAAGGGGCCTACGGGAAGGTTGGAAAGGGAGTTTCCACAAGGTCTTGTTATGACAGGATGAGTGGTAATGGGTTTAAACTGGAAGAGGGGAGATTTAGGCTGGATGTTAAGAAGAAATTCTTTCCAGTGAGGTTGGTGAGACTCTGGCTCAGGTTGCCCAGGGAGGCTGTGGCTGCTTCTTCCCTGGAGGTGTTCAAGGCCAGGTTGGATGAGGCCTTGAGTGACCTGTTCTAGTGGGAGGTGTCCCTGCCTATGGCAGGGGGTTGGAACTGGATGGTCTCTGAGATCCCTTCCAACCTAAACCATTCTATGATTCTATGATATTACAAATGAATGTTTAGCCATAAGAATATACCGTACCAGCTTTAATATCTTGGTATTTTATATGTCTCTTCAGATTAAAAACTGACTATCCCCTTATTAATATGCAGTTTTGTTGTCAAAAAGGCTGGCTCCATCTTCTCCCAGGCAACCAGCAACAGAATGGTCTCAAGTTGTCCCAGAGGAGGTATAGGCTGGATATTAGGAAGAAGTTCTTCACAGAATGAGTGATTTGCATTGGAATGGGCTGCCCAGGAAGGTGGTGGAGTCACCATCCCTGGAGGTGTTCAAGAAAAGCATGGATGGAGCATTTAGTGCTATTGGATAGGGCTGGGTGCTAGGTTGGACAGGATGACCTTGGAGGTCTCTTCCACCCTGGCTTTATTCTATTCTTATTGTATTCTATTCTATTCCATTCTATTCTATTCCATTCTACTCTATTCTATTCTATTGTATTCTATTCTATTTTACTCTATTCTATTCCATGTCTAATAATTCTACCAACACTTTCTTGTCTTCAGGAATCGCCCTGCTACTTTTTGTTTTTGCTGACACAATCGTTTCTACAACCACACCGTGAACAAGACCACAAGTGCTGCCTAGCAGTCTTCATTTGCAGTTAAGTAAGATATTTTGTGACAAAAAAAAAAGCAGAACTTGAGTGGTGGCTCAGCAGTTACCTGCCCTTTCCCCAACCTCACACTTTGAAATTGCCCAGGCTAAACTGAGACAGCTGGAAGTTAATAAATGAAGCTTTAAAAGGTAGTACAGAAACACCACACCCCTCCCAGAGATCAGAATCCCTAAGAAGGGTAACCAACAACCCTACCACCTTCCACCACCCCTTCCCAGTCTTATCCCACTATCTGTCTTATGTGCCAGATAAGCAAGGTAGTTCGGCTGGCAGGTTAGAAGCAGGAAACTGATTAATGAATTTACACAGATCCAGCTAAGAAAGCAGACAGAGAGATGTATCAGCCAGCATGGCTCAAACCTGCTCTGTCTTACCTATGTTTTGGTTCTAACTTTTATATATTTTTCAGTAACTGATGAGTGAAGTAGAATCATCTACATTTTCCTTTCATAGCCTGTAACCTAATTTCTCATTAAAGTCCTCCAATTAGTTCAAACCAGCACATCTTGCATGTTCACATGTAAGGTTAGGGATTCCTATGTAAGACTTCTGAAGCACATTTATTGGATCAATAAAATCCTTCAGCATAGCCATATGCTTATAGATTCACATTCTTATTCAAAAATTTAAGCATCAGTTAAGTGTTGTCCCATTTATATCAGTTGACATGACAAATACACCTGAATTAGATGAATGCTGAAGTTCACTTAAATTATGCCTCATTTTCTGAAGTTTCCTTATGGTGCAGCATCAATACAAAATATGTATTTTGATTAAAGAACTCAACTGTGCCTCTTGAGTATTCCATTCTTTGATCCTGAATACTAACCCATCATTACCCACAAATCTTTTGAGCATTTAGCTATTCATAAAAGACAGAAGATTATATTGTTAGGGGGTTTTTTTTGGTTTTTTTTTTTTTTTAATCACTTTTCCACCACAGTATTCTGTATATTCTAATAGTTTAGGTTTGTGAGCTACATTACAGCTAAGCAGCTCTGGGAGTTTTCTTGATGAATTATCAGTTGATTCCATTAAGCAAAGATTGGTTTGTTTGACTGGAAATGAACCAACAATGGCTTCAGTGTGTCTTATAAATATTCTTGGTTGGAAATATATTATTATTCTAATGTGTCATTTGTATTTCCTCTATTTTGAAAGAGTAGATCAGTTATCTAGTCTGCATACTGAATAATTAAAAAAAAAAAAAAAGTGTTCCCTATTAAATATTTAATCTCTCCAAAATTATACAGTCCTAATATATATCAGTTAAATGCATACATTTATGGAAGGCCACTTTTATTAAACCAAATTAAATATTGAATCAAATTTAATAATTAAACTCAATTACTTTAGCGGATCGATTTAACGGATAACTTCCATTTATGCCACCATACTCAAATAACAGGGGAATAAATATTGAATGGGTTAAAAGTAACCATACTTATCTGCTGCTAGCAATATTTCTAAACTGAAGATCTAGGAGTTGATTGCACGTGAGTACACACAGATGTATGCTTCTTTCTCTTCATCTTCTTAAACTAGAAGAGAGACTAATTTCTGCGGCTATGCCTGCCTGTATGGGCCATTACAAGAGAAGATGGCAGTAGGAAGAAAACAGTGTGTACACATTTGGGTGTAGAAAATTCATTAATACATTTCTAAAATACAGTAACAAAGAATTCAAGGGTGCCTGGGATGGAACAATCATCACTATCAGCACAGATTTGGGAGGAGGTGAGAAAAAGCAGCCCTGTGGAGAAGGACTTGAGGGTGCTGATGGATGAGAAGCTGGACATGAGCAGGCAGTGTGAGCTTGCAGCCCAGAAAGCAAATCACAGCCTGGGCTGCATCCAAAGCAGCGTTGCCAGCAGAGCCAGAGAGGGGATTTTGACACTTTGTTCTGCTGAGGCTTCACCTGCTCATCCAGCTCTGGAGCCCTCAATATATGAAGGACACAGAGCTGATGGAATGAGTCCAGAGGAGGGACATGAAAATGATCAGGGGGTTGGAGCACCTCTGCTACAAAGCCAGGTTGAGGGAGCTGGGGGTGTTCAGCCTGGAGAAGAGGGGGCTCCAGAGTGACCTAACAGCAGCTTTTCAGTGCCTTCAGGAGGCTACAAGAAGACTAGAGAGAGACTGTTTGCAAAGGGCTGCAGGGACAGGATGAGGACAATGGCTTCAAACCAAAGCGGAGCAGATTTAGACTGGATGTTAAGAGCAGGTTCCTTACTGTGAGGGTAGTGGACTACTGGAAGAGATATTCAAGGTGAGGCTTGAGAGGGCTCTGGGCAACCTGATCTACTTGAGGATGTCCCTGCTGACTGCAGGGGGGTGGGGTGTGGGTGTTGGGAGGTCCCTTCCAGCCTAGACTGTTCTATGATTTTTTTCAAGCTCCTCTTCCCTTTCATATTTCCAACTTGAGTTATGCAACTTTTTATCTAAAGCAAAACATTATGGATGATATTCACCTATTATTCTTTTGGACTTGGTTACAGGCAGCAGAGAATCACAGTATCACAGATGGTAGGGCCGTGTAAATGCACCTGGACATGGTTTAGCCAAAATGGACTCATAAACTGTGATGTGCTGTAGGCTATTTCAGATAGATGCAGAAAAGTATTGTTTTGAACTGAGCACCCAAAAGTCTAATGTATGAAACCACTTTCATGTGAAACACACACTCCATCAAAGAATCACAGAATGCCAGGGGCTGGAAGAGACCTCAAAATCTCCTTCAGTCCAACTCCCCTGCCAGAGCAGGATACCAGATCACACAGGAACACATTTAGGTGGGTTTTGAACCTCCAGAGAGGGAGAATCCACAACCCCGCTGGGCAGCCTCTTCCAGTCTTCTGTCACCCTCACAGGGGAAAAATAAATTCTTCCTCATGTTTCCACGGAACTTCTTATGCCTCAACTTCCACCCATTGCCTCTTGTTCTGGCATTGAGCATCACCGAGCAGAGCCTGGCTGCATCTTCTTGGCACTCACCCTGCATATCTTTATAACCATTCATGAGGTCACCGCTCAGCTCCTCCTCTCCAAACTGAAGACCCCCAGCTCCCTCAGGCTCTCTTCATAAGGAAGATCTTCCACTCCCTTCATCATTTTTATGGCTCTGTGCTGGACCCTCTCCATAAGTTCCCTATGCTTTTTTAAGTGGGGGGCCCAGAACTTTATAAAATACCACTTTCATTAAAAAAAGTAGTTTAGCAAGGAATGGACTTTTTATTATTTACCTAGAGTGATAACTATGTACAAGATCAGTGATAAACAGAGGTGGACAGTCAACAATGGATTAGTCCAGATCACCAGCACTTGGACTTTGATAAAGACAAATTGTCTAGTTACAAGTCATAATTTAGTCAACCTTGTAAAATACCTTAAGCTAACTTCATTAAATAAGTTCTACATAAAAATGAAAAGGAATAAACAGGAATAAACAGCATCATAGGGAAGGAAGATAGCAAAATTTCAGCTAAAATTTAACTAAGCAACATAAGCTTCAAAAAAAAAGAAACAAAACAATATTAGTAAAATAGATAGGAGAGAACAGAATGAAAGAAACAGAGGTTTGGGATTTTTTTTCTTCAATTATTAGCTTCTATAATAAAACAATATATGGAAATTATTTCTTAAAGAAAATATTGGGTTTGGCATCACTAAGTTTAATGACCAAACAGAATAAAATTCTCCAAAAGCAAGATGCTCATACAAATATTTTTCATGCTTCAGATCTATACACAGGGAAGCTCCCTGTGAACCATCTTCTCTGAAGTAGGCATTTTGCAGCTTTCCTGTAGCAAGAAAATCAAAGAAAGTGACCTGCAGCTTAACAATTGACCATATTTCTTTAACATATGTAGCAATACCACCTGAAGCTGTTTGGTCTAGTTTTGTAGTGAGGAGAGAAAGAGGACAATCAGCATTTTGGCAGCTTTGAAATTTTCTGGTGCTTTCAGGTAGGTTACGTTTTCAGAATGGCGAAAGAAAATTTTATTTGCTGGGAGTAAACATTCTGAAGAAAAAAAAGAGAGAGAAGAAATTTTTTTTTTAAATGTTTCAGTTATTGACTACAGTTTATCAGAATTCAAGGGGTTTCCTCCTAGTCCTTCTTGCATCCTCCAATCATTTTTGATCCATCTGATAGGCTTGAAGTTCCTTAAATTAAGAAATGTAATTTAAGAAATGAGGAAGCTATTCCTTAGTCTCATTCCGTGCTCTATCTGTATCTCAGCTGCTCCCTGGAGTGCTATGGGACTGTAACGAATTATGCAAAATTAATAATCTATTAATTTTGATATCCAAGTGAAGACTGTTAATAACTATGAAAACTGTTTATTAACATTAAATCTCAGCAGAAAACTTATTTACAATGTTCAAAACACAGGGTTTGGGTACTTACACAGAGAATAGGCAAATCTAGAACATTTTAAGAAATAAATATCAAACACAAATATTAAAACTGAAAAGAGGTTCTTAGTTTCAAATATACCTCTTGCCCACCAGGGGACTCGAGAGGCTCCTTTCTGCAACTAAGGCAGAAAGGCACAACAGAATCTAGTTATAGAATTTCTTAGAAAGAGGCTTTGAAATATTTAGTCACAATACAGTATCAGAGACTACCCAAAGCTCAAAGGGAATTCTGTTGGTGCCTTGAATGTCGTTGCAGGCAGAGCATGTGGCAGGGGAGAGCAGTCAAAGCAAAAGCAAAAGCGGAAGCAGCAAAGCATGTGGCAGAAGCCTATTTCTTGATTGCCCAAATGTAAATGGCTGCCATGCCCACACAAACTCACCAATCAGAATGGCACTTTGCCAAACTTGACCATATTAGGTGAAGTCAGGAGCTTGCTTGCCTTTTTTTTTGAGGAACAAGTCTGGGCAAGTCTTGGACCCTCAAAGTAGGCATCTCCAAGCCTTTTGTCTTCTCCCTCTGCTTTGCTTCCTCCCCACCCTCAACAGGGGGAAGGGACCATGGGATCATCCTGGGAAATCCAGGATATGGATCTTCCATGACAGGCACCCTTCAATTCAGAGCCCAACAAAAGAAAATCCGAGTGAGCAGCTCACCTGTGACTCTCATTAAGGGATATTTAGTTGGCATGAAAGGGGAGAGGGAATGAAGCAGCATAGTCCAGGAAGTGAAAAAAGCAGCTGTGCACAGCAAATTTTTTTTGAAGTATGTAATGCAACTTCCTCCAACTTCTCAATTTTCTGAATGTAACATATCGGAAGCACACATCTGCAGGCTTCAGCAAATATTTGCATTTAATACCTGAAGCCCATAAGTGAAACCAAATCAGCAGAATTCAGTTGTGTGCTTACCTTCAGTGCATCTTCATCTTTCCTCTTAAGCTGCACAAAATAGGAGAAAGAAAGAAACATTGTTTGTATTATGTTTTGTTGTTGTTGTTGTTGTTGTTTGGGGTATGCTTTGTTTTGTTTTCTTACAGTACAGTGATGTCTGTACTGATATTTGTCACCATGGATTCTGAAAGCAAACCAACTTTCCTCGCATAACACAGGATGTTAGGAGTTGGAAGGGACCTCTGGAGATCTTTCAGTCCAACTGCACTGCCAGAGCAGGACCATATATGTTATAAATGATGTGACAGGATAAAAATCTGCACCTTTTTTTTTTTTTTAATTAGTATACTGATTTTTTCATGTTTTTGGACACTGACTATTTAAATAAGTAGCTTATTCACATAAGTCACAGTCTAGTGAGATTTTGGACAGGTTTTATGTGATATGAGTACCTCCATCTCACATAGCTCTAGAGCTCTGGAGTAGAAACTGGGCATGCAGGTATTCAGAATTTCACATTTGCATTTTTAAACAAATCTTAAAATTAAATACTGTGTAGAAGCAGCAGTATTTTGATAAATTCTTCAGATTTGAAAATTAGAACAGATACAAATGCTAGGAAGAGCCATAAGGTACAGCAGTAGCCCTTAAAATGACAGTTCCTCACATCTTCTTTGCATTCTGCCACAGTACCACTTTGTTTTCAAATGGTACCAGATTTGGCATAACGTTACATCATGGCAGTGTTGCTCAGAGAAAAGATGATGATAGGACTCCTTTCAAATCCTTCCATGCATGGCACTCAAAAATGTTATAGACAGATTCAGGCACAATTTACTCAGGAATGTAAGCAGATTCAGAATCACAGAAACATTCAGGTTGGAAAAGACCCTCAAAATCACCAAGTCCAGCTGATATCCCTACTCTACGAGGTGCACTTTAAACCATATCCCCAAGCACCACATCCAAATGACTTTTAAACACATCCAGGGCTGGCCACTCAACCACCTCCCTGGGCAGCACATTCCAATGCTTGATCACTCTTGCCCTGAAAAGATTTTTTTTCCTAATATCCAGTCTAAACCTACCCAGTTGCAGCTTGAGGGCATTTCCTCTTGTTCTATCACTATTTACTTGTGAGAAGAGGCCAGCACCAACCTCTCCACAATGTCCTTTCAGGTAGCTGTAGACAGTGATAAGGTTTACCTTCAGCTAACCATCCCCAGCTCCTTCAGTTCCTCCTCATAAGATTTATCCTCCATGCCCTTCCCCAGCTTCCTTGCCCTCCTCTACAGTGACTCCAGCACCTCCACATCCCTCTTGTAATGAGACGCCCAAAATTGAACACAGTAATTGAGGTGTGGCCTCACCAAAGCCGAGTACAAGGGGACAATCACCTTCCTGGTTGTCTATTTGGAATAGAATAGAATAGAATAGAATAGAATAGAATAGAATAGAATAGAATAGAATAGAATAGAATAGAATAGAATAGAATAGAATAGAATAGAATAGAATAGAATAGAATAGACCAGGCTGGAAGAGACCTCCAAGATCATCCAGTCAAACCTAGCAACCAGCCCTATCCTATCTACTTGACCATGGCAGGAAGTGCCTTATCCAGTCACCTTGCTACTCTCTATTCAGTCTCCTTTTTTTTTCCATGTGGGATCATATAGTAAATGTTACAATCAAGTTCCTGTAGGACCAAGAAAACAGAATGTGCTGTATAGGTCAGAGGAATTAAAATGGGTAAAATACCAGAAATAGAACATTAAAGGCTATAAAGAATATAACTATATTTTATGTATATATTGCTTTAAAACGGGTGAATGTAAATAAACACATGTGCAGTCTTTTAGTGGGATAAGTGATAGAATGAGAATGAAAGTCCTGTAATATTAAATTGTACTTTGATATATAATATTTTCACAGTTAGAGGAACATAAAGACATGGAAATACTAAAAAAAAAAAAAAAAACCAAACAAAAAAAACCCCAAACACAAAACAAAAAACCAACCAACCCAAACAAACAAACCCAACTCCACATCCAAATCCCTGCATTTTCCAGTGTTGCTTAACTGCAGGGGAATTGCCTAGTCCAGAAAGTAGAGCATAAAAATATGTGCTAGTGAGACCTTGCAGACTTGCACTGTCTGCTGAACTCACAGGACTACATTATTGTGAGTGCAGGTGCTAAGCTTCATTAGAAGTTCTTTTTATTCCCTCTGTGACATTCCCTCCTCTTTCCACTAAAGCCAGCACTTTCTCACTTCCCTTGTCTAATGACTGTACAGCTTGAGTGTTCAAGCCAAGTAGGGAATTACAGCATTTAATTATGAAAAAGCAATTGGGAGGATGATTATCAAAGGTTATCTGGGAAAGGAAACATGAAATAGGCTTATTTGCAGGTGCACAGGGATGTGAATAGCTCCCTCATGCAGACCTCAGCACTGTTCTGAGCCATCACCAATTCCTTCTGTCTCCAAGACTTCTTGAGTGCATGAAATGCCTAAGAAGAGGCTGGCTGGAAGGAAGATAACAAGAACAGCTCCGCCTTATATTTCACATCTGCCACATCACTAAGGAAAGAAGTATACTCCACTTAGTTGAAGAGAAATGAGCTAATCTACCAATACATTCTCTTTATCTTTTGGATGGCTATGAGTACGTGACTCACATTTGACTTTTAATGCAGACAGCGACCTAATACAGACAAGCCTTACTTAGGCTGCTGCTCATTTCTTCACTTCTCCAGGTTTATTTCAAGCCTAGAAGACAGATCTGTAACCTGGTTTACAGATTAAGACAGCTGCTAACTGTAGTATAAAGTATCTTAGCTCAGAATAATGACACTGGAGGTAATGTCTTTGCAGAAAGTAGAGACAAGACAGCAATTCTTCTCACACTGAAGTAAAACTAAACACTTTATGATGGGACTTATGTACCTAAATATTAGTTTCTTTTGCCATTTTAGACACTTTTGAATTCACCTAACCTACATGTGTGGCAGGTTCCAACTGCCATTTTTGAATGTGAGCCCTTATGTTACGATGGGCATTTGCTGATCCTCGGGTCACATTCACCAACCTGTGCAGATTATATAGAATAACAAGAATAATTTTTACATAGTATATAAATATTTATTATTTTGTAATAAGTATTTTATAATACATGTTTTATTGCTACATAAAATACTCCTGGACATTTGTGTTTAGACAGTTCATGTCTAGTCAGTTGAATCACTGAGCAAGTTTCACATATAGAAGTGCTAAACCTCTGTAGGTTATAATGGAAATTTTAGAGCCATGACCTTATTTTGCTGAATACCATAATGATATTCAGTATCATTTGACAAGCTTTAGAACATCTAAAATACTTGTAAAATCTGGAAATGTGTCACAGACCTTTGAAAGATTTGATCTTTTCAGGCCAGGCTGAAATCTCAAATGGCTAAATGGGGAATAAATGCTTATTTGCAGACAACTAAATCGAGGTCTTGCTCACATGTACTCATCTGCATACTGACTCCTTAGTGCAGTCGTCTTAGGATGCAATCCAGCAGCTGGCTTCACTGAATAAAAATACTTTCAGAATAAAGATCATATTACATAGCCTTCATTGTTTAGTCCTTGCCCAATGCCACAGCCTATGTCCTAAAATCTACATGAGCTTAAGTGCATGCAATTCTCAGTTTGGAAGTTGGTGATGTACCCTGTCACTCACTTGTGAAAATAGTAATCCTAGAAAATAATGATGATCTAACATCCAAAGAATTCACAGTGATACCTCTGAGTTACTACTGGAGTGAGGTGCCAGGCATAAGGGTCAAGACTAGTGCTGCCTCTAAACTTGTACATTGATATGTCTTAGCCATACACTATCAGATTGGACCTTTGATAAATGAAGGCATATTTTTTTTAGTAGAAATTAAAAGAAAAAATCAAACTCAGCTGCAATACATATTATATTCATATAGATAGTGTTGTGGAAGACTAATAGGCTTAAAACATGTCCTTGCTTGCCCCACCCTTCTGCTGATGGGGGAAGCAAGGGCAGGAGGAAAACAAAGAAACAAAGGCTTAGGTGATTATGTCCCCTACCAAAGTGATAAAAAGGTACCCACAGATGTTTAGGTACTTGTTAGTGCCTTGCCCAAATAAGGGTAGGCGAGCCCTGGCTTCACCTAATATGGTCAGTTTGGCAAATGCCATTCTGATTGGTGAGTCTCTGTGGCCAAAGGAGCCATTAGACTTGGGCAAATAATATAAACCGAGCTAAGTTGCAAGCAGTTGTGCTGCTGCCTCTGCCTCACTGCTCTGCCTCAGTGTGTGCTGCTCTGCTCTGTCTTCTGCTCTGCTCACACAACCTGCTTTGCCTCACTGCTCTCAGCTTGGACAACATGTTCTTCTCTGCCTCATGCTTCAGAACAGCTTAGTCCTGATATTTTGGGCTTGAACTACTTAGAAACATAAGTGCCTCAAGTTTATCAGGAGAAGGCATTAAGTGCATTATGATGAAGTGAGACGATAGCTCTAAAGAAAAATGGTGTTTAATGAAGATTTACTTCAAAGATATAAGTGCAAATAGGTCTTACTCTTCCATCAAAGTCTTGTTATGACAGGATGAGGGTTAATGGGTTTAAACTGGAAAAGGGGAGATTTAAATGGGATGTTCAGAGGAAGTTCTTCACAGTGAGGGTGCTGAGACACTGGAACTGGTTGCCTGGGGAGACTGTGGCTGCTCTCTCCCTGGAGGTGTTCAAGGCCAGTTTGGATGAGGTCTTGAGCGACCTGTTCTAGTGGGAGATGTCCCTGCCGAAGGCAGGGAGTTTCAACTGGATGATCCTTGAGGTCCCTTCCAACCTAAACCATTCTATGATTCTATGACTCCATGATCTACCCTACTTTGGTTTTGTGCTCTGATTTTGCCCTTCAGTGCTTCCCATTCATGGACCAAGCAAGCAGAACTGTATTCTTAACTTACCACATGGTATGTGCTGCCCAAATCTAATGCCACAAACACTGCATACATCTGTGCAGAAATTCAGGTTAGACCCAACAACCTTCTGGTTTTGACTTGCACAATGACATCTCTAACATTTCCATATGTAGGCTTTATATAAGGAATAATGTTCATTTTGTGGTGACATTGTTTAGCTATCCAAAGTAAAAATCAATTTATTTTTTAAGAATTACTATTGCATTAGAAAAGCTTCTGCTACATCGAATCTGCTACTGAACCTCACCTAACAATGCAGAGATAACTCAAACCAGCCTGAAGTAATTGTAGGGGTCTCAAATGTGACACTGAATATGGAACCGCTTTACTTCAATGTGATCACTTCAGCCTCTCATCTGTGCTGCTATTCATTCTCTGACTTTTAGCCATGTGCTTTGCTTTTCTTTTTAATAGGGAATTGATGGATCTATCTACCTGTTGTTTGATTTGTTGTCTGTCAGTTCTAAGCAGTAAATTTCATTGCTTACTGACTAAATATTCAATAGTAAGATGTGTCTGGTCTTTTTT
>VWZI01010723.1:456250-472688 GCA_013396835.1 Psilopogon haemacephalus
CAGGTATCTTTTAAAAGCCCAATCAATAAAACTGCACTATATGCCATATCTATAAAGTACAGTGTAGAATGAACACAGCCTCCCAAACCCTAATGAGTAAAATTCCACTATATGCCATATCTATAATGTGCATTGTAGAAAGATCACAGACTCCCAAAACCCAATGAGTAAAATTCCACTATATACCATAACATAATATACAATGTAGAATGAACACAGCCTCCCAAAAAACATATAGCATCATAAAAAAATACAATAAACACATGAAAACTATAAAAAGTAATAGTCAGATGCTAAGTAACACACTAATAGTATGTAAAATAAAAAATTACCATGTCTGGTGGTTTGGCAGTTATCTGCCCCCCACACTTTGAAATAACCCAGGCTAGGACTCAGTTGGATGGAAGTTAATGAATGAAGCTTTATATTTACAGTTTTGCACAATATACAAGCAGATATTTACAATGTATAACAGATATTTACAGATATATATACAGTAAAAAGGTAATATAGAAACACCACAGCCTTCCCAGAGATCAAAATCCCTAAGAGGGGTAATCAACCACCCCTACCACCTTCCCCCTTTCTCCAGTCTTATCTCACCATCTGGTTTATGCAGCAGATAGTTGGAGGTAGATCAGCCAGGGGGCTTAGCAACAGGAAAGAAGTTAGTGGAATTATTCAGATTCAGCTACAAAAGGCAGGGAGAAAGAGCCATGCAACAGCAGCTGCCACAGCCCAAAGCAGTCTGAAGCAGTCTGACTTATCTATATTTGGGTTACAACTCTGAAAACAACTTTTTTTTCTTTCTCAATAAAGCTATGAGTGAAGTAGAATCATCAGTGTTTTCCTTTCTCAGCCTATAGTCTAATTTCTCATCCAAATGCTCCAATTAGTTCAAACCATCACACCATGGTAATGGAACTCCCATTTTTTAATACAGAAATCAATACAGACCCATATCTTCCAGTTTTTCCTTAGATAAATACTTGTGGACTCCATCTGGGAGCACACCTTGATGAAGACTAAATAACTATGCCCTGATGTCCAGACAAACTCTGTAGACATGATTAGTCCTGTGGCAAGAGGATGGGTATTCAAAGTCCGTAGCAGAAATATTTTTTTCTACAGTTTTCTGAATTCAGATATTAAAAAAAAAAACACAACTTTTTTTTTTTTTTTTTTCCCAATTAACTGCAGATACAGTGATTTCCAATATTTTGATCTGAATCTATTTTCAAACAGGACTTCTTCCAAGGGAGAAAGTCTACACACACTCATTTCCCAACAGCTGGCATGTTTGCACAAAAGATATCTGCCCTGCCACAGCTCATCATATCTTCAGTCTTGTATAAACCCAGAAAGCAGAAGCATGTCACAGTTTTCTGCCATGCATGAATTTAGACAAGCTTTTGTCATTTATGAGCTAGAAAAAAAGGTCTCCTTTACTTGATTTGTTTTTTTTACTTTATTCTAAGCTTTTTCAGTTTAAGGTGCAAAATTTGAGTACGTCTTTATGAAGGAAATGAAGACAAAGGTTATAGATCCCAATCTGGCTCTTGAGGTCAGATTTAAAGATTGTGCACTGACTGATAAGTTTGCCTGAATAACTTATCTGATATTCCAGTAGTCACTTTCAATGGTAGAAATTGCCAGTACAAAAAAGTAAAGATTATTTGGACTATTTTGCCATGAGATGCTCATGTAATAAAGCAAATTTAAAAGGAATTAATCTGGTTTAGAATCATAGAATCATGGAATCATAGGATGGTTTAGATTGGAAGGGACATCAAAGATCATCCAGCTCCAAACCCCCTGTGCCATAGGTGGAACAGGTCACACAAGGTTTCAAACAACCTCGCCGTGAACATCTCCAGGGAGGGAGCAGCCACAACCTTCCTGGGAAACCTGAGCCAGTGTCTCACCAGCCTCACTGCAAACAACTTCTTCCTAATTTCCTGTTTAAATCTCCCCTCTGCCAGTTTAAACCCATTACCCCTCATCCTGTCATTACAAGACCTTGTGAATAGTCCCTCCCCAGCCCTCCTGTAGGCCCCCTTCAGATATTGGAAGGCTACTATAAGGTCTCCTTGAAGCCTAGAATCCAAGTGAGTCGTTTTAGAAATGTGACCTCTGGCAAGCATCAGCAGGCCACAGGAAATGAAGGCCTTCAAATACATCAATATTCCCTTTGTTAGCATATTAGCAGATGTGTGAATTTATAGTCAGCCAAAACAAGCTGTAGAGCCTATGCTATTGGGACAGCAATGTGCCCTTGTGGCCAAGGGAGCCAATGGTACATCAAAAAAAGTGTGGCCACTAGGTCTAGGAAAGTTCTTCTCCCCATTTACTCTGCCCTAGTGAGATCATACCTGGAATGCTGTGTCCATATTTGGGCTCCCCAGTTTAAGAGAGACAAGCACCTGCTGGAAGGAGTCTAACAGAGAGCCACGAGGAAGACTGGGGGACATGAGCATCTCCTCTATGAAGAGAGACTGAAACTTGGGGCTGTTTAGTCAGGAGAAGACTGAGAGTGGATCTGATCAATGCATACAAATATCTGAGGGCTGGGTGTGAGGTGGATGTGGCCAATCTCTTTTTGGTGGTCAGCATCAATAAGAGAAGGAGAAATGGCTACAAACTGGAACACAGAAGGTTTCACCTCAACATGAGTAGAAGTTTCTTTACAGTAAGGGTGACAGACCACTGGAACAGACTGCCCAGAGAGCTTGTGTTGTCTTCTTCTCTGGAGGCTTTCAAAACCTGCCTGGATACATTCCTGCAGAGACTACCCTGGGTCGTCTTGCCTTGACAGGAGGGTTAAACTCAATGATCATTGGAGGTCTCTTCCTACCTCTAATATTCTGTGATTCCCTGATTTTGCTTGTTCTCAGCAGTAGATTTAGCTATAAATGTAACACATTAGAAGGAAAAAGAGTGAATTCTAGCAAGTGAAGCAGCACAAGGACACTGAGTAGTAGCACAGGCATAGCTGGAGGCTCAGGAAGCAAAACTATGAATAGAAACAAATGTTCTGGTTTACCAGATGTTCCCTTTGCCCAAGTAACGAGTTCCAATACTTGGTCAAGGAACTGTTCCAACCTCACATTTGAAGCTTGATGTATCCTTTAGGCAACAGAACTAGCTGCCTATAGCTTCAAATGTTTCCCTATACTTCAGATATGAGTCATTTTAGATGCAACCTGTAGATACTTATGCTAACAACCATACGATTTCACACTGAAACATGTTTGCAGCTATCATTCTTCACTCACATCTGTCATCCCCAGCCTCTCAGCCTTGAGGATATCACTACCCATCTCTGCACTTCTTAGGACCCCTTTTGGGGTGATGAATTAAGCTGAACAGAGGAATTTCGTTTCAAGTTAATAAAGATTAACTTGATGAGATGTAGTTTGCCTCAGAGACAGAATAAAAGCACAGTTCAGCTTCACAGAGGAGGGCCATAACAATGGGAATAGCTTTTAAGAAGGGGAAAGTGTGACTTTCAGCTCTTCCAATCCATGCTTCAAGTTATTTCTTCTGATTTGGTTAGACAGGTTTATGTTTACGGAATCACAGGTTAGGGGCTGGAAGAGACCTTGAAAGATCATCCAGTCTGCTCCCCCTGCCAGAGCAGGATCATCTAGAGCAGATCACATAGGAACACATCCAGATGGGTCTTGAACGTCTCCAGAGAGGGAGACTCCACAACTCCCCTGGGCAGCCTGTTCCAGTGTTCTGCCACCCTCACAGGGGAAAATATCATCTTCCTGTTTACATAAAACTTTCTCTGCCACAACTTTCACCCCTTGTCCTGTCATTGGGCATTACCCAGCAGAGCCTGACTCCATACTCTTGGCACCTTTACATCTTTATAACCATTTATGAGGTCACCCCTCAGTCTCCTCTCTGAGTTAAAGAGCCTCAATTCCCTCAAGCTCTCCTGGTAAGGAAAATATTCCAATCCCTTAATAATTTTCATGGCTTTGTGCTGGACTCTCTGAAGCAATTCCCTGTCTTTCTTAAGCTGAGGGCCCCAGAACTTCATAAAATACCATGGGATCATAGAATTATAGAATGGTTTATTTGGAAAGGACCTCAAAGATCATCCAGTTCCCGTCCCCAGCAGAGAAGGCAAAGCAGGAAAATCAGAGAAGACCCACAAGATGAAAAAAAAAATAAATTTAAAAAATAGCCAAATTAATACCAACATCAATGCAAGATATATAAAGCTATACACAGTCCCCCCAAACAATGCAGCAGCCAAAATATCCAGGAAGGAAAGTCTCAAAAGCAGAATAGCAGGACAAGCCAGACCCACATAGACAGCTCTCATAAAGCCCTCTCTTCCTCTCCAACAAAATTCCTCATTTATACTAAGTGTGATGCTCATGGTATGGGATACACTTGTGAGCCAACTCTGGTCAGCTGTACTGGCTGAATTAGAATGGCTAATCGCTTGCAGCCCATGGCTGGCCTGGGATTCTGTGCCAGCAAAACCAAGACAAGGACACAAAAGAAAGGGTCACCGAGTGTGACAGGCAAGCAAGCTAAAAGTCTTGTGGGTTCGTACACTTATATTTGTCAAGAACTTCTATTTCTTGATGTTCGACATTTTAATTTAAAAGATTTAATTAGAATCATAGAGAATCAGAGAATGGATTAAGTTGGAAGGGACCTCAAATCTCATGCAGTTCCAACCCCCCTGTGCCATAGGCAGGGACACCTCCCACTAGATCAGGTCACTCAAGGCCTCATCCAGCCTGGCCTTGAACACCTCCAGGGAGGGAGCAGCCACAACTTCCCTGGGCAACCTGTGCCAGTGTCTCACCACCCTCACTATGAAAAACTTTCTCATCACATCCAGTTTAAATCTCCCCTCTGCCAGTTTAAACCCATTCCTCCTCGTCCTGTCATAACAAGACCTTCCCCATCCTTCCTATAGGCCACTTTGAGATACTGGTAGGCTGCTATAAGGTCTCCTCGAAGTCTTCTCTTCTCCAGGCTGCAGACCCCCAACTCTCTCAGCTTGTCCTCATAGTAGAGCTGTTCCAGCCTTCTGATCCTCTTTGTGGCCCTCCTCTGGACTTGCTCCAACAATTCCATGTCCTTCTTGTTTTGTGGGCTCCAGAACTGAACACAGTACTCCAGATGGGGTCTGACAAGAGCAGAGTGAAAGAGGAAAATCCCCTTCCTTGCCCTGCTGGCCACACTTCTCTTAATGTAGCCCAGGACATAATTAAAAAAGCGAAAACTGCAGGAAATGCTTTCAATTTCTGTCCTTTTTTTTTTTTTTTTTTCCTTCTTCTCCTTTATTTGTCTCAAAAATCCCAATAATATTTTTTTCACAGTTGAATCAAGTTTCTTAAGAGACATATGGCCATAACAGAGAAGCCATCCCAGTTAGTAAAGCCCTAAGCTAAGCCCCAAATAACTTGATAATTCATGAATCATTGTCCCTTGAATGTTTTCTCAATATGGCTTGATTATAATTCAATGCAACGTTAAGCTTCTGGGAGAAGACCTCCATTAAAAAGGTACTTCCTGGGAAAAGCGGGAAATTGAGAGCTCTCAGCTATCATTGCACTTTATTATTCATGTATAACTCTTCTGCACCGCTGAACATCTGCTAACAAATTTGATTCAAGTTTCCAGGATAGCTTTTTACCCTCATCATTCAATCTCCGCATGAGATTCGTATCTGATGAGGTCTGAAGTTATTTGCTTATTGTTAGGAATTCTTAATCCTGTTAACAGTTTGCCCCGAGAAGTCATCAGGTAAATTAAAGGTGTTTATTAAAATAAAATAAATCCCCCAACTTATAAAAAACAAAAAACAAAAAACAAACAAATCCAAACCCATAACACATAAAAATCTTGATTTAGGAGAGAGTTTCTTTCAATCCCCTGGAAGCTAACTGACAGATGGTCACCTTGGCAGCATGCTGCAGCAGTGCAACCAAACACTTATTAAGAGTTTCTGACGCAGAAGGTGATCAAGAGCATCAGAAGCTATTACTTCCAACTCTGGGTTTTGTCAATCTTCTTTCCCTTTGTGCCTTCACATTTACAGATAAGCTTCAATCCAGATCAAATGTAAAAGTTCCTTTGAACGACTACAGATCTGTCATATTGATTTGGTGTATGACTTTGTCCCATGTGAAATAACTATTTTCCATGTGGTTAGACCACAGAATTGAGGGTGCAGGTTTCCTGAGTCCAATCTGAGGTCTCCCAATGAATCATTGTCTGGCTGTTAAGCAGTCTCTAAGACCAAGCTATCAGAAATGCTTACCAATGAGGACAGGCTATGATAGTTGGGGCTCTTCAGCCTGGAGAAGAGAAGGCTTCAAGGAGACCTTATAGTAGCCTTCCAGAATCTGAAAGGAGCCTACAGGAAGACTGGGGAGGGAATATTCACAAGGTCTTGTGATGCCAGGATGAGGAGTACTGGGTTTAGACTGGAAGACGGGAGATTTAAACTGGATGTTAGGAGGATGTTCTTTCCAGTGAAGGTGGTAAGGCACTGGAACAGGTTGGCCAGGGAGGTTGTGGAACTGTTCAAGGCCAGGTTGGGTGAGGTCATGAGTGACCTGTTCTAGTGGGAGGTGTCCCTGCCTATGGCACAGGGGCTTGGAACTGGATGATCTCTGAGATTCCTTCCAACCTAAACCATTCTATAATTCTATGATTCTGTGTTTCTATTTAAGCAAAGCATTTGATATGCCCACAGTGGGTGAATTGTCTTAATACTCTCAGGTTTAGTATGCCCATGCATCTCTTCAACCACCTCTATGAATGCTGTAAGGTTACTTTATTTTGTACACTTATGTGATATAACACTTTTGAATCTCTCAGAAATGCTTAGCAGAGAGGTCCGAGTATAAATTAAGTCTTCAAGGTTTATACACAGTAAAAGTAGTGTGTTGGTTTGAGCTAATTGGAGAATGTGTGAAAAATTAGACTGCNCCTCCAGAGATGATTGAGTCCAACCCCCCGCCAAAAGCAGGATCACCCAGGGTAATCCACACAGGAATGCATCCAGGCGGGTTTTGAAAATCTCCAGAGAAGGAGATTCCACAACCTCTCTGGGCAGCCTATTCCAGTGCTTTGTCACCCTCACTCTAAAGAAGTTTCTCCTCATGTTGAGGTGAAACCTTCTCTGTTCCAGTTTGTAGCCATTACTCCTTGTCTTGTTACTGTACATCACTGAAAAGAGCTTGGCTCCCTCCACTTGACACCCACCCTTCAAATACTTATAGACATTGATGAGATCCTTCTCAGTCTTCTCTTCTGCGGATTAAACAGCCCCAGGGTTCTCAATGTCCCTTTATAGAAGAGATACTCAAGTCCTCTAATCTTCCTCATGGCTCTCCCTTGGAATTTCTTCAGGAGGTCTCTGTCTTTCCTGAACGGGGGAGCCCAAAATTGAACACAGTATTCCAGGTGTAGTCTTAGTGGGGCAGAGCATACCTGGTAGATTGTTTTCCTGATGGGAAAAAAGGAAAAGAAAGAAAAAAAAAAAAAAAGAAAGTTTGTCCCCAGATATTCATGATAGAGAACACAAAAAGTTGAGGATATGGCCCCATTATTTCCAGCTTTCCTCAACTTTTGTGCAGGTTCAAGTTTATTTACAAGCACACATAGGAAAGGGCAGGTAGTGGCAACTCAGTTCTTCTTGCCCAAAAAGCGTAGCAGGAATGATTAGGCAAGTATATGATGGAGCTACCTGAAGTGGTCATTGTCCTGGTATGGGCATAATTTCTGCCCAGAGTTGGTTCACTTCCTGGGGCTCCCTCCCCCTGCTGTGGTAAGGTCCGGAGGTGGGTTGCAGGGAGCAGACCGCGTGGTTTCAGAACCAGGAAATCTCAGGCCACATGGACAGGTCAGGCGCACGAGTCAGGTGACCTGGGCTGCCTCTCAGGGTGTTAGGACCCACCCCTGGGTGCGGGACTTTTGAACCAATTGGCCAGACAATGGATGCTAAGTGCCTATTGGTCAGTTCCACACTTCCTAATGAGGTATTTAAGCGGGTGCAATGGGCCGTTAGCTCGCGCTCTCTCTCTCTCTCCACCCCCGTGAGGAACACACTCTCTGCACTCTGTGCAGCAGTGGCCATGTGTTTTGCAGCGAGCAGCAGCAGTGGCAGCACAGCATTTTGCAAAGCGGGAAAGGCAAACCTCTTTCTTTTCCCTTTTTCCTCAGGATAAATCCTTCTTTCCTCTTTCTTGGGAAAAGCTCTGTATCTACTGCACGTTCGTGAGTATTTTTACCCACGGCTAGGATTGCTTTTGTTATTGTGCTCTCTCTTCCCTAAGTTTTGACTGTTTAAACTGTTTAATTGGGTGTTTTAAGTGAGTTTGTGTAGTTATTCTTGCCAACTGAACATCCAAAAGAACCTGGGGGAACTATTCCCGGAACCCCTGCGATTATTAACAGTAATAAAATTAATAATCACAACAGTCATACACTAGTTAATGGCTTACCCAGAAGGGAAACTCCTGGCCAGAAAGAGGGACATGTTCATTCCCTTTGCATTGTCTCTTCCTTTTCCCAAGGGGAAAAAAATCAAAGAGTCCTGGGAGAATTACAGACAAAACTTCAGTTTCATCCTGATCAATTGCCTTTATAGATTCTGCAGCATTCATTGTAAGATCCCATGGAACAACTCTGAGTGTGCTAGATAAAATAATAATTTAATATTGCTGTGCCTACAATCCTTGCTGTGTCATGAGGCATGAAAAGTTAGTTATTGATTTGTGCCATTCTCACATAATTTGTTATTTGATGCAGTGTTGAAAAGGCAATTCATGAATTCTGGTATGATTAGGCAGATTTCAGGTTTTAATACGTTCCTTTTTTTTTTTTTTTAAGTGGCTCAAGCTTTCCTTGGCAAACTTTTTTTTTATTCTCTTTTGTGATTGCTTTGCAAAAGTGATATTTTTGAACGGGAAAGGAAAAAAGAAAGGAAAAAAAAAAAGTCAATTGCATTGGTGATGTTTCTGTGCTATTGCTGTCGCTGAGGCAGGCTGTTTAGTCACCCTGTCCTATATATATATAAATCATAGAATCTGTCAGGGTTGGATCATCTAGTTCCAACCCTGCTGCCATGGCCAGAGACACTCTACCCTAGTTTAGGCTGGCCACAACCTCATCCAGCCTGGCCTTAAACACCTTCAGGGATGAGGCCCCAACCACCTCCCTGGGCAACCTATTCCAGGGCCTCACCAATCTCATGGTAAAGAACTTCCTCCTCATATCCAATCTGAATCTCCCCACCTCCAACTTTGCTCCAGTTCTCCTAGTCCTGTCACTACCTGATAGCCTAAAAAGTCCCTCCCCAGTTTTCTTGTAGGCTGCCTTCAGACACTGGAAGGCCACAAGAAGGTCACCTCAGAGCCTCTTCTACAGAATGAACAGCCCCAACTCTTTCAGTCTGTCCTCACAGCAGAGGTGCTGCAGCCCTCTGAGCATCCTCGTGGCCCTTCTCTGGACACACTCCAGCATGTCCACATCCCCCTTGTAATAAGGGCTCCAGAACTGGATGCAGTACGCCAGGTGGGGTCTCACCAAGATGGAGTACAGGGGGAGAATCACCTCCCTCGACCTGCTGCTCACAATTCTCTTGATGCAGCCCAGGATCTGGTTGGCTTTCTGGGC
Organism: Psilopogon haemacephalus; assembly: GCA_013396835.1. Classification (NCBI taxonomy): domain Eukaryota; kingdom Metazoa; phylum Chordata; class Aves; order Piciformes; family Megalaimidae; genus Psilopogon; species Psilopogon haemacephalus. The sequence continues at coordinate 465,914 of VWZI01010723.1, forward strand.
TGCAAGTGCATATTGCTGGCTCATATTGAGCTTCTTGTCTGCCAGCACCTCCAAGTCCCTCTCCTCAGGGCTGTTCTCCAGCCACTCACTGCCCAGCCTGGATTTGTGCTTGGTATTGCCTCAATTCAGATGCAGGACCTTGCACTTGGCCTTGTTGAACCTCATGAGGTTGGCTTGTGCCCACCTCTGCAGCCTGTCCAGGTCCCACTGGATGCCATCCCTGCCCTCCAGCCTGGATGCTGCACCACACAGCTTGATGTCATCAGCAAACTTGCTGAGGCTGCACTCAATGCTTTTGTCCATGTTGATATATATATATTGAGAGATATATATATATACCCACAAGCAATTTTTTTTTCCTTAGTAACATGTTGCAATGGTGATTATATCCCTGTCAATATTACATTGCTACGGCAATATTATTAAGTTTGTTTGATTGGATGACTTGACCCCTGAGCTGTCATACTCTTCAAAATTGCTACTTGGAGAAAAGTTCTGCAGCCATTTGAGATTTTGTTCACCACTGCTGATTTGCCATTTCATTCTCTATTTGACATCAAGGCACATTCTATATCATAATAACTAGGTAGATCAGAAATTAGGGTTGCAAAGTCCAGTTCCTTACTCTTGAATCTATTTGCATTTCACAGTGTCCACAGCAGCCCCACTGATGGTAGACTCAGCTTTTATATGTAGACTGTTGGCACCCTATGACCTTTGGTTTAATGTGAGTGCTGTTGCAGATATGGCACAAGGGGTCTGGGTATCACCTTTTTATTAACTTTCTTCATTTGAAGTTTAGAGTATTTTCATTTTTTGTACCCTACCTTTATCCTGTGTAAATACTTCACAGTGGTGTAATAACCTGTAAATTAAGCATTAATTTCATTAACCAGCCCATATTCAATACTGCCTCCATTAATTTTTTACAGTTTGAAGCCTTTTGGGTTATTTTTCAAGATGTATGAAAATTCACACAGGTCATAAGTGAACTTCATCAAATGAAACTGCATGTAGAAGGACAGGTCTCTAATGATTTCCTAATCCCCTACTCCTGTAGGCAACTATATTTAAGCAAAGCACAAATATTAATAAATCAGAATTATAGCGTTCCACAGCCAGTTTGGACTTGGATAATGAGCATTCAGCTTCTTTCTTTGATACAGTTAGAATAAAGTGAAGAGAACAATTTTCTTAACAAGTGCTGAATAGAATAGAATAGAATAGAATAGAATAGAATAGAATAGAATAGAATAGAATAGAATAGAATAGAATAGAATAGAATAGAATAGAATAGAATAGAATCAGCCAGGTTGGAAGAGACCTCCAAGATCATCTTGTCCAATCTAGCACCCAGCCCTATCCAATGGCACTAAGTGCTCCATCCAGTCCTTTCTTGAACACCTCCAAGGATAGTGACTCCACCACCTCCCTGGGCAGCCCATTCCAATGCCAGACACTCCCTCTGTGAAGAACGTCCTTCTAATATGCAGCCTAAACCTCCCCCAGCACAACTTGAGACTGTGTCCCCTTGTTCTGTTGCTGGTTGCCTGGGAGAAGAGACCAACCCAACCTGACTACAACCTCCCTTTAGGTAGCTGTAGACAGCAATGAGGTCACCCCTGAGCCTCCTCCTCTCCAGGCTGCACACCCCCAGCTCCCTCAGCCTCTCCTCACAGGGCTGTGTTCCAGGCCCCTCACCAGCTTCATCTCTGGACATGTTCCAGTACCTCGACATCTCTCTTGAAGTGAGAGGACCAGAACTGGACACAGTACTCAAGATATGGCCTGGCCAGTGCCAAGTACAGGGGAAGGATAATCTCCCTTGTTTTTCTGGCCACACTATTGGTGATCCAGGCCAGGATGCCATTGGCTCTCCCGATCACCTGGGCACACTGCTGCTTCATGTTCAGCTCCTATCTACCAGCACCCCAGGTCCTTCTCTGCCCGGCTGCTCTCCAGCCACTCTGTCCTCAGCCTGTAACGCTGCCTGGGGTAATTATGAAACCGTTAGATTGAGGAATCCACCCACCTTATTGCAAAATAAAATTCTGCTATATCATGTCAAAACATTGGGAAGGCGGAGCCCATAAATACTTAAACACATATGAAAGATTTTCACATGTTTACCATCAGAGGCTTTTTCCCCAAGATTCCTCTAATGATGATAATTAGGCACATATGAAAGATTTTCACATATTTACCATCATAAGCTTTTCCTCCAAATTTCCTCTATTCATGATACATGCATCCATATGAAAGATTTTCATATATTTAACACCTGAAGCTTTTCCTCCAAAATTCATCTTATGGTGATACTTACATCCATATGAAATATTTTCCACATATTTACTATCAGAAGCTTTTTCTCCAAGATTCCTCTAATAATGATACTTAGACACATATGAAAGATTTTCACGTATTTACCATCAGAAGCTTTTCCTCCAAAATTCCGCTTAGGGTGATGCTTATATCCATATGAAAGATTTTCATATATTTATCATCACAAGCTTTTGCTCCAAGATTCCTCTAATGATGATACTTAGACTCATATCAAGGATTTTTCTTATATTTTCCATCAGAAGCTTTTCCTTCAAGATTCCTCTCATGATGATACTTACATCCACATGAAAGATTTTCACATATTTACCATCAGAGGCTTTATCTCCAAGGTTCCTCTAATGATGATATTTAGACACATATGAAAGATTTTCCACATATTTACCATCAGAAGCTTTTCCTCCAAGATTCCTATAATGATGCTCACAGCCAGTTTGTGGTCATTTTGCACTGTTTCAGTGACAGAGGACATTGAATTGATGGAGACTGTGATGTAATTTGTCCTGGCTAGTGCAAGGAATTGAACATTTTTTAGAATGGCAGTTTTCTCAAGCACAGGCAGTGTTTTATTTTTGTTTGTCAGAGAAAGTGATAGAGGACTTATAAGGGAATAGCCCCTTTCATTTACACATCTGGCATTCTGGAAATCAGCTGCTTGTAACTACAATGAAGTACGATAAAAACGCAGTTTAGGAAGGCTTCTAGCAGTAATGATAACAAAGCAGGAAAATGGATTGCCTGGGGACATTGTGGGCTCTCCAATAGTGAAGGTCTTTAAGAATAGGTTAGACAAACATCTGTCTGGAGTATCATAGCACCTTTAGCAAGTAAGGAAAATCACAACACAGTGCCTTTGCTTAAGGTCACAACTAGCCTCAGTACAATGGTCCTAAGGAAAAATGGGGAATGTAGTCCCGTTGCACAAAATGGGACCAGCCTTATGGACCCTCTACAGGCCACTGACTATATCTCCATATGCAACTGTTTTTCTCTGCCATACAGGACAATTAAGTACGGATAGTAGTTTCATGGGTATGCACTTTATGCAGAGAGAAGGGTGTTTTGAAGTGCTTTATCTGCACAGGGATCTGGGAAGGCACAGGACCACGAGAATGATCAGAGGGCTGCAGCACCTCTGCTATGAGGACAGACTGAAAGAGTTGGGGCTGTTCAGTTTGGAGAAGAGGAGGCTTTCAGGTGGCCTTCCTGTGGCCTTCCAATACCTGAAAGGGGCTTACAGAAAAGCTGGGGAAGGACCATTTAGGCTATCAGGTAGTGACAAGACTAGGGGGAATGGAGCAAAACTGGATGTGGGGAGATTCAGACTGGATGTGAGGAGGAATTTCTTCATGATGAGAGTAGTGGGAGCCTGGAATGGGTTTCCCAGGGAGGTGGTTGGGGCCACTTCCCTGGAGATGTTTAAGGCCAGGCTGGATGAGGCTGTATGCAGCCTGATCTGGGGTAGAGCATCCCTAGGCATGGCAGGGAGGTTGGAACTAGATGATGCTTGTGGTCCCTTCCAACCCTGACTGATTCTATGATTCAGTGCTGCTACTTTGAGGTAATAAATGAAGATGGTTCCGCTTTTCTCTGCCCCCTTGTTTGAAGAGCAGCCCAGCTTGCTGCCCTTCTAGTCAGACTGAGTGTTGTTTTCAGGTTTTAATTATAAAAATCATCCATTTTATAACATATAGGGGTGCATATTCATAACAGCAGCATTCCAGCAAAGTATTCATATGAATAATTAAACTGAAGCTATAGTTGTCAGAACCATGAGCACAGTGTACATTGTTCACTATTAGCTCTGCCTTTTCTGTTCACCTCCTGGGATACTCTCTGATTTGATAAACACTCTGAGTTCCTGACTCTCTCCAGGCTCACCTCAGAAGAGGCAGCTATGCAGCAGGGGAAGGAGCACCATCCCACAGCAACGTTGGAAGCACATTTGGCTCTTTAATATAGAATCACAGAATTAACCAGGTTGGAAAAGACCTTTGAGATCATCAAGTCCAATCTATCACCTAATACCTTCTAATTAACTGAACCATGGCACTAAGTGCTCCATCCAGTCTCCTTTTAAACACCTCCAGGGATGGTGACTCCGCCACCTCCCTGGGCAACCCATTCCAATGCCAATCACTCTCACTGTGAAGAACTTCTTCCTAACATCCAGCCTATACCTCCCCCAGCACAACTTGAGGCTCTGTCCCTTCGTTCTGCTGCTGGTTGCCTGGCAGAAGAGCCCAACCCCACCTGGCTACAACCTCCCTTTAGGTAGTTGTAGAGAGCAATAAGGTCTCCCTGAGCCTCCTCTTCTCCAGGCTGAACACTACCAGCTCTCTCAGCCTCTGTGCTCCAGCCTCCTCACCAGCCTTGGTGCCCTACTCTAGACACCTTCCAGCACCTCAACATCTCTCTTAAACTGAGGCACCCAGAACCTATATTGTAGGCAGGCATATTAACACTGACACCAGTACTCAATAGCAAAATAGAGCCTGTGAGTGCTTTCTGAAAGGCCAAGTGTGGTGTGAGTGTGCAGGAGGGGACATGTGCTTTTGCAGCTGCAGAACACACGTAATTGTGGGTTTGTTTTTTTCTTTGGCTTAGGTCAAGTTTCAATAGATTTGGTTTTTTTCCTTCTACATACAAGGCTAGAGAAGGCAACTTCAGGTGGGTAAATCAGGGTCTAGCCTGGGAGAAGTCCCTTTATACTGTCATAGAATCATAAAATCATAGAATGGTTTAGGTTGGAAGAGACCTCCACGATCATCCAGTTCCAACTCCCCTGTGCCATAGGCAGGGACACCTCCCACTAGAACAGATCATCCCAAGGCCTCATCCAGCCTGGCTCTGAACACCTCCAGGAAGGGAGAAGCCACAACCTCCCTGGGCAACCTGTTCCAGTGTCTTGCCACCCTCATTGTGAACAACTTTCTCCCAATACCCCGTTTAAATCTCTCCTCTGCCAGTTTGAACCCATTACCCCTCGTCCTGTCATTACAAGACCTTGTGAACAGTCCCTCCCCTGCCTTCCTGTATGCCCCCTTCAAATACTGGAAGGTTGCTATAAGGTCTCCTCAAAGCCTTTCTCTTCTCCAGGATGTCAGTTGAAGGTGTCTAAGTGAAGCTCATTCCATTACACCAGAAGCGCTGTGTAGATTTACAAAGAGTTTAGATGATTACCACTGCTTTACCTTTTTCCCTCCTATGCTATTTCCCCTTTTCTCAGCCACATTCTATGCATGTAGGCTCCTGTGGTGTCAGATTAATAGGATGATGGAAGTTAAAATTAACTTTTCCATTTAGAGTTGGACAATTTTAACTGTTCACCCAAGACCATAACATATGTTTTCTCCGTCGCAAGTGGGAATGTCTGTTAAGGAGCCACAGGCAGCAAGGGGTAGAAGGAACCAAACCTCCTTTAAATTTTGTGAAGTAACACTATTTTCTTCTCTTAATCCATTCCAAAACTTCCAATTATTGTCCCTTATGCCCCATATATCTGCATCCTATATGCTTTTTAATTACTAATGAAATTGCCTCAGTCAAGTGCCTGTAATTCAGACTCATTGCATTAGACCAAGAAGCTTAATTCCCTCAACCAGTGAATATCAGTTCCACTGAAATTTCACTAAAGTCATTGCAGCATTAAAAATGATGTGAGAACAGAATTAAACTCTGTCCTAAACTATTTATTTCCTGTGTACAAACTTTAAGGCATTTATTATTTATAGGTAGCAGACAAGCAAAATATTCCTTCTGTTTATTTCTGGGGGGAAATTGGGATCGCTGTGTTATTTGCTTGTTCAAGCATAATTTGAGATTGCATTCAACAAATAATGCAAGCAAGAACATTTAGACCTATTTTTGTTTTCTGTGGCCAGTGGTTTGCAATTTTTTTCCCCCCACTCTTACCTGATACTTTTGATTTAACTGAGAAAAGTCGCTAACTCAACTATGTGAAGTAAAGGAAAAACAACAGCAAACACCAAACACAAAATCAAAACCAGCAAAAAAAAAGAAAACCAACAAAACAAAACAAAGAACTTGAAGGCCCAGGCAGAACAAAGGCAAATAATTACTGTAGGGAACATGTATGTAGTTGACCTGTTGACCTAGTTTTAAAAATCCACATTATGGTGGTATGAGGAAGGGAGAAGTAAAAGAAATTAAAAGAGGAGAGTCAAGGAGAGGAGAAGAGACTCAAGGAGAGGAGAAGAGATTCAAGGAGAGGAGAGGACACTTGAGGAGACTCAAGGGAAAGGGAAAGGGGAAGGGAAGGGAAGGGAAAGGGAAAGGGGAAGGGAAAGGGGGAGGGAAAGAGGGAAAGGGCTAGGGAAAGGGAAAGGTGAAGGGAAAGGTGAAGAGGAAGTGGAAGGGAAAGGTGAAGGGAAAGAGGAAGCGGAAGGGGAAGGGGAAGGGATAGGGAAAGGGA
>VWZI01010723.1:472751-497302 GCA_013396835.1 Psilopogon haemacephalus
GGAAGGGAAGGGAAGGGAAGGGAAGGGAAGGGAAGGGAAGGGAAGGGAAGGGAAGGGAAGGAGGAAGAATGATTTCTAACTACTGAAGTAGTCTTCATGCCAAAATATTTTTACACTACATTTGCTTCAATAATTTTTCAAGACATCCACTTAAAAATGGGTCATCGCCTTGGTGGAGCATCACTGAAGAAGATGTCAGAAATCTATTTCCATATCATCAATATTACAAATGAAAGAAAAGAAAAATGAAAGAAAAAAAAAGAGAATAAAATTAAAAATAATATTTTACTTTTAGATGTTTGTTGTAAATTATGACATAAAACAGGAAAAAGAAGAACAATGCCTGTTCTGCCCACAGGCAATGAATGGATCAAGGCTCTAAACTTGAAGCCTGTGGAAATTCTCCTCTTGCCTTTTTTCATCAGTGAAGTTGTGGGTTTGGAATCCACAAAGTTGATGCCAAGAGTAATTGCTGTTGTGCTGTCACTTGTACAGGACAGTAGCTCTCCTGCAGGGTGAGGAACTCTTGCACAGAGTAGATCATAGAATCGTAGAATCATAGAATGGTTTAGGTTGGAAGGGACCTCAAACGCCCTGCCATAGGCAGGGACACCTCCCACTAGATCAGGTCACCCAAGGCCTCATCCAGCCTGGCCTTCAATGCTTCCAGGGAGGGAGCGGCCACAACCTCCCTGGGCAACCTGTTCCAGTGTCTCACCACCCTCACTGTCAAGAACTTCCTCCTGACATCCAGTTTAAATCTCCTCTCTGCCAGTTTAAACCCATTACCCCTCATCCTATCATTACAACACCTTGTGAATTGTCCATCCCCAGCCTTCCTATAGGCCCCTTTCAGATACTTGAGGGCTACTTTAAGGTCTTCTGGAAGCCTTCTCTTCTCCAGGCTGAAGGTCCCCAATTCTTGTAGACTATCCTCATAGTAGAGCTGTTCCAGCCCTCTGATCATCTTCATGGCCCTCCTCTGGACTTGCTCCAACTGTTCTATGTCCTTCTTGTGTTGGGGGCTCCATAACTGCACACAGTACTTCAGGTGGTGTCTGATGAGAGCAGAGTAAATGGGGAGAATCCCCCCCCTTGCCTTGCTGGCCACGCTTCTCTGGCTGCAGCCTAGCACATGGTTGCTCTCTGGGATTAAAGACATGATCTGGAGGAATTGGTAAGAATAGCTTCAAGACACATGGTATTTTTATCTGCCTCTTAAAACTGCCACTGAAACCCAGGATACAATTGTCATCAATGGACTGCAGGGAAAGAACAACAGGAAATGAACTTTCTGACCTAAAGTAGTCCTTGAATGACACAACCCGTGGAAGATCACTTAACTATCTTCCTGTGTTTACTCTTTGTAATTAGCATCCCTAGAGCCATGTTAGGTTATTCCTTTAAGTGGTAATTATACACAAGTATAGGTGTGTGCTGGTTTGAACTAATTGGAGGATTTGAATGAGAAATTAGACTATAGGCTGAGAAAGGAAAACATTCCAGTGTCTCCTTCACTCATTTGTTTACTGAAATGGTATAAATGTTATAACCAAAACAAAGGTAACTCAGACCACTTCGTGCTGTGGCTGCTGCTGCACTTCTCTCCCTGCCTTTCTTAGATGGATTTGAATAACTTCACTAAATACTTTCTTGCTGCTAAGTCCCTTGGCTGATCTACCTTCAGTTATCTAGCACATAAGACAGATAGTGAGATAAGATTGGGAAGTGGGAGAAGGTGGTAGGGTGGTTGGAAAACCCCTCTTAGGGACTCTGATCTCTGGGAGGGGCTGTGGTGTTTCTGTATTACCTTTCTTACTGTATATATCTGTAAATATCTGTTATATATTGTAAATATCTGCTTGTATATTGTGCAAAGCTGTAAATATAAAGCTTCATCCCTTGACTTCCAGCCGACTGAATTCTATCCTGAGTTCTTTCACAGTGGGGGGAGGGGTTGGGGAACTCCCAAATCAGCACAAAGTGGAAGGAATAATTTAGCTACACCTAAAAGAAAAATCAGTGAGTTTTTTCAAGTTCAAAACTTCACTTTCCCTTCAATTTCATTCCTGAGAGTATAACAGTATAGTAAAAAAGTCTTCTTTTTGTATAACTAAGACTCCAAGTAAACATAATTTGCAGATCTGTGTAGGTTCCAGACCAGTAAAATCTTTTCCAGTCTTTGTACAGATGTTTTATTAGTCTGGCATCATTACCTCTATTAAAGACAGGGTTTTAGTTATTGCTATATGTGAGCAGGCCATGGAAGGGTTAAGGAAATGGCAGCATTTCTACAACGTGCACACATTGTACTCCTTGGCAGGTTTGACATCTTTTGATGGCCCAGAACACACTGTGCAGCAGATATCCAGCAAAGGGGCAGACATGTATCCCCAAAGAGAAATATACCCTTGGTTATCTTGCTAAGTTGGTTGTTGACAGCAACAAAAGAGACTCAGAAGAAAAATGGTCACATTAAATGGTGGTTTTCAGAAACACTTCAGTGTGCAGTGATAACTGTTTCTGTGCCTGGATTCTGCTTGATTGCACATACAGGGTCAGGTAGTCACCATATGTTCTACTAACAAACACTGTGCAATCATTTAGGAAGATTACAAGAGCCGAGAGAAAAAGAAGCTTCCAGAGAAGGAGAAGAATCATAATAAAATTATTCTAAACAAAAAAAAACAAACAAACAAAAAAAAAACACACAAAAAAAAATTCATTATTTTCTTGCTATTATTTCTCTACTTCTACACCGCTTTTAGCCGTGTTCCCCTTGAAGAAGAATTCTTTCTCAAGTTTCTGCTTTAAAAAACCAATAGAATTTGGGGATTTTTCAACCATTGAAACTAATTTTTCACTCACCTTTTTACTAATAGGTATATTAAATCAGCGGGTGGCCTGCCACAGGTGGTGCTCAATAGTAGGGACAGTTCTAGTTAATATCTTTATCAGTGATCTGGATGAAGGGATCGAATGCACCCTCAGTAAAGGGAGGGAGTCTTGATCTGCTTGAGGATAGGGAGGCTTTACAGACAGACCTGGAAAGGTTGGGTTGATGAGCCAAGGCAAATAGGACTAGATTTAAAAAGCCAAGTGTCAGGTGCTGCCCTTGAATCACAGCAAATCCACACAATGCTTCAGGCATGTGGAAGCTTGGCTAGAAAGCTGCCCAGTGGAAAAGACTCTGGCAGTATTGGTGTGATGGGTAGCTCAGAAGTCTTGGAAGCAAATGAAGCTCTGGTGAGGCCACACCTCAAATACTATGTTCAGATTTGAGTTCCTCATTGCAAGAAAGACATGGAGGTGATGGAGCATGTGTAGATGAGGCCTTGAGTGACTTGTTATAGAAGGAAGTGGCCCTGCCTATGGCAGGAGGGGGTTGGAACTGGATGATCTTTGAGGTCCCTTCCAACCTAAGCCATTCTATGATTCTATGATAAAGAGAAAAAAGGTGGCAAATGTTCCAGAGCACAGGTGTTATGAGGAGTGACTGAGGGAACCTGGGTTTTTAAATCTGGAGAAAAGAAGGATGAGAGAGCTTATCACTCTATAACTACCTGAAAGGAGGCTGCAGTGAGGTGGGAGGTCAGTTTGTTCTCCCAGGTAGCAGGGTGAGAGGAAATAGCCTCAAGTTGCGCCAAGAGAGGGTTAGTCTTGACAGCACTGTATTAAGTTTGTTCTTTTTATTTAGGTCATCAATATTTAATTTTCAGAAGCTGACTTTTATCAGGTTGCAACTTCCTCAAGACAGACTCCTGTACAGGAAGTACTCTTTACATAAAGGGAAAGTTGTTTTAGACAAAATGTTTGTGTTGGTTTGAACTAATTGGAGGATTTGAATGAGAAATTAGACTATAGGCTGAGAAAGCAAAACACTGATGATACTACTTCATTCAGGTTTACTGAGAAATAAAATTTGTTTGAGAGTTGCAACCCAAAGAGATATATCAGACCATTTTGGGCTGGGGCTGATGCTGCTGGCTCTCTCTCTCCCTGCTTTTCTTAGCTGGATCTGAATAATTTCACTAACTACTTTCCTGCTGCTAATCCCCCCTGGCCAATCTACCTTCACCTATCTGCTGCATAAAACAGATGGTGAGATAAGATTGGGGAGGGGGCGAAAGTGGCAGGGTGGTTAAAATCCCCTCTTAGGGTCTCTGATCTCTGGGAGGGCTGTGGTGTTTCTGTATTACCTTTTCACTGTACATATCTGTAAGTATCAGTTATATATTGTAAATCTTAGAATCATAGAATGGTTTAGGTTGGAAGAGATCGCAAAGATCATCCAGTTCCAACCCCCTGCCATAGGCAGGGACACCTCCCACTAGATCAGGTCGCTCAAGACCTCATCGAGCCTGACCTTGAACACATCCAGGGAGGGAGCAGCCACAACCTCCCTGGGCAACCTGTTCCAGTGTCTTGCACCCTCACTGTGAAGAACTTCCTCCTAAAATCCCGTTTAAATCTCCCCTCTGCCAGTTTAAACCCATTACCCCTCGTCCTGTCATTACAAGACTTTGTAAATATCTGCTTGTATACTGTGCAAAGCTGTAAATACAAAGCTTCATTTACTAACTTCCAGCCTACTGAGTCCTACCCTGAGTTATTTCAAAGTGTGGGGTGGGGGGGGATTGTCCAACCACCACAATGTTTTAGACAGTTCCTCTAGGATAAAATGAGCTGCACCTCAGCACTGCTGCTTCAGGGGCTGGAAGGGAAGTCTAAGGAAACTAACCTAGGTGACAACCTGTCCTGTCTAGAGGAGGTAAAGTGTATCCCACTACTGATTTCTAAAAAGGTGTGTAGTCTAAAACAGTGTCTCAACCTGACTTTCACCTCATTCATGTCAGTTCAAGGGTGAAATTGTTCACTTTCTGGAGATGCTAGGCTCTCTTTATTGATTTTCAACTCAAATAACTTCAGTCTTCTAAACAAAAAAAAAAAAATCTAGTATATAGAATTGCTAAGCCACTTTATAGTCTCAAAATAGAGACTCAAAGATGATTCAGCACCCCTTGAACATCTCAGTAGTTCAGAGAAGTAGAAGAAGTCAATTTCTGGAGGGAACACTCTCTCCTCCTTCATTGGCCTTAGATGAGCAGCCAAAACAAGTATGCTGAAACCAGATGCCAAATGTTAGATGTCTGAAGTTAGATCAGCAACCTAGATATGAGGTTCCACAAAAATAAAAGGGCTCATAATTAAGCATTTTTGTAAACCATTTGATGAGGAAGTTATTGTGAAGACCAGCCCTTTTGTGGCCCATTACTCAGGCTGAATATTTATTAAACATTTTGGTGAATTGCACCTGATTTTACTCTGCCTTCAGGTTTTATCATGGCTCTGAGTGTTTCCTTGGTGACCTTAGAGAATAGATTAGAAGAGTGTCATACTTTTAAGGTTACATGTACATATACATGCATATCGACACATGGCCAACAACAACAAGGTCAAATGCCAGATCCAGCACTTGGGTCACAACAGCCCCAAGCAACACTACAGGCTTGGGGCAGTGTGGCTGGAAAGCTGCCTAGCAGAAAGGGATCTGGGTGTTCTAATAAACAAGCAGCTGAACATGAGCCAGCAGTGTACCCAGGCAGTCAAGAAGGCCAATGGCATCCTGACTTGTATGAAAAATGCTGTGTCCAGCAGGAGTAGGGAGAAGATTGTCCCCTTGGACTCAGCTTTAGTGAGGTCACACCTTGAGTATTTTGTTCAAGTTCAGGCACCTCAATATAAGAGAGATGTGGAGGTGCTGGAGCGGGTCCAGAGGAGGGCAAGGAGGCTGAGGAAGGGCCTAGAGGATAAATCTGATGAAGAGGGACTGAGGGAGCTGGGGCTGGTTAGTTTGAAAAAGAGGAAGCTGGATAAGTTAACTGAATAGATGGTTTCTTGGAAAGTATACCATAATCAAAACAAAGGAAAGTATTTTAATTGAAGCTGAACAAAGGCTTCCTAATATAGCTAATATTTAGCATTCATCACAAAGAAATTAAGTTACTGACTACATTAAAAAAGCTACAGCTACTTGGAGGACATTGTGGAGAGGTTGATGCTGGTCTCTTCTCACAGGTAAATAATGACAGAACAAGAGGGAATGGCCTCAAGATGCCACTAGGTAGGTTTAGACTGGACATTAGGAAAAAAAATTCTCATGGCAAGACTGGTCTTGCATTGGAATGAGCTGTCCAGGGAGGTGGTTGAGTCACCAACCCTGGATGTGTTTATAGGTCATTTGGATGCGGGTCTTGGAGAAACAGTTTAGGAGTGAACCTTGTAGAGCAAGGTTGTCAGTTGGACTTGGTGATCCTGAGGATCATTTCCAACCTGAATGTTTCAGTAATTCTGCATTCAAACACTGCCAAGTCTTTCTTTCCTGACAACACTAAAAGTGTTGTGTATCAAAACCTTGTGTAGGCTGTATGTTTCCTGTTAAAATGAGACAGCCCATACAAAGAGGACCAGCTCCTGTGCTCTGAGATCACTCCACTGTAAGTGAAACTGGCTGCTGAATATCTTGATCTAAAATGCCAGCAAAGGACACGTGCCTGGAGTCTTGCAAGATACTTCTTATTTTAGTGGTTTTGTTCATTTCAGCAGTGGAAGTGAAAACTGTTTTAAAGCTACCTCATGTGCTACTTCAGAACCACCACAGAAATGTCTGCAAATGTGCTGCCAGGACGTTTCAAACATACTCAAAGTAAGTGTTAACATTGCACGGTCAGGGAAATTGTTGCAAAACCCACAAAGATTCCTCTAACAGTCAGTTAATGATTTTTTTTTTCCAAATTCAGCTGGAGAAAAATTATCTTTCCAGCCTTTTGAAATTTTATTACATCTTATACATCTAATTATCTGAAAGAGGAACACTAAAAATCAAGATAATTATTAAAAACCATACTAGTCTTAATGATAAAGAAGAACATCAGAGATATCAGCAGTTATTTTTTATGTTTTCAACAGTTGTACATAAGGCATGACTTAATCTGTAGAGTTCTGAACATTTCAGGCTCTCATTCAGCAAGTTTACTTATATGTTCTACTCTGATTCTTCCCACAGAGCTATTTCAGATGATTCTTAGCACAACTATTTAATATCATAGAATCATAGAAAGGTTTGGGTCGGAAGGGACATCCAAATCTCATCTAGTCCAAGCCCCTCTGCAGTAAGCAGGAGGCATCCTCAACTAGATCAGGTTGCCCAGGACCCTGTTGAGCCTCACTTTGAATATCAGATTTCCCCCCTCCTTCAATTTCTAGTATGTCTGTTCAAGTTAACTGGATAGATGGTTTCTTGGATAGATGGTTTCTTGGAAAGTATACCATAGTCAAAACAAAGGAAAGTATTTCAATTGAAGCTGAACAAAGGCTTCCTAATATAGCTAATATTTAGCATTCATCACAAAGAAAGTAAGTTACTGACTACATTAATAAAGCAGGATTCAATTGCAAGCCTTATGAAGATAATCGGGATCTTATCTCTCAGTAACCTAGTTGTAACTTCTGATCAACACATATCAGCTCTTCCCTCTTACAACTACACTAGAGAGCAGAATGTAACTCATAGAATCAGAGAATTTGGGTTGGAAGGGACCACAAGGATCATCTAGTTCCAACCCCCCTGCCATGCCCAGGGACACCCTACCCTAGATTAGGCTGCACACAGCTTCATCCAGCCTGGCTCAAACACCACCAGGGATGGGGCCCCAACCACCTCCCTGGGAAACCCATTCCAGGGCCTCACCACTCTCATGGTGAACAACTTCCTTCTCACATCCAATCTAAATCTCCCCACCTCCAGCTTTGCTCCATTTCCCCTAGTCCTGTCACTACCTGATAGCCTAAAATGTTCCTCCCCAGCTTTTCTGTAGGCCCCTTTCAGATACCAGAAGGCCACAAGAAGGTCACCTGGGAGCCTCCTCTTCTCCAAACTGATCAGCCCCAACTCTTTTAGTTGTGGAAAATCAGGAGAGTATAATAAAAGAAAATAAAATGCAACATCTCATAACCTTCTTTACCCTTTGCAGAACCGCTACCACTGACGTAATAGTGAACTGGCATTTAAATAGGGGAAGCCTGGAAGAATCTAAAATAAAAATGTGTAAAGGGTTAAGCCTCACCTGGAGCCCTCTGTCTCCTCCCAAGGGGTGGTCTGACCTTTTCCCAGGTGTCATGGTTAGCCCACTCCCACTTCCTGCTAGGACTTTGCTATAAAATGCGAGACATATTTTCTCTCTCTCTCTCTCTTCTTCTTCCCTGCTTGCCTGAAGTAACTCCTCTGCTGCTTCTGCCGCCAGACCACCACGTGCTCCTCAGCCAAGACGTGGAGACAGCAACCATTTTTACCCTTCTGGAATTTGGACTAACTGCTTTTCAGCCTCAAAATCCTACATCCTGCCTTCATCCAACATGAAAATCATCCATCTCAGCATTTGGACTCAATTGCCTTCCACGGGTCATATTTCTACCTTGTGTATTTTGTTCCCTTTCTTCCCCTTCTCCCCAGCCTCTGCATTTTTCTCCTCATTCCCCCATACCCTGCATTCTGGTTCCCCTTTTCTCCCACCTTCTGTAAAAAACCCTTTTACATCCTATTTATTGTCAAAGTTTCATACCTTTTTACTTCCAAATCGAACTGAGTATTTATTGGGCTTTTGGGCTCAGGGGTAGCGAGCTTAAACCCAGTACAAAGTGACTGCAAAAAAAAAAATAATTTTATGATCAAAAGAAACTGAAGGTGAATACTGCATTCCGCCTAGTTTTCAGAAAGCGTTTTACAGATCTTCTGTTTTAATTCCACGTACTGCAGCATCAGAGTGAACACAACTAGAAGGCTTTGCTGAATAAAAATGCCAGACGTCAACAGCCATACCCCATTTCTTCCCATTTGTCTTCCCGCTGCATGGGGGTTGCAAACCGTGCCGCCGTAAAAGCAGATGATTCACAATAATCCCGTGACAAGTTTCATCTGAACAATCATCAGTAATCATGTGTTGTGAATAATGCAGCCACGGATTGATTTGGTGCAAATCCACAGGTACAGTTCCTTATGGTCAATCAGAAGGAGGCGAAGCTCTGATGCTTTGTCCTATAGAATGCCTTGATTTTCTGCAAACTAAACCCATTCAGGACAATACTATTCAAGGCACACCCACCTCCCCCATCAACAGTGTCAGAACATTTTACACCAGTACAAGGCTCAAAAAATCCTCTTGTGCCACAAAGCTACGTCATTTGCAGGCTTAAAAGGAATATTTGTTTATTACAGCAACTGAAAGCAAGCTTTGTAGAATCACAGAATCAGTCAGAGCTGGAAGGGATCACAAGGATCACCTAGTTCTAACTCCCCTGCCATGGGCAGGGACACCTTACCCCAAATTAGGCTGGCCAGAGCCTCATCCAGCCTGGCCTTAAACACCTCCAGGGACATGGTATAGTAGGTTAGAACTGGGTTGAGCTGGGGTTAATTCTTCTCTAATGCTGTGTTTTGCTGTGCTGCAGCTAAGCATTGATAAAGCAGCAGTGTTGTGACTACTACTGGGCTGAGCACCCAGGCTGGGGGTTTTGTTTTTTTTTTTTTTTTCCAACATCTCCCCACCCCAAGATGCTAGGAGGATCCAGACTGGCCAAAGGGATATTCCATACCATATGATGTCAGCTCAGATATAAGAAGGAGGTAATAGGAGGAAGTTTGGGGAAGATTCATCTATGGCGTCGGTCCTCCAAGAGTAACCATCAAGCGTAGAGAGCCCTGCTTCCAAGACCAGAACATCGTCCATCTGATGGGAAGTAGAGATTAATATCTCTCTCTGCTCTTGCTTCCGTGCAGTCTGTTGCCCTTTGTTTTATTATTATTATTAAAATTGCTTCTATTCTATAAGCAGCCTTTGTTTGGTTTTTTTCCCTTCTCCCCTGCCCTTTTAAGAGGGGGAGTGATAGAGTGGCTCTGGTGGGCATTTGGCCCCCCAGCTGGGGCAAAACCACCACACATGGCCCAAATCACCTCCCTGGGCAACCCATTCCAGGCTCTCACTAGTCTCATGCTGAACAACTTCCTTCTCACGTCCAGTCTGAATCTCCCCAGCTTCAGTTTTGCTCCATTGCCCCCAGTCCTGTCACTAACTGATAGCCTAAAAAGTTCCTCCCCAGCTTTTTTTGTAGGCCCCCTTCAGATACTGTAAAGCCACCATAAGGTCACCTGGGAGCCTCCTCTTCTGCAGACTCAACAGCCCCAACTCTTTAGAATCATAGAATGGTTGAGGTTGGAAGAAACCTCAAAGATCATCTGGTTCCAACCCCCTGCCATAGGTAGGGACACCTCCTACTACTCCTCCTACTTTGCCATGCACTATCTCTTTTAACCAGGTCAGAGCACAGTAATTATTGTGTAAAAGCTTGTATTTATCTGTGCATGCAGATATGTATATAGATCTATTTCATCTCTACATATAGCTACATTTTAATGTGAGTGAGATGAATTCTGCACAGCAGTTAAGAACAGACTGATGCCCTTGTGGCCAAGAAGGCCAATGAGATCCTGGGGCTTATTAGGAAGAGTGTGTCCAGCAGATCAAGGGAGGTTCTCCTCCTCCTCTACTCTGCCGTGGTGAGACTGGAGCACTGCTTTATGAGGAGAGGCTGAGGGACCTGGGGCTTTTTAGTCTGGAGAAGACTGAAAGGGGATTTAATAAATGTTTATAAATATCTGAGGGCTGGGGGTCAGGAAACGAGAGACAGGCTCTGCTCACTTGCTTCCTGAGATAGGACAAGGAGCAATGGATGTAAGTGGCACCACAGGAGGTTCCATCTCATTACAAGGGCGAACTTCCTTACTGTAAGGGTCACAGAGCACTGGAACAGGCTGCCCACAGAGGCTGTGGAGTCTCCTTCTCTGAAGACTTTCAAAGCCCATCTGGATGCATTCCTTTTTGATGTGAGCTAGATTGTACAGTCCTGCTCTGCCAGGGGGTATTGGACTCAGTGACTTCTTTGGGCTCCTTCCAACCCCTGACATCCTGGGATCCTGTGATACAACATGGTTCAGAGATTTTGATACATGGAATTGCTGCCTTTTCCCTGGGCTTCTTTTATGATGTATACTGAAAAGCCAAAATGCTTAAAGGAAGATTTACACCAAGAAGGAAGGAAAACCAAGCAGACCAGAGTTCATTTACAAAGAAATTGTCTTCCGGAGGAGAGTCGTACTCCACAATTGCCTATCAAGAAATCATTTTAAGCAGTCAGCTAAGGCAAAATGGCTCCAGTGTTTGAAAATACAAGAAATTAATTAAGCTCTCGTTCAGTGGTTGCCTAGGGAGGTGATGGAGTTTCACCATCCCTGGAGATGGTGAAGACACATGTAGACATGGCACTTTGGGAGATGGGTTAATGGCCACGGCAGTCTTAGGTTAAAGGTTGGACTTGATCTCAAAGTTTTCTTCCAACCAAAACAATTCTATGATCTTATGGTTCTGTGAATGTGTATTGGGTTTAAGCTATCCCCCCTGAGCTCAAAAGCTCAATAAATACTTAACTGGCACCCCACATTGGACGCCAACTAATTATGTATTGGGTTCAAGCTAGCTCCCCTAAGCAAAAAAGCTCAATAAATACTCAATTCAATTTGGAAGTAAAAAAAGACAAACTTTATTAATACATGAAGGTAAGGGGAGGTACATAGAATGGGGAAAAGGGAACCAAAATACTGGGTAGGGAAAATGAGAGATATTACAGAGGATAAAGGGGAAAAAAGGGAGCAAAATACATGATAATAGAATACAACCTGTGGTAGAAAGTTGGATCTAGACACATTGATTGATCATTTGATGGTGGATGAAGCAGGATGCAGGATTTTGATGGTGAGATGCAGTTGATTAGAGTTCCAAAAAGAAAATGGTTGTACCCTGCCACGTGTTTGCTGGAGAGCATATGGTGGTCAGCAGCAGAAGGGCAGCAAGTTGCTGGGCAGGCAGGAGGGACCAAGAGAGACAGAAGACAAGTGTCCACCCCTTTGTAGGGGTCAGGATAAGGCTCCAGGTAGGCTTAACCCTTTACAGAACATCACTGAACAGTTTGACTGGAAATGTACTGCGGTGAGGTCCTAGCTCAGAATGACAATGCATAAGCCCTTGATGTTGGTCTTTGGCCTCTACAATAGCTAACAGCTATTTCCAGATTCGCAAAGGAAACAAGAAATCAGTTGCACATTTATCATCGATGTTTACCTACCAATTATTTCTCTTTAACATGCATATCCTCAGGCATGTGTGCCATTAGGTGTCTTCACTTCAACAAGCAGAATTTCAGAGAAACAAATTAATATTGCTCTGCATTTGCTAAATCGTTTTGTCATCTATCAGGATTTACAGAGCAGGTAACATTTATCTGGCCAAAGTGCTCCATCGGACAGCCATGCTTAGCACAAGTATAGCTCATCTTCCATTAAACTCAGATGAATTAGAGATGTCTAGAAATTGAATGCTGCAGTAGTAAGTGTTGTAATGTATAAGCTCCTATAGCACTTTTTTTGCCAAAGAGCTGCCTGGATGATCTACCACATGAAGTTTAATAAGGACAAGTGCAGGTTCCTGCATCTGGGGAGGAATAACAACAGGCACCAGTACAGGTTGGGGCTGCCCTGCTGGAAAGCAGCTTCATGGAGAAAGACCTTGGAGTGCTGGTGGACAGCAAGCTCTGCATGGGACAGCAAAGTGCCCTTGTGGCCAAGGGACCCAACGGCATCCGGGGGTGTATTAAGAATAGTGTGGCCAGCAGGGCTAGGGAGGTTCTTCTACCCCTCTACTCTGCTCTGATGAGACCACACCTGAAATACTGTGCCCAGTTTTAGGGTCCCCAGTTCAAGAGAGATAGGGACCTGATGGAGAGAGTCCAGTAGAGAGCCATGAGGATGATTGGGAGACTTGAGCATTTCTTCTATGGAGAGAGACTGAGAGATCTGGGGCTGTTTAGTCTGGAGAAGAGAAGAATGAGAGGGGATCTGATTAATGTCTATAAATATCTGAGGGGTGGGTGTCAAGTGGGTTAGACCAATTTCTTTTTGGTGTTCACAAGCAACAAGAGAAGGAGCAATGGACACAAACTGGAACAGAAAAGGTTTCACCTCAACATGAGGAGAAACTTCTTTACAGTGAGGGTGATGGAGCTCTGGAACAGGCTGCCCAGAGAGGTTGTGGAGTCTCCTTTTCTGGATACTTTCAAAACTCACTTGGATATATTCCTGTGCCGACTACTCTGGGTGATCCTGCTTTTGGCAGGAGGGTTGAACTCAGTGATCTCTGGAGGTCCCTTCCAACCTCTATTATTCTGTGAGCCTGTTTAATGCATTAAATAACTTTTGACAAAACCATTAGACCTCATCCTATGTGGCCCTCTGTCATTCTATTTTGTTATTTTTTAGTATGACAGCAAAGATCTTTGGAGTCTACAAGGAAAATAAATAAAATCACTTCTAGAGATGGCAAGGGTCAGTCCTGAATCCAAAGATGGGGCCAGGATTTTGTCAAACAGGGTTAAATAGAGTAGATAAACTCCAGCCTTCTAATGGTCTGAGTTAGGGATAGAACAGGGAAAGGCAACATGATTCAGTGGAGTAGGAGACTAGATAGGGATTAGAAGAGAGTTGCTAAACAGCATGGTTTCTTTTTTTTTTTTTTGTTTTGCTTAGGATAATCTTGGCAGAGTCAATCTTACCAAGTGCAGGCAGGGTTTAGAGTTCATCTGGAGTTTTGAGGTCAAGCTGGGGAAATCCTCTAAGCTAGTAGTAGTACTGAGGTGTACAATTTTCTAAGTTTGCTAGCTAACTTGTAAAGAAGTACAAGGTAGAGGACTTCCAGGAATTAAATTCAATGTTGCCATATAAGGAAAACAATTTAAAGGACCTGCTGGGGCTACTAAGGCTAATTTTAAAATTATGTTTATCATAGAATCTAGGTTAGTGGAAAAAAAATGGAGAAGAACTCTGAGACCATGAGTCCAGACATTAACCTAAGTGCCACAACAACATCTTTTCTCTGATTGTGTCTTAAGATCATGGCTTACAGGTCAATCTAGAAGAGGACATTAGTTTACCTTTAGATTTGCCTCCAGTTGGCTTAAGGGAAAAAAACTAAACAAATAAGTCTGATGCATTGCTTAGTTAAATTTAATGCTCAGCATGATACTAGTCCAGGTTTAGTGCTCAGGTTTTCAAAGGCTTTGAACAAGATTCAGTTCCTGAAGTTGGAGAGGCATCAGAAGACCTGGTGAACTACCTGTAAATCTAGGTCAAATAGGATGTGATGACCCAGGCTTAGTGTCACCAACAGCCCCTGCTTTGAAAACAGGCTAGCAGGAGTTTCTGTATTGAATTTAATGCTGTGAAGGGTATGATTTTACCAAGACTACCACATTTTTAACTGTGCTGGTTAAAGGCTCATTGGAACATTATAAGAAAAGAAATTTGATCATTGGTTGTAAAAAGAAAATAATGATAAAGTCTGTATCATTCATTGGTTTGCTAAAAGGGATAAAAATGCCAAAGTAGAAACAATTTGTTCCTCTTTGCTTCTGGGCACTTTCTCCATTTGCTTGTCCTCCATTCAGCTCTGATATCTTCCCCCAGCCTCGACTGACCAGAAAACACATAAGCTTTGCTGGTTGTTTCCTGTTTGAAAGAAAAAGAGAGATTGGCATTGGCCCTTTCTGGGCTTTTTCTCCTTTGTCTGGAAAGGAAGTTTGGATTTCTGTGTTATTCCTAATTGTATATAATTATAAATACATATAAATATATTGTGTGTGAACATATATGCTTGCAAATTTTATTTTGCTGTAAATATTGCATTCTCTTACTTGCAGTCTGCCTGAGCTGTCTGAGCTGGTAAATTTTAATTGGGGGTAGCGGGGAACTTTCTCAAACCATTACATTAAATCAATGGGAAATTTCTACCAAAGTATCTTATCTGTTAAGGGTAAAATCTAATACACTTGCAAAGTATACAGACAGATTTCTACCAGTACTAGTTACAGTTTAAATAAGAGAATGGAGATTTTACAAATTAGAAATGGAATATTTTTTAAAATTGCATGAAAACAAATCTTTCTTGTTACTGTCACAGAGAGTATTAAAAAGATCAGGCTTAAATGCAACTTTTATTTTCTTCTTAGCATCTTTTTTGTTTCCTTTTTTTTTTNATTTTTTTTTTTTCCTTTTTTTTTTTTTTTTTATCCTTCAGCTTCCTGTTTTAGCGAGGCAGGAGCCAAAAATTTATCACAGTACGATTATTCTCCTTCCTCACTCCCCCAGAATTATAAATAAATAGAACCCCCAAACTCCTAAACCATCACATCCTAAAAAGCAGAGAGTGTTAGGAGGTCAGAAAGCAAATCACTTACGGAGCTGTGAATAGAACTCATTTTCAAGGTTCCCTATTCAGTGTCATGGCCTTTACTTTCTGCTGCTCTTTTAATATTCCTGGAGGCAAAGGAAGAAAAATTACACAAAGTACTGTAGTTACTGCTTTTCATCCTTGGAAATCTGAATAATTTAATTTGAAAATTTTAATTATGTCTAATTTTTTCCATATTTCCAGTCAGCTCTCTGGCCAACAAATAAATAAATAAATACATTTGATTAATTTTGGTGCAACACAATTTCCATGAGCTTTCAAAAACTTTTTTTTTTTTTTTTTCCACCAGGTAGAACAGATCCTTTAAGTATGAGATGTGCACTTCATCCCCCTAAACCTATTACCCTCTACAAGGTGTTAGAGTACTTTACACAATTGACTCCAAAGGCAAAAATGATAAGGAAACTTGTTTGCATGGTAAATGCCTGACAAAAAATTTGTGATTATTCTTGGTTGTTCTTTGACATAATCAACAATTAATGAAATGTGGTTGGATGATATTTTTCCACCTGGGTTCAATTCATAGGGTCCCAGGATGTTAGGCGTTGGAAGTTACCTCCATAGATGATCAAGTCCAATTGCCCCTGCCAGAGCAGGACCATATCAGCTAGCACAAGTCTCACAGAATCACATCCAGACAAGGCTGGAAAGCCTCCAGACAAAAAGATTCCACAACATCCCTGGGCAGCCTGTTCCAGTGCTCTGTGACTCTTACATTAAGGAATTTGCCCCTTCTGTTGAGCTGCAACCTCTTGTGCTGCAATTTAAATCCATTGCTCCTTGTCCTATTCCAGGGAGCAAGTGAGCAGAGCCTGTCTCCCCCTTCCTGACCCCCAGCCCTCAGATATTTATAAACATTTATTAAATCCCCTCTCAGTCTTCTCTAGACTGAAAAGCCCTGGGTCCCTCATCCTCTCCTCATAAAGCAGTGCTCCAGTCCCCTCATCATCCTCGTAGCCTTCTGCTGAACCTTCTCCAGCTGTCCCTCTTAAACTGGGGAGCCCAAAACTGAATGCAGTACTCAATCTCATCTCATATCTAATTAATGATTTTTTTTTTTACTAAAACCAGAAGCTTTTCAATAATTTATTTTAAAGAAATGTGTCTTTTGAGAGTTATTAATCCATTTGTTAAAATCCTGACATAAACAATGTCAAATGGGCATTCTGTTTTTTTCTCATTTATAATAATTCTGGTAAACGAATAATATGCTATTAAATATATAACTAATTTTTTTTTGCTTAGTTTTTGTCATATCAATACTTTCCAGATATGGTCAATAGGTTAATGAATATTTACATGAAACTTCTTAAAGCATTAACAGTTAAAGAAGCTATTTCTACCAAATAGGTGTTAATGTTGCTGCATTTAATAATTAAAATTAAACAAGACTTAAAATGTAACAATTGGAAAGCATCTGTAAGTCATCTACCTGAAGGGAGGTTGTAGCCAGGTGAGGTTGTTCTCTTCTCCCAGTCAACCAGCAACAGAAGAAGGGGACACAGTATCAAGTTGTGCCGGGGCAGGTATGGGCTGGATATTAGGAGGAAGTTCTTCCCAGAGAGAGTGATTGGCATTGGAATGGGCTGCCCAGGGAGGTGGTGGAGTCACCATCCCTGGAAGTGTTCAAGAAAGGACTGGATGAAGCACTTAGTGCCATTGGCTAGGGCTGGTGCTAGGTTGGACTGGATGATGTTGGAGGTCTCTTCCAACGTGGCCTATTCTATTCTATTCTATTCTATTCTATTCTATTCTATTCTATTCTATTCTATTCTATTCTATTCTATTCCATTCCATTCCATTCCATTCCATTCCATTCCATTCCATCATTGCTCTCTATCTGTTATCCCTCGACCTTCCAGGGTATTCCCAACTCTACCATTACACTTCATCTTATTTTATTTTAAATAGAATACAAATCACAGAATGTCAGAGTGGAAAGGACATCAGAAGATCATCCAGTCCAAGCCCCCTGCCAGAGCAGGATCACCTAGAGCAGATCACATGGGAACATACCCAGGTGGGTCTTGAATATCTCCAGAGAAGGAGGCTTCACAACCACCCTGGGCAGCCTCTTCCAAGGTTCTGTCACCCTCACAGGGAAAACATTTTTCCTCATGTTTCCATGGAACTTACTATGCCTCAGCTTCCAACCATTGCCCCTTGTCCTGTCATTGGGCATCACCCAGCAGAGCCTGGCTCCAGCCTCTTGGCACTCACACTGCACATTTTTATAACTATTCATGAGGTCACCCCTCAGGCTCCTCCTTTCCAAGCAGCATAGTCCCACCTCCCTCAGGCTCTCCTGCTAAGGAAGATCTTCCACTCCCTTCATCGTTTCTCTGGCTCTGTCCTGGACTCTTTCTAGCAGTTCCTTGAGGTTCTTCTTGCACTGAGGGGCCCCAGAACCGGCCCAAGTGTTCCAAATACCAGCATACTTTCAGCTTGAGTTTGGAGTTGCTTGTGTTGAGCTAATTTGTGATGCAAATTTAACATTATTTGAATAAAAATGCTGATATAATTTATGGTTATCAGTTAAAATATTTACATGACACTCAATAAACATTTCACTACAATGTGAAATAAAGAAAATATTTCAATCAAGTGTATCTGAAGGGGGCCTACAGGAAGGCTGGGAAGGGACTATTCACAAGGTCTTTTAATGACAGGACGAGGGGGAATGGGTTCAAATTGGCAGAGGGGAGATTTAGGTGGGATGTTAGGAGGAAGTTCTTCACAGTGAGGATGGTAAGACACTGGAATGGGTTGCCCAGGGAAGTTGTGGCTGCTCCCTCCCTGGAGGTGTTCAAGGCCAGGCTGGATGAGGTCTTGAGCATCCTGATCTCTTGGGAGGTGTCCCTACCTATGGCAGGGGGTTGGAACTGGATGATCTTTGATGTCTCTTCCAACCTAAACCATTCTATGATTCTATTTCAACAGAGTGTTTGGAGGTTCCAGGGTTGGGGGGTTTTTTTGGGGTTTTTTTTGAGGGGATGGGTGGTTTGTGAGGCTTTGGTGTATTTTTGTTGTTATTGTTTTGGGTTGGTTTGATTTTTTTCCCTAATATGAATGGAAGGAAACATTGACCATTTAAAATCAGGCTTGAGGAGAAAGATTAACAGACCACAGATCTTCACATTCTGTTCAGTGAAAAAGTATTTGAATCTGTCTGTTTCCTTCCCTCATACACAATTTAGAAGCTTGAGTTTGTTCATATCTGTCACAATATAATTGCGTTAAGTACCTAGATGAACAAATCACAGTAATTTAATTTAGCAGTTTAAACTCTCAAAAGGAAATTTCTGAGGAAAGCATATTTCTGACAGCCATATCATTGAAAGAAGCTGATGAGAAAACATGCACAAAATGCAAAAAAAAAATTCATCTTAAATAACTGAGGGGCTCAAGGAAGAGTGGAGCTTTCTCTAATGGCACAGACCTCTCTTAAAAAGTAGCTGCCCCACAATGTAATAGTCCCTGTAAAAAAGGCTGTATATGGACTACAGAATTATCCTGACTGGAAGAGGCTTCCAAATGTCCTCTAATCCAACTCTCCCTGGAGTCAGCAGAGATATCCTCAACTAGATCAGGTTGCCCAGAGCCCCACCCAGCCTCACCTTGAATATCTCCAGGGATGGGGTCCCATTCACCTCTCTGGCAACCTATTCCAGTGTTCCACCATGCTCATAGTAAAGAACCTGTTCCTAACATCCAATCTAAATCTGCTCTACTCTAGTGTGAAACCATTGCCCTCATCCTTTGCAAACAATCTCTCTGCAGCCTTCTTGTAGCCCTCTTCAGATACTCTCAGGCTGCTATTAGGTCTACCCAGAGCCTCCTCTTCTCCAGGCTGAACAGCTCCAGCTCCCTCAGCTTATCTTTGTAGCAGAGGTGCTCTGACCCCCTGAGCATTTTTATGTCCCTCCTTTGGACCCACTCCATCAGGCCCAGGATGAAGAGCTCCAAAGGATGGAGTGGAAACTAATTGTGGTGAGTAGTGTTTTTGCAGCGCTTTCAAGTTGGACAGAACAAAAGCAATGAGTCATCATTACAGTGAGGTTTTCCTCTTGCACTCTGATAAAAAGGAGCAGAGTTGCCTTGACAGAGTGCGAAGACATTCCCTGCTGAGCTTTCCTTCTGTCAAGGTTGACATTACTCCCTATCATTCTGCACTGCAATGACTTCTCACACCAACTAGGGACAGCAACTTGCTAAAATGCTGATGGGTCATGAATCATTTCAGAAAATATTTCCAAAATAGGTTTTGAATAAGGAAGAGTGGGGGCTGAGACCTCCTCAGTGTCAGTTTCAGCAGCAGAAAGATGAAATTAAGCTGAATCCTAATCACACTGTGGCAGTTCAGGATTTCCCAGCCATCAGATAATGCTGTCAGAGTGCAGAACAATGAGCCTGCAGAACTGATGCAAACTTCCTCTGCCAACTTCCTTACAAACTTTCTGCATATAAAGTCAATAAAACCTAAGTCCAACACTATTGCTCATAGCAGTGCCAGACTACGTCCCCCTCCGCCCCCTGGGCAGCCTGTTCCAGTCTTTTGTTACCCTCGCACTGAAAAAACTTTCTCATGTTTACATGGACCTTCCTATGCCTCAAATTCTACCCATTTCCCATAGTAGGTCCCGTGGATATTAGGAAGAAGTTCTTCACAGAGAGAGTGATTTACCATTGGAATGGACTGCCCAGGGAGGTGGTGGAGTCACCATCCCTGGAGGTGTTCAAGAAAAGACTGGATGGAACATTTAGTCCCATGGGATAGGGCTGGGTGCTAGGTTGGACTGGATAATCTTGGAGGTCTCTTCCAACTTGGCTTATTCTATTCTATTCTATTCTATTCTAGTCTAGTCTAGTCTAGTCTAGTCTATTCTAGTCTATTCTAGTCTAGTGTAGCCTAGTCTAGTCTAGTCTATTCTAGTCTATTCTAGTCTAGTGTAGCCTAGTCTAGTCTAGTCTATTCTAGTCTATTCTAGTCTAGTGTAGCCTAGTCTAGTCTAGTCTATTCTAGTCTGCTCTAGTCTATTCTAGTCTATTCTTGTCTAGTCTATTCTATTCTAATGTACTGTGCTCAATTAAGGCTTCAGAAAATCTGCAAGTAACATATATTTACCTCTTTGTGTTAGCATTATTTGTCCTTTACTGATCTGGGAGGAACTTTTGATTAATAAAGTCAGTAGGGACGAAAATTATGTGGACAATCAGACTCCACTGGTTTATGTGCTTAGAATTTATAAGAGGGAGGTTATTCTGGGATTTATTCTTGCAAGGTCTGCTGAATTTCATGGGCCAGATCAAATCTTCTGGTGGGTGGAAAGGGAAAAAAAGGGCAGAGTGATGCTTAATCAGAGGTGCAAGATGTGTAGATCCTAAATAGTGTGGCCAGCAGGAAAAGGGAGGTTATTCTTTCCGTGTACTTGCCATTATTAAAGCCACACATTGAGTACTTGTGTCCAGTTCTGGTCCCCTCGATTCAAGAGGGATATTAAGGTACTGGAACATGTTCAGAGAAGAATGATGAAGCTGGTGAGGGGCCTGGAGCACAGACCTATGAGGAGAGGTTGAGAGAGCTGGGGGTGTGCAGTCTGGAGAAGGGGAGACTTCATTGCTGTCTACGACTACCTAAAGGGAGAATCATAGAATCATAGAATGGTTTAGGTTGAAAGGGACCTCAAAGATCATCCAGTTCCAACCCCCTGCCATAGGCAGGGACACCTCCCACTAGAACAGGTCGCTCAAGGCCTCATCCAACCAGATGGGAGTTGATCTCTTCTCCCAGACAACTAGCAACAGAATGAGGGGACACAGTCTCAAGTTGTGCTGGGGGAGGTATAGGTTGGATATGTGGAGGAAGTTCTTCACAGAGAGAGAGTGATTTGCCATTGGAATAGACTGCCCAGGGAGGTGGTGGAGTCACTGTCCCTGCAGGTGTTCAAGAAAGGACTGGATGGAGCACTTAGCACCATTGGCTAGGGCTGGGTGTTAGGTTGGACTGGATGATCTTGGGGGTCTCTTCCAACCTGGCTTATTCTATTCTATTCTATTCTATTCTATTCTATTCTATTCTATTCTATTCTATTCTATTCTATTCTATTCTATTCTATTCTATTCTATTCTATTCTATTCTATTCTATTCTATTTGAAGCAGATCCCCATAGTTTCCCTGCCTAGGAAGAGTTTCTGAACAAGTCAGAGACCAAGACATCTTATAGCCCCAACAGGACTGACGGAGATATTCATACTGGCACTAAAAGTTTTCTGACTGCTGTGAGTTCTGGTAGTGGAACTTCTGCCTCATGGCCCCAGTCTTTTCATAACAAGGTCATAAAAACACTATCTGGAAAGGAATGCTATGACAAAGCATGGGGATGCATCAATGGTATGTCAGAAATCCTCTCAAAATGAATACTCATATCATTAGTGTTAACCTCCAAAGATAATTTCTTCATAGGTGTGTCAGAGGGTACTGAGGTCCTGGGCAAATTATTTTTAGCTTTTCCCCCTTTTTGTGCTCATCCATACATACTAGAAATCATGATCATCTTAGGTGGCAGAGAGCTGATGTGTAAGAACTGAATTTCAATGTGTTTTACCTAAAACTATTGACAGTATTGAAAATGGGATAGAAAGTAATTAAATCATATCCAATATAGGAAGTAATATGTCTGCTTTTCCTCACAGCTAATGCCTAAATTTCACTCCTCTAAAAGAATGAAGTAGCAGCCCCTAGTATTAACATTTGACACAACGGCTTGCAATTCAGCTGGGGTCTCACTTCCATTTTTATAGGATCTTCTTTACCCTCATTATGCCTTGACCACTGCAGCCAAAAGCCAGAACGACCTGCTAAAGATAACACAAAGGAATTAATTGGTCTGAGTCCTCTGTGAAGGCTCTTGGCTAAGCCAGGCTCCTGTGATCAACCACTGCATTGTTTTTTTTTTAATTCTTGTATGTCTCATTCATCAGTTTAAAAAAAAAAAATTGCAATTAATACACATTTATGCAGTGAAAATGCACATCCAGGTAGCAGTTGTTGGAATGAGAGGAACCAGAAGCTGTTTACTTCAGATCACCTTTGCTACATGACAAAGCATCTGAGGTTCAGAAGCATCCACAGAATCGTAGCTTAATTTATTCTGGTTTTACCTATGTAAACTGTTAAATATTTCTTAGCAGTCGGAAATGTGCAAATATTGGATGCATTGTCACATCATTCCCTTTTTTTCTTTACTGCTAATACCTCAGTGAAGTTCATGGCAAGACTTACAAAGAAAAAAAGTGATTATAACTTCTCCTTTTTTGAGAGGTCAGGTGTTCACTGAGAGTCTCTGGTGATGACAGTACATTATTACAGCAGTTTGTCACTTAAATTAAAGCCATTTAGCCTGTCATTTACTGTGCAGATGCAGAACTGATGCATTTTATTTTATTTTTTAATGTTTTATTTGTTTGCTTTTACAAATAGAAGAAAGCAAGCTCTTACTTGCTACTTAAAATCTACAGCAGCACAGAGTTGTGGTTTTTTGCTTTGTTTTGTTTTATGTAATCATCTTATTTTCTTTGTATTTCTTCTGGTTTTCTGATAATGTGCTCTTCATTTAGAGAAGAATGAAATGGAATAGAACAGAATAGAATAAAATAGAACAGAATAGAATAGAATAGAATTGAAAAGAAAATAGAATAGAATAAGCCAGGTTGGAAGAGCCGTCCAAGATCATCCAGTCCAACATAGCACCCAGCCCTAGCCAATGGCACTAAGTGCTCCATCCAGTCTTTTCTTGAACACCTCCAGGGATGGCGACCACCACCTCCCTGGGCAGCCCATTCAATGCCAATCACTCTCTCTGGGAAGAACTTCCTCCTAATATCCAGCTTATAACTCCCCCAACACAACTTGAGACTATCCCTTCGTTCTGTTGCTGGTTGCATGGGAGAAGAGCCCAACCCCACCTGGCTACAACTTCCCTTCAGGTAGTTGTAGAGAGCAATGAGGTCACCCCCGAGCCTTCTCTTCTCCAGGCTAGCTAACCCCAGCTTCCTCAACCTCTCCTCACAGGGCTTGTACTCCAGGCCCCTCACCAGCTTCATCATCCTTCTCTGGACATATTCAAGTACCTCAATATCTCTCTTGAATTGAGAGGACCAGAACTGGACACAGTAGTCAAGATGCACCCTGACCAGTGCCAAGTACAGGGAAAGATAACCTCCCTTGTCCTGCTGGCCACACCTATCTACAACTCTTGCACCTCTGATTAAGCATCACTCTGCATTATTTTTCCCTTTCTCTCCTCCAGAAGATTTGACATGGCCCATGAAATTCAACAGACCTTGCAAGAATAAGTTCCAGAATACCATCCTTCTTATACAGTCTGTTCACATAAACCAGTAGAGCGTGATTGTTCACATATTTTTTATCCCTACTGACTTTATTAATCAAAAGTTCATCCCAGATCAGTAAAGGACAAATAATGCTAACACAAAGAGTTAAATATATGTTACTTGCAGGTTTTCTGAAGCCTTACTTGAGCACAGTATGTTAGAATAGAATAGACTAGAATAGACTAGACTAGACTAGAACAGGACAGGACAGGACAGGACAGGACAGGACAGGACAGGACAGGACAGGACAGGATAGGATAGGATAGGATAGGATAGGATAGGATAGGATAGGATAGGATAGGATAGGATAGGATAGGATAGGATAGGATAGGATAGGATAGGATAGGATAGGATGGGATAAGCCAAGTTGGGAGAGACCTCTAAGATCATCCAGTCCAACCTATCACCCAGCCCTATCCAATGGCACTAAGTGCTCCATCCAGTCTTTTTTTGAACACTTCCAGGGATGGTGACTCTACCACCTCCCTGGGCAGCCCATTCCAGTGGCAAGTTGCTTTTCGTTTGTTTTCATTTTCACTTACATCTTTGAACTAAGAAGGAAAAATCCTACAATAACCAGTAAGAAAAAATGCCTAAGTAACCTTTTTATATTGACCAAAATATTTTTTTAATTGTCTTCATTATGTGTAGATGACTGCTTTCATTGTATAATGTCTTTATTTTGGCTAAAACACAAGTTTAAAAAAAAAAAAAAGAAAAGAAAAGAAAAAAAAAAAGAGTTTAGTT